>QRDG01001222.1:0-304054 GCA_012064385.1 Puccinellia tenuiflora | reverse complement strand
AACCTGTAAGTTCAGGGCCCACTGTCAGTAACGCCAACAGACGGAATCGACTTCAAACTTGCCGTCGGGGGCAAAGTAGAGCAGACGCGACCAAACTAGGGGCAAAACTGAGGTCGATTCGCAACTAGGGGCAAAACTGAGGTCGTGGGCACAACCGAGGGCAATCCATTAAATAGCCCTTGAAAATGCCACTTCAGTGGCATTTTTCGAAGGATGAAAATTGCAGTGGCATTTCTCGATTTCACATGAATTGCAGTGGCATATATCTAATTAACCCTATATTTTTCTGTACATTTTTTACAGCAAGCCTTATATATTTCTATCTTTCATTAGTTTTCAGTTTTCTGTTTTGAGCCCCGTAAGTGCCTCTAAATAATAGATCTTTACAGACTGTCCAGTTTTGACAGATTCTGCCTTTATTTGTGTTTGCCTCTTTTTTAACGTCATTAGTGGTACTTTGAGGAAGGAGTGCCACCCTTGAGGCTTAGTAAACAGTAGCTAATTCTAAATCAAGTCTGTGCAATTTNCCCCAAAATCATCTAGAACCGCAATAAGTGCAAGAGTGCATAATGCAAAAGCAAATCATAGCACTTGCACCAAAGATGTGGTTGAGCCATAAAAGATACCAATTTTCAAAAATTCATCATAAGATAGGCCCAACCGAGATAAAAGATCTTTTACAGAAATATGTTCACAAGCTTAGGGATACCAATTGGAAACTAAAACCAATTGAAAATGCCAAAAGCTAGTGAGAGCATTTAGTCAAATGAAAATCAACATGCTCACCATGGTAAGCATGAAGTAAATCCTCAACGAATACATGAGTGTGCAAAGATACCAATAAACAATAAGACAAGCACTCATGAGACAAATTTGGAACCACCAAAGAATTATAGATAAAAAACAAGGTGGCTCAAAGAATTAGGATACCAACTAAAAGGTGACCTCTCTCATATGTATAGGTTTCTAATTGGACAAACCATTGAAGATATACATCCGCAAAGAAACATATACATACGAAATGGTTTGGAAAAAAGAAGACAAGGTATCCAAAAGGAAGTCATAAATATACAAATGAGATTGTGCTTAAACGTATAGCACATAGCACAAATTATCTCATTGTATATAAATGAACTTCAAATATATCAAATGCATCACACATATCACTAAGGGAACAAGAGATAGTGGAGATGCTTTGAATTAGGCAACAAGTATCACAAGGAAATAATATCAACTGAAGAAAAAGGTTTTTGCAAATTCATCACACATATCACAAAGATATATTAAGTGAAGAGATAAGCCAAAACCACAACAATTGCACATAAAGGATTTCATGCCAAGAGGGAACCTACACAAGGTTGGATACTAGAAAATTATGCATGGGATTTATACTTGTTACCGAGATGACATTGGTGATGAAGATGATGAGAGTTGGTTTGACATCAAAGCTTGACTCCGACAATCACACGGTGAGAACACCTTCCTTATGAATGAGGCAAGCATCCAATGCATCTCCATTGTACCTAAAACAAAATTAGAATACAAAATGGTTCCCGAACTCATTGGGTCCCATAGTAGATAGATAAACTACAATATATAGGACAAACTCCACATAAATATGTGCATATAGATATGAAATTGAATTTCATGCACATCTTAGCCGATTTAGGATTCGGTAGAGCATACCCTATATATTGAATCAAGAAAGATAAGCATACTAAAGTAATATAAATTAGTAACCGAGCATGCAAAGGCTTTCTAGAACCAAAAGAGATACAATTGGACGAAAACACAAAGTGAACCAAAAAGGTTGTCCAAATTATATCAAAATCCAAATCAACACATGAATTAGGAGAAATCAAAACAACCTATGATTGATTCCAAAACACATCAACACATGAAGTGTGATATCAAAAGGAATCAAATCAACACAACAAATGATCGATAAGACACCAATTGAAAATAAGATACCAATTAAAACAAAAAAAAATATCAACTAGGAGAAAAGATACCAAGAAGAGAATGATACTTGACCAAAATCAAGTAAAGTAAGATAAAGCAAAAAGATATCAAGACTCCGACAATAAATATCAATTGGAACAAAATCTATGGAGGAGATATTAAATTCCAATCAATACCAATTGAAGGTACCAACACAAGATAAAGAATCAAATGCCAATTTGAAAAGATCAAAATTGATAGATAGGTTAGTGTTCTAAATAAAAAGGAATGCTCCCCCATATTCATGCATTATCTTTGATATTTGCATTTGAATACAAAATGCATGCACAAGGGATCATAACTCTCCATATTTTATTTACAACACTAAACACTACCAATTGAAGAATAGGATCCATTCAAAAGGCAAGGAAGGCAATAGATATATCAAATTAAAGCAAGAGCCAATGTGAAGATGATCTAGAAAATCCACCACAATTACTAGAAACACTTTTCCTGGACAAGGAGTATACGGAGACATTTCTCGGTAGTATATAGGAATGATGTTCAAGACCAACTCCACAACAAACAAATATATGGCAAGAGATAAGAGTTAAAGCACCATATTTTGAAAAAGGTTTGTTGGTAGTTTCAATTATTCGAACCAACCGGCAACGCCATGGTTAAAACAAAATGAAACAAATGGTTTCTCACATAATATATGGAAATGCATATTAGAGAAAAACCACACCAAGCAAACCCATGCAACAAGAGCCAAAAGATAACCAAAAGAAAATTGGAACTTGTTCGAGCAAACATGCCACATAGGAGAAAGATAATTTGCAATATCAACTCTAAGTGGCAAACCTCAAATGTTCACATTTTATGGGATTGTAATGTGCACATAGCTTATTACTCCCCCATAATGTGATACTTCATTTTAATTTTAAACAAGAGGCAAATAAAACCAACTAGAGAAATTAATGGACATGTAAAATTTGAATTTCTCATGAATATGACATACCACATAGTAGCTAGATAATATTTAAATATCAATACTAGGTGGTGTCCTTCATGTACACACATTTTTAGGTTTGTGAAGTGCACAAAGCATTTCACTCCCCCGAAATGGGATGGTCCACTAATATCTCAAAAAGCCAAATTAAATCCACACAAGATCTAACAAGCTCAACACAAAGTTACACTTACATGATACACAACTAACATACACAACCTTGAATAACAAGACAAGTAGGAAAGGAGCATATCATATACAAGCACATGCTAGGAACAAAACTAACACATGCAAGGGAGCAAGCAACTTTCAATGTATATATGAGTTAAATACACGTTACCGCAAGGAGGAAGCATTGGATATGAGATAAGTATGTGGTAATCCAATTGACTTGGCTTGAGAAATAAAACCATGAAGATCCCTTAATTTTTGAAAAATAGCCAAGTCACCAATGTCCTCCACAAACACCTATTGATCAAGTTTGAGCTTGTTGGTCCCCAACCAAGTTGGGTCCTAAGAGGTTAGTGACAATAGGTTTGGGAACCCAAATGGTGCTTTTCTTGCCACCACTTTGAGCTCCCACATACTTGGCAAACACATTGCCAACTCTATCCTTCCTAAGAGAATATACATCATCAATTATGATAGGAGAGGAAGAGGTACCGTTAGTGCATGAAGAAGCAAGATGACCTTTGCCACGGCAAAGGTAGCAACACCGACTCTTCTTCTTCTTAATAGGCTCTTCAACTTGAGGAGCAATAGCTTGAGTCTTCTTGGGAGGTGGCCTTTGTTCAACACGTGGTTGAGCACGAGTTTGAACAAGAGGCCGCTTCCCTAGTTGCTTCTCACTAAGAGGCTTCTTCTTCTTCATTGGGCAATCACGAACGTGGTGCCCTTCTAGCTTGCACTTGAAGCAAATGATGTTGGCCGGATTCTTGATTTGAACTTGGCCCTTCTTCTTCTTCTCAACCTTGGACTTGTTCTTATTGTTGGAGTTGAATCCAAGTCCACTCTTGTCATTTGGGGATTGTTGCACACTCAACATGTTGTCAAGTGCACTCTTCTCCCCATGACGCTTTTCCAAGCCCTTCTTCAAAGAAGCGACTTGGGCCTTGAGGTCTTTTATTTCCTCTACATGGTTAGTGGCAACAAAAACACTAGAGGAAGTAGAAGCTTCATTGTTAGAGCAACAAGGCAAAGTAAGTAATTCATCACATGATGTACCAAAATTTTTAGTGGATGAACTACTAGGACTAGCACATGGCATTTTAGCATTTTTAGTTATGGTTGTGCTATTATCCACATGAGGCTCACAAGATGTTACATTTGTAGTGACGGCCTCATGAGCCAACTTGAGACAAGCATAGGATGCTAGAAGATCATCATTTGAGCTAGATAGATTTTCATGATTTTCTTCCAACTTCCCATAGGATGCTAGAAGATTATCATTAGAGCTAGATAGCTTTTCATGACTTGCTTCCAACTTCTCATACTTGCTAGTTAGCGACTCAAGTTGAACCCTTAGCTCAACATTCTCCTTCATAATAGATGCTTCACAAGAAGTGGAGTTAGTAGCACAAGCATCATTAACTTTAGGAATAGAAGAAGATAACTTGGCAAGCTCATCATTTAATCTAGCATTTTCATTTTTCGTGACTTTATATTTAGCATGAGCATGGTCACATTCTTTAATGATTTTAGCAATTATATCATTATGAGACTCCTCGATAGATTCTAGTTTCTCCTCTAGAGAAGCACGAGTCTCTTGCTCTTCCACAAGAGCATCTTCTAACGATGCTTTCTCCATAGCATCATCTCTTTCTATCTTACCTTTTTCTTCAAGGCTTGCTTCCAAAGCCTCAATAGTTTCCCCGCGCTCAATAAGCGTTTTCATAATTTCAAAGAGCGTAGCTTGAGCATTTTTATTTTAGGAAGGGCTTTAAGAATCATAAGACCGTTATTTTGAAGCCTAGCATTAACCTTTTCCACATCATCTTCTTCATCATTTTTATCATCATCATTATCATCATTATTATTATCATTGCTAGAAGAAGATTTAGCCATAAGGCAATGAGAGGTGGATGAAGATGAGCAATTAGTTTTTGAGCTACTTAAGTTCACATCTTGTTCCACAATTAATTGGGTTTCCTCTATATTGACATTCATGCAAGAGTTAGAGGGAACACAAGCATTTTTATCATTGGAACAAGATAAAGCAAGCATATCATAGAGAGATTTATCCAAGCAACTTTTAGATGATATGCAAGGACTATCAACACTAGCATGTGAATCATTTATAGTGCTATGTGTGTTTAGGTCCAAAGATGAATCATTGCAACTAGGAGAGACAATTTGCTACCCGCATGGGTAGCTACACACCCATGCATTATACGGAGATGCAAGCCGTATGTATCCGTTTTAGTTTGTTTTCCTAGTAAAATATGGATATTTGGTGTACAAAACTTGTTTCGAAATATTTTTTGGTCGTCATTTTTGGCTTTTTTTTATAGTTGACTTTTTTGTTGACTTTTGGGTCAAACTTTACTAAAAAAATCACAGCGGATGGAAAAAAATTAAAAAAAAATTAAAATACTTTTTAATAATTCTATCAACTCTACTAGTGACACCTCTAATGTCTACTTGAGCAATCTCATTTTACCATTGCATATACGTTTCGGTCAAACTTAGGGTGTGTAGCTACCCATGGAGGTAGCAAGTCTTTTCCGTTGCAACTAGATAGAGGTGGAGAATCATCAATAAAGAGCTCACTATCCAAATTGCAAAAACCATCACTACTCACCATCACATTGGATTGTGGCTTACCACATTTTGGTGAAGTAGACGAAGACGAGAACTCGTCACGGCCGGAGGTGGAGGGAGAACAATCATCCTCAATAATGTTGGACACTCCATATTTGTCTTGAAGCTTGGTCCAAAGATCATGAGCATCCCGGAGATGCATGATTGACTCGAAAATTACTACACTCACAAACTTGCAAAACTCATTATAGGCTAGAGCATCTAGATATAAGTTTTCTCGTCCTCTAAAGTCGTACTTTCGTAGTCCTTCGGAGGAGAAAAACCTATATCTAAGATACGCTCAATATTGGGGTCCAAGACCCGTAAGTGACTAAGCATATGAGTTTTCCAAACATTAAAATTTGTGCCATTAAATCTAAACAAGGAATTGTGCACTAAATCCCTAGACGACATCTTTACTCTCTAGGCGTTAAGCCAAACAAGAGAGACGAGGCTCTCATACCAATTGAAAGAACAAACGATGTCCCGATGTCGCCTAGAGGGGGGGGGGGGGTGAATAGGCGATTAAAACCTTTTCTATTTAGGGGCTTGATAATTGCGGAATAAAACTAGGTGTTTAAATTAACAAGCCAACAACCTAAAATTCTAGGTTTACCTAAAGTGCACCAACAACTTATGCTAAACAAGGCAAGCAACAAGGTGATAGCTAAATATAAACATCAAGCACGAAGGCTATCACATTGTAAAGTGCATAAGTAAAAGCTCGGCTATAGAGATAACCGAGGCACGCGGAGACGAAGATTTATTCCCGAGTTCCTCCTTGTTAAGGGAGTACGTCTCGTTGGAGGGGTGTGAGCTCGCCACAAAAGGCCTACTCAAGATGCCACAAAGGCCTCACCCTATTCTCCGATGAACCGCACCCAAAGTTTTGGTTCACCTTCCACTATCAGAATCCTTCGGGGCGGATTCCGGAGCCCTTACAACTTTTGGGGCACACACCCACAACTCAATTGGGGGCTCCCAAAGCGTGCCGAAGCTCCACAAGCCGAAGTCTTCGCGGCACCACCGTCTAGGGTCCAATGACCCAAGAGTAACAAGCTCCCAACCTTCAATCCCACGAATCACCGTGGGGAGCACAACCCGATGCAACAAATGCAAAAGGGCAAGAACACACCAAGTGGTCAAATTCTTCTCCCCAAAATCCAACCGAAGCAACTAATGCTACAGAGGGATTTAGGAGGAAGAACGGAGGAGAAACACCAAGAACTCCAAAATCCAGATCCCACGAGTTCCCCTCACTTAGAGGAGATTTTGTTTGGTGGAAAGATGGATCTAGATCTCCTCTCTTGTTTCCCTAAATTTGGGCAAGAATCATCAGAGGGATTAGAGAGAATCGAGCTCTCAAAATGTTGGCAATGGAGGAGAGAGAGCAAGGGATAAGATCTACAGGAAAAATGGGGAAGAAACCCCTTTTATAGGTGGCTCCAAAAAGGAGCCGTTGGAGGAGAAAATCAGGGGCAAAAAAAAGGCAGCAGACTGCCCGGCCAGCAGCCGGCCTGGCCGGCCTGAAAATTACGCGATCGAAAAGAACCAGCGAACGGACACAGGCAGCCCGGCCTGGCATCCGGCCTTGGGCCGGCCTGGGCACGCAGGTGGGCCGGAAGGCCATCCGAGGCTCCCGGCCTTGAGCTGGTCGCGGCCCATCCTGGCGCGTGGGAGAGGCCGGCAGCCCACCCGAAGCACCCGGCCTGAGGCCGGCCTGGCCGGCAAGCCTGTGTTTTTTTTTATTTCCTGTTTTGAAAACTTTCTGAAATAGAAAAGCAATAACTTTCGCCCACGAACTCCGTTTTCGATAAACTTGGACTCGTTGGACTCGTCACAACGAGCACAACAAGAATATGCAGAGAAACATCATAGTCCAAGAATATATTATAAAAATAAATGGGAAAGTCAAAAGCTCCCATTTGCAAATCGGAAATGCAATAACTTTCACCCACGAACTCCGTTTTCGATAATCTTGGACTCGTTGGACTCGTCACAACAAGCACAACAAGAATATGCAGAGAAACATCATAGTCCAAGAATATATTATAAAAATAAATGGGAAAGGCAAAAGCTCCCATTTGCAAATCGGAAATGCAATAACTTTCACCCACGAACTCCGTTTTCGATAATCTTGGACTCGTTGAAATCGTCACAACGAGCACAACAAGATTATGCAGGAAAACATCATAGTCCAATAAAATATTATAAAACCAATTGGGGAAAGTTAAAAACTCATTTTTGCAAACCGGAAATTCTATAACTTTTGCAATTGACGTCCGAATGAAATAAAACCAATTTTGTTGGAAAGAGGACGACAAATGCTACCTTTGAAAATGGAAAACAAGCAATGGAGATTTTGCAAAGAAATGGAAGAGATAAATCTCCCGCACGGATGAACCGGCAAAATCTCCAATACCGAAACCGTAATAGAAGACGCATATGAGAACCGTTTTTGGTGAACTTAGCTTTGTCATGACGAGCACGAAAAGCGCCAAGACCACACCACGATTAGAGACAAATAAGAACCAATAAAGATGATTGCATGGATGCAAATGTTTGTGCTCTCTACGACGATATGATCACGATATTCGGTCGAGAGCCTCTCTTGATAGTACGGTTATCTATATAATCCGGTCTCTCACTAAACAATATGAGACCGGTAAAATAGAAATCCTATCAAGATCATACCTTTGCCTTGCGCATAAATCCACTTGAGGTCGATGAAGACGATCTTCATCTCCTCAAGACACACCACCTTCCTCGATTGCGCTTCGGTGAAGATTCACTTGTTGCTCCCCCATACACCAAGATGGGAGAAGCATCTCTTCGGCATCTCTTCACTTGGACTTGAGAGTTGATCAACCCGCACAAATCCTTGATCAACCCATAAACTTCTTCCCATAACCTTGATTCCAACAAATGGAGATCAAGCAACTCAAATGGACACACCTATAAATATAGCTCAATGCAAACATTAGTCCATAGAGATTGTCATTAATTACCAAAACCATGCATGGGAGCAACCATGCACTTTCATCCTCTCTTTCAATCCTTCCCTTTTCTTCAAGGCTTGTTTCTAAAGCCTTAATAGTAAGCCCACGCTCAACAAGGGTGCTCATGATTAATTTCATAGAGGTTATCACAAGCATTTTTATTCTTTGAAAGAGCCTTAAGAACCATTAGACCTTTATTATGAAAGGAAGTATCATCATCATTTTCTTCATCATTATTATCATTATCATTATCATCACTACTTGAGGATTTAGCCATAAGGCAAAAGATGGTTGATGAAGAAGAACAATTAATTAAGGAACTACTCAAGTTCACATCTTGTTCCATAGATAATTGGGTTTCCTCTACATTATTAATAATACAAGGATTAGAGGGAACACAAGCATTTTTATCATGGCAACAAGATAAAGCAAGCATATCATCATGAAATATCGTCGGATTGCGCTAAAAATTTACGGAGATTTTTTATGCGATGGAAGGAACCAAAGGAACAAAGGGCAGCCTGGGGGCCACCCAGGGGCCACAGGTGGGTGGGGCCCGCCCCTACCCTCTGGGCACCACCTCGGTCCCCTCCGACGCCTATAAATTCACATTAAACCTAAAAACGTCGAGGCGGCCATTATTTTCCAGAGAAGTCATCCCGACGCGCCGTCATCTCAAACCCTAGTTCGGGGGTGATTATGAAGCAGATCCCGGCACTCTGCCGGAGGGGAGATCGATCCCGGAGGGCTCTTCATCGCCATGCCTTCCTCCGGGATGACTTGTGAGTAGTCCCACCTTGGACCATGGGTCCATGGCAGTAGCTAGATGGTAGTCTCTCTCTCTTGTGCTTCATGTCTTATGATCTTGTGAGCTTCCTAACATGATCAAGATCGATTATTGTAATGCTATGTGATGTGTTTGCTGGGATCCGATGGATTATAAAGTTATGATCAGATTGTGCATGATTCTTATATGTTGATTTATGTTCTTGCATGCTCTCCGATGTGCTTAGTTACTTTGTCCAAGTGATTGTGTGTATCTCCAAGAGAGGGTATTTATGCTTGATAGTGGGTTCATCCCCCTTTTGTTCCTGGGCACGAGTGACAGAAACGTCTAAGGGCGAGGGTGTGTTGTTGCTACTAAGGGTAAAATAGATGTGTTAATGTCTCTTTTGATATTAGTATTGCTTACTTCATGCGCTTTACTTAATGCAAATGTTTGTTGCTTGGAACTTAATACCGATGGGTGACAGGCTGGATAGCGATCCCACGGTGGACTTTTTAGACAAAGATGCAGTTGGACTCAATGGTCTTTTTTCATTGTCGTGATGCCTACTTAAATATTATCATGTTATCTTTGTCATAGCTAGATTAAGTTTTTGTTATAATCTTGTAAATTGCCCAGCTGTAATTTGTTTACCCATCATACGATTGTTCTATTTACTTGAGACTCCACTAGTGAACCCATGGCTCTCGGTCCATCTTTTTACATTAATTGCAACCTTTATTCATCACTTTTCATCATCATTACTCCACTGGTCCATTTTCATATTTCATCTATTTCACTATACAATAAACCGCTTTGTTTTCTGCGAGACCGGAAAGATTGACAACCTTTCCGCCGTTGGGGGCAAAGTATTTTGGTTGAGTGTGTGCAGGTCCACATCTGTTGAAGATTAAGCGCCAGAGATCTTCAACATTAACTTTGTTGTTGATTTCAAGATCCTACTGGTTCGATAAACCTCGGTTCGTTATCGAGGGAAAATTGCTGCTTGCTATATCTCCGCCTTCGCTTGGGGCACCACCCAACTCTTCATCAGTAGCAATCAAGCTCTTTTCTGGCGCCGTTGCTGGGGATCTTGGAGCTACAGCAAGGGGAGTCTCATACTCTCAATCACTTTACTTTGTTTTTGTCTTGCTTGTTTTATTTCTCGTTAGCTTATTTTTCTTATTGCAAAATTTTAAAACCCCAAAAAATTAGTGTAGTCTTTATTCCTGTCTTGTTATTTTATCTTATCATTATGTCTTCCAATTTAAACACCAAGTTGTGTGACTTTACTAGCACTAATAACAATGATTTCATATGCTCTCCAATTGCTCCACCCGCTACTAAAGCGGAATCTTATGAAATTAAGCCTGCCTTGCTAAATCTTGTTATGAAAGAGCAATTTTCTGGTGCTAGTACTGATGATGCCGCCGCCTCTCATTTAATTAACTTTGTTGAGTTATGTGATATGCAAAAGTATAAAGAGGTAGAAAGTGACATCATAAAACTGAAGCTTTTCCCTTTCTCTTTGAGAGGGAGAACAAAAGAATGGTTATTGTCTTTGCCTAGAAATAGCATTGATTCTTGGATTAAATGCAAAGATGCTTTTATTGGAAAATATTATCCACCTGCTAAAATCATACAATTGAGGAGTAACATTATGAACTTTAGACAATTTGATAATGAACATGTTGCTCAAGCTTGGGAGAGAATGAAATTTATGGTTAAAAATTGTCCCACGCATGGATTAACTATGTGCATAGTTATCCAAACTTTTTATGCAGGTTTGAATTTCTTCAAGGAACCTCTTGGACTCGGCCGCGGGAGGCACCTTTATGTCCACAACATTAGGTGCAGCAACTAAACTCTTGGATGAGATGATGACAAATTATTCACAATGGCATACCGAAAGAGCTCCAAGTGGTAAGAAGGTAAATTCTGTCGAGGAAATTTCCTCTTTGAGTGATAAGGTTGATATGATTATGCCAATGCTTGTTACCAATCAGTCCCCTATTGATCCTAATAATGTCCCACTTGCTTCATTAATTGCCCAATAAAAGGATCAAGTTGATGTTAATTTTCTTAATAGAAGAAACTTCAACAATAATGCTTATCGAAATAATTTTGGTAGTAACAACCATAAGCCTTATCCTCCCAATAATAAAATCTCTTATGGCAATTCCTATGGTAATTCCTATAATCAAGAAATTATTAATAATATACTAAATGAAATAGAGAAGTCTACCAAAAAGTTCATGCATGAACAATATGAGCAAAACAAAATCTTCTCTAGGCAAATGAATGAGAATTCTTTTATATTGAAAAGTATAAATGATCAACTGGGAGAGTTAAATAAATAAATTTCTAAACTTCAATCAAGGCCTGTTAATACTGAAGCTTGCATCTAAAAATGTCCCAAACTCAAGCTACTTTGATTAACAGAATGGCTGCTAAACCCGAATTGGTTGCTCCTGCTGAAACTGATGCTTTTGCTGTCTTTAAAACTGTCAATACTCCTGTTGCTTCGATTAATATTGATGGAGATTATAAAAATTTGAATAGATATGAGTGCTCCACTGATCCTAAAATTGTTAATGATAAACCTCCTATCTTGCTTAAAAAGGATCAAGAGAAACTTGAAAAACTGGATAGACTTGTCTCTAAAGTGGAAGATCTTGCTCATGATGTTGAAATTTTAAAAATTAGAACCACTCCTCTTCAAGACAAGCCTACTGAATCTTTAAATGCTATTTCTATTCAAATTAATGAGAATGAAAGGATGATGGCTCGCTTGAAAGCTAGATGGGCTAGAGAGAAAGAAGAAGCTAGAATTGCTGAAATGAATAGGAAAACTGTTAAAGTTTATACTATCCAAACTACTAATGAGGAACCTCCTAGCCTATTTAAAGATGATGAAATTGATTTTGATAATTGAAATCTTACTGAAGTCATAAAGTTCCTACAAAAACTTGCTAAGTCACCGGATGCTAGTAAATTAAATATTGCCTTCACCAAACATATTACCGATGCTCTTATCAAGGCTAGGGAAGAAAAGCTTAAGCTAGAAACTTCTATTCCTAGAAAATTAGAAGATGGATGGGAACCCACTATTAAGATGAGAATAAATGACTTTGATTGCAATTCTTTGTGTGATCTTGGTGCTAGTACTTCTGGTATGCCTAAAAGTTTCTACGATATGCTCAATTTAAATCCTTTGGAAGAGTGCTATTTAAATGTGCATCTTGCTGATTCTTCTAAAAAGAAACCTTTGGGTAGAGTTGATGATGTCCTTATTGTTGTTAATGATAACTATGTTCCTGTTGATTTTATTGTTATGGACATTGAGTGTAATGCTTCTTGTCCTATTATTTTGGGGATACCTTTTTGAGAACCGTTGGTGCTATTATTGATATGAAAAATGGAAATATAAGATTTCAGTTCTCCCTTAGAAGAGGGATGGAACACTTCCCTAGAAAGAGAAAAAAGATTCCTTTTGAATCAATCATAAGGTCAAGCTATGCTCTTGATGTTGCAAAGGCCTCCGAAAAAACTTGATATTTGGCATTGCGCCTAGCTAAAAGGCGTTAAAGAAATGCGCTTGTTGGGAGGCAACCCATCTTTTACTTTCAGTTTGATTTTTATTTTTCTTGAGTCTTGAAGTTGTTGCCTCTGTAGCAACCTCATTGTATCTTTTTATTTTGGTTTTTTTGCCAAGTTTAGCCTCTAATGCATTGAAAGTGCGAGGTGTTGTTTTGCTGTCTAGAAACAGGTTTCTGTCCTTCACTGTTCGAAAATCCAAAAAACCTCTGAATTTTATATTTTTCTAAAATTTCTAGACAGCAAGCCTGATACTTTTATCTATCTTTCGTTAGTTTTAGTTTTCTGATTTGAGCTACACAATTGCCTCGAAAAATTCAATCCTTACAGATTGTTCAGATTTTGACAGATTCTGCTTTTATTTTGTATTCGTCTCTTTACTATCGTCAAATGTGATACTCTTGGGGTGGAGTGCCACATTGAGGCTTAGTGAACAGTATATAGTGCCTAATAAAGTTGTTTGCAATTTGTCTTGAGTTGAACACATGTGCACTTTTAATTTATGAGCACTAACCCTCTAATCAGTTTATGAGAAGTTTTCTGTGAAGGGAGTTTTTAAGTTCTAAAGGAGAAGATAATGAAGAAATTGAATATGGATCAGAGCTCAAGCTTGGGGATGCCCCCATGGCACCCCCACTGAATATCAAGAACCATCAAGCGTCAAAGCTTGGGGATGCCCAAGGCATCCCCTCTTCTTCATCGACTATCATGAGGTCATCTTTGTTGAACTATGTTTTTATCACTTTACATATTATGTGCTATGCTTGGAGCATCTTTTTATTTTCAGTTTTGTTTGTTTGTTTGCTGGTCATATGCTTGTTGGATCCTTGCTTTGTTTGTGTGGGAGAGAGACACGCTCCGCTTTTTCGTTTGAATACTCCTGTGCTTCGCTTATATTTTGTTGAGTATTCTTAGCTACTGTTTGTTTGCTAGTAAGCTCTCGCTTTTAGCTTTTATCTTATTTAGAGCTGCTAGTAGTTGTTGTTAAACTCTCTTGTTCTTCACTTATATTTGTTGGAGAGTTGTTATTGATAAATTCCTTGAATTGTCAAAGTGACAAAATGCTATTCATGTGATAGTGGAATGAAACGAAAGCCTGCATAGTATTGTAGATCATTGTGTGGATACTTGATATTTCTCATTTGTTATTGAGATATTAAGATGAATGCTTAAACTTGATGGTTATTTGAGTGGAATTGATTAGTAAAGAAATACTGTTAAAAGCTTGAAATTGTGTGGTGTTTCGTAGTTGCTCATTAAGCTAATCTTTCCATCAAAAGAATTGTTTGGTGAACAAGGGAGACGGTGTGGAGTTTTTATGGTTATGATTGACTTATGTCTTATGTTACTCTGTTACCTTCTTTGCTAAGCCCAAAAATTCGTACTGAGTGTATGGTTCACTCGTGCATCCAAATCCCAAAGCCAAACTATCTTGCCAGCTGAGTCCACCATATCTACCTATGCATGGTATTTCTTGCCATTCCAAGTAAATTTGTCATGTGCTATCTTTAAAAATTCAAAATACTTTTTTTGTGCCTCCGTTTTTAAGCTCGTGAAGGAGCAGTGGAGAGCTAGATATAACTCGTGACGAGCAAGGTCATTCCCCCCTTTCACCCGGTGTCGATGGATTACGTCTTCACTTGAATCAACCTGAGAGCAGCATAAGCAAAAATATAAATATAACTCACCATTCTCCTCCGCGCAATGAAAATCTGAGAAATCAGCTCTAAACATTGGACAGTGGTGAAACCAAGGAGAAAGTGGAGCGTACTCACTACTCTAAAAACCAGCTTCTCTCACAAGTCTAAAAGCCTTGCTTGTTATGGGGTACTAGATAGCTTCTCTGTTGTGAAGTCATTGACGAAAGCATGCATGTCTCAAAATTGTTTTACTTCTGTTTCATAAAAATAAAAAGCTCTAGCACATGACTAATCCCTGCTTCCCTCTGCGAAGGGCCTTTATTTTACTTTTAATATTGAGTCAGTTTTCCTCTTCCTTCTATCTCCACCAAAGTAAACATCTAGCATTGACCCTGGGTATCATTGATCATATTACATCGTCAGATTAAACATGAATCTTTATATTGACTTTACCGTTGAAAGTTGAAGCTTTTTGCTAAAACATACATCTTCTTTGTTTTGATTCTCAAACACTTTTGTTATGGAACTATTACCTTTTTTAATTAATCAAATATGTGGATCACATTGCTTTCATGTCTTTAACGTACTATTTATGAAAGGTTTTGCTTGAATGATTCAACTTGGTTATTCATTGCTTTCTTGCTATCAACTATAGACAATTGTTTTGTATCTCTTCATCCACATCCTATGCTTTACATTACTATCTTGATCACGATTGTGTTGGTTGCATGTCTCATCAAAAATTATTTTGTTATCACTTACCTACTCGAGGAAGAGTAGGAGTAAAGCTTGGGGATGCTGATACGTGTCAAACGTATCTATAATTTTTGATTGATTCATGCTAGTTTTGTGATGTTGTCACATGTTTTTATTACCATATTAATCATTTTTATGCATTTTGTTGGACTAACCTATTGACAAGATGCCTAGTGCCAGTTTCCTGTTTTTGTATTTCAGAAAGTCCACCACAGGAAATATCGTCGGATTGCGCTGAAAATTTACGGAGATTTTTTATGCGACGGAAGGAACCAGAGGACCAAAGGGCAGCCTGGGGGGCCACCCAGGGGCCACAGGCGGGTGGCGGCCGCGGCCCCCCTAGGACCCGCAGGTGGGGCCCTCCCCTGCCCTCTAGGCACTGCCTCGGCCCCCTCTGACGCCTATAAATTCACATTAAACCTAAAAACGTCGAGGCGGCCATTATTTTCCAAAGAAGTCATCCCGACGCGCCGTCATCTCAAACCCTAGTTCGGGGGTGATTTTGAAGCAGATCCCGGTACTCTGCCGGAGGGGAGATCGATCCCGGAGGGCTCTTCATCGCCATGCCTTCCTCCGGGATGACTTGTGAGTAGTCCCACCTTGGACCATGGGTCCATGGCAGTAGCTAGATGGTAGTCTCTCTCTCTTGTGCTTCATGTCTTATGATCTTGTGAGCTGCCTAATATGATCAAGATCGATTATTGTAATATTATGTGATGGGTAAAACAACGGTGTTAATGTCTCTTTTGATATTAGTATTGCTTACTTCATGCGCTTTATTTAATGCAAATGTCTGTTGCTTGCACCTTAATACCGATGGGTGACAGGCTGGATAGCGATCCCACGGTGGACTTTTTAGACAAAGATGCAGTTGGACTCAACGGTCTTTGTTCATTGTCGTGATGCCTACTTAAATATTATCATGATCTCTTTGTCATAGCTAGATTAAGTTTCTGTTATAATCTTGTCAATTGCCCAACTGTATTTTGTTTACCCATCATACGATTGTTCTATTTACTTGAGAGACTCCACTAGTGAACCCATGGCCCCCGGTCAATCTTTTTACATTAATTGCAACCTGTATTCATCACATTTCATCATCATTACTCCACTGGTCCATTTTCATATTTCATCTATTTCACTATACAATTAACCGCTTTGTTTTCTGTGAGACCGGAAAGATTGACAACCCTTCCGCCGTTGGGGGCAAAGTATTTTGGTTGAGTGTGTGCAGGTCCACGTCTGTTGAAGATTAAGCGCCAGAGATCTTCAACATTCAATTTGTTATTAATTTCAAGATCCTACTGGTTCGATAAACCTCGGTTCGTTATCGAGGGAAAACTGTTGCTTGCTACATCTCTGCCTTTGCTTGGGGCACCACCCAACTCTTCATCAGTAGCAATCAAGAGCCCAGGCTCTGATACCAATTGAAAGGACATGGAAGTCCCCTAGAGGGGGGGGGGGGTTGAATAGGCGATTTCAAAATTTTACGATTAGGCTTGATAAATGCGAGAAAAAACTAGCGTTTAATTTATCAAGCACACAAAACATAATATACTAGGTTCACCTATGTGCACCAACAACTTATGCTAAGCAAGATAACAACAAGGTGATAGCAAGATATAGAACTTCAAGAATGAAGGCTATCACAATGTAAAGTGCATAAGTAAAGAGCTCAGGTATAGAAATAACTAGGCATGTAGAGACGAGGATGTATTGCCGAGTTCCTCCTTGTTAAGGGAGTACGTCTTGTTGGAGGGGAGTGAGCTCGCCACAATAGGCCTACTCAACGCCACAAAGGCCTCACCCTATTCTCCGATGAACCTCGCCACAAAGGCTCGGTTCACCTTCCACTATCGGAATCCTTCAAGGCAGAATCCGGAGCCTTTAGAACAATCTTGGGGCACACACCCACAACCAAATTGGGAGCTCCCAAATCACCAAATCTGTTCAAACAATACAACAAGTAAGAACAAAAAGCTAGGGTTTCCACAAAGAAAAAACTAACCACGAACCCCTCAAGTGAATGAGGGGAAAAGGTAAATTGGCTTGGTGAAGATGTAGATCTTGGACTTCTCCTTCAATCCTCCAAAGATCAATTAGTTTGGGTGGAGGGATTGGGAGATCGATGAGTTTTGAGCTTGCAACAATGGGGATTTCTTCTATTCTGGTCGAGCTACTTGGCTGGAGGTAGGTGGAGGGGTATTTATACCCCTCAATACCCCTCCCCAAAAAGTGACCGTTGAAGCGTTATCCTCTCTCCCCGTGAGCCCGTCTTTGGGCCCAGCCTTGGGCCTGGCAAGGTCGGCCTGGAGTCTTGGAGGCAGGCTTGGGAGCAGCGTGGTCGGCCTTGAGCCCAGCCTTGGCCCGGCCTTGCGTCGCATAGGAGGCCGGCAGGGTGGCCGAGACGGCCGGCCTTGGCCCCGGCCTCGGCCGGCTTGCCGTGGAAACAGGAGGCCGGCCAGGTGCCCGAGGCGGCCGGCCTTGTGCCCGGCCTTGGGCCCGGCCTTGCCAGCTTCCGAGGACAGCCAGACAGGGGAACCAAATGGGCAACTTTTTGGCTAGCCTTTTTCTCCTTTTTGGTGTGAAGCATATTGCAACGCCCCCCGGATCGGTACTATGTAGATTTGAGTGATTTCCGCCAAATCCGCATAATAACGATCCTAGGACGCCCACCAAGCATAACGTGCACGTCGCAACACACACGTTATGCGGGTGGAATTGTGATAACATTACAAAAGTTCTCTATGGAACCCACAAAACAACATAGATACAACACCGACTCACCGAGTCAAGAACAACAAAAGGATACAATACAAAGATCCAAATAACAACGGAAGAGAATAGTGCCCGACTACGGACAAGATACAAATGGGACTAAGAGGCCTGAAGATAAACGAAGGCACCATATCCCTGCCCAGGCCAAGCCGGAGGGATTCCCAAGCTACCGTTGTCAGACTTCAAACCTGTCAGCTGCATTGGAATAGCAGCCCCGAAGGGGTCAGTACTATAAACAGTACTGGCAAGTAATACTCACAAGATATCAAAGCTGGAATTCCGGGGGAAGAGGGTTAGCGATTGAAGCGGCGGCAAGCAGCACTAACAACTTATATAGACACGCTACAACTTTCGTCTAAAAGAGACAAGGTAAGAGAGCGCATAAGGAACCAACTATTCTAACACCAAACATAACCCACCCAATTCCTTACCAGCCCGGTTAAACCACGAGCAGCAAGCCCAAAGGCACTCACACAGTTGACAATTTTATGAGTTATTGTTCATGTAATCTATCTTACTAGTCAAGTTATAATCATCATAAGGTGCAAGTTGTCTATGATCTTTTTAGCCAGCGCATTTCACCAAGTCGTCCATAACCACGGACACGGCTTTTCGAAAAGATTTCACCCTACAGGGATGCACCAATGAACCCACACGCATCGAAACACTCGCTTAGAGGTGTACCGGTGGAGCGTTCGATGCAACACTTCCCTTCTCTACAAACAAGTCCAGGGAGCCACCTAGCTAGGTCTGATCCACCTTAAAAGTCCTGCCGAAGCTCCGAGGTGGGCCTAACCATTGCGTGAACGGCTTCAGGAGAAACACTCATACGATTGCCCTCCGTCCACATGCGATTAACGCACGGTCCGCAAGCCCTAACATAAAGTAACCACGTAACCATCATCATCTTACATGCTCATCAACATCATCGTACGCGTGCAAATGGAAACCCCCGAACTACTTGTGGCTCCTGGACAAGTTTGAGGATCCGGTAATAGGTTGCGGGGAGCCCCATAAAACTCCCACATGTGGTTAGTGCGCTCAGTCTTGGATCAACGGAAAAGAACTCGGGTCCTAGGCGACACTAGCAGAACAAAACACCACGATTGACCTTCTGCCAGTGCCTTATCTTTATTAATTATTCCCATCGCAACAGAAAATAAAGATTAACATGTGAGTTGAGCCTAGCTATCATATTAAAAACAAGACTAGATAAAGAGATAACATGACTCAAGCAAAGCACCTAAGCATGCACTAGGACTCACAAGGCTAACAAGGTAAACAAGCAACAGGTAATAGGATGTGGAGGTGTGGCTATATCATGACTGCCAGGTAAACATGTAAATAGGATCGAGACACAAGCATCGTAACATAAGGCTAGCAAGGAACAAAAGATAGGAGGAGTAAGAGACAGAAAACAAGCAAAGATAGCAAGGGAGTATCACTTGCCTGCAATCCGGTAGAGGTAGCAGAACCTGTCGTTGTTCACATCAACTCAACATCCTATTCCCGAAGAAGCAACGAACACTGGAAGGCGCAAAATGCATTTTACACTACGGCAAAAGAACCGACATATTGATGACATGAATGCATGACAATGCAAGACATAAGAGATGCAACTTAACCAAATTAAACGGAATCGAGATTCTGACATGTAATTATAAGGTTCAAGTTATTTTTCTAAACATCAAAATTAAATATTATTAGCAAGTCTAAACAATGCATATGTGAGCTGCTCAAAATTAAATTGAATTGGGACATTAATTAAACTAGTTGATGCCCCGCGCGTTGCTGCGGGTATTTGGGATGATTTTCATGTTTCAAAATCATGACTATTTTTTAGCATATAATTGGAAGAGAATTTACATTTCATTCTCGATGTGAAGTTTTTCTATAGCCTCATCTTTTCAGCATATCATCATCGATCTTGTCCTTGGTTTCTAGTTCACTTTCGGTTCAAGTGAACACTAAGTGGAAAAAATAAATAAGAACTAACACGACCATGCTGCTGGCTGGGAAATGCGAAGGGCACATAATTGGAAGAGAATTTACATTTCATTCTCGATATGAAGATTCTCTGTAGCCTCAAGTTTTCATATCAGCATGCATCTTGTCCTTGGTTTCTAGTTCACTTTCAGTTCAAGTGAACACTAAGTGGAAGAAAAAAAACTAACTCGACCATGATGCTAGCTGGGAAATGCGAAGGAGCATGCGTGATGTATCATCATTAAATGAATCTTAGTGGTTTGTAGATAGTATTATTAATTTACTTGAATATTGTGCCCTATAGTTTTTTATCATAATACTATGGAATTTGGGTTTTAACCGTTTGAGATGTACACCAATTTGACCTGCAATATGTACACCAATTTTTCTAGTAGATAACTTGCACATTAAATGAGCCATCTTATTTCTATACCTCCTAGAAAAAGAGATGGAGAAGTGTGAGCCAGAAAACTGAGTTTATTTACCAGTCTCTCCTCATTAGGTAATAGTGGTTCTGAGACGATCTAATATGTAACATTTTCAAGGCGATCAACCAATTGCCTCACAGACCACAGGCCAGGAAGATTAGACTGGAGATCTTCCTGCAATGAAATCGACAATAGGTCAACAGCATAAGTTCAAAATACACACCGTCGTGGAGAAGAGGCAGAGCACATGACCATGGTGGAGAAGAGGCATTGCAGACACCAGCTGCATGTCGTGGACTTGCCAAACTTGGCCTAGGGGGCTTGTATTTCTGCTAGCTTACTTTTGAGGTCATTAGCGAGCCTGCTACTAACCATTGTGGTGGAATTGGATCAGAAGCACCCGCCTAGTAGAAAATTTGAAGGTTGATGATGTTGTCGTGCTTGGCCTCTCCAACCGAAAGCCTGCTGATAGACGATTGGAACCGATGTCTACAGACGTACACATGCATGTGCTTCCTCGGCTGGTTCGGTGGAGATGATACCGCATTATGCAGATGTCCAGAATCGGAGTTAATTTCATCCATCCAGAAAGCGTGCCACGCGACGGCAACGCGGAGACGAACGCATGCCGAAGGGCGAAGGGGTAGGATCTGGATGGTGGTGTTCCGCCTTCTTGCGGAGGCTAGATTATGGGATGGGCATGGAAGTGACGTATTTGTACACGAAAGTACTGGGCGAAAGAGGCGCCTGCCCGCTCACCTTCCTCGGACGTTACTAAACCTTGCTCAGGTCGATTCATTTCTAAAGCGGGGAGGAGTCAAAGAGCCAGAGAGAAAATGATTCCCCGGAGAAAATATGCCTCGCAGCCCGCTCGAAGAAGAAAAGCACTGCGATCTGACGCGTACTAATGACCATAGATTTAAAAACCAACGGTTATAAACAATTAGGGTGATGTGGCTGCACCAAATTTCAGCTTGCAAACATTAAATGCTTCAAAGTGGGGATGAACTTATATTATAGATTAGATCCCACACATTCCATATTTTAATTATTTAGGTGATATACAAAAATACAACTAAAGTACAACTACATGATGCAAACATTGCAAAGATGGATGATCATGGCATTTTAATATTCTTTACATTTTTCTGATAAAAATTCATATATTATACTTTGCAAATAGTGTTACCAATTAAAAGATATAGATTTGAACATTTTGCAAAAGGATAAAAATAAAAGAAAAGGAAAACAGCTAGGGCCAAGCTGGGAGTTGAACTTGGGTCTCCTGGGACGAGCAGCATGGGCGCAGCCACTGGGCCATGCTCGGTTTGGTGCTAGAATGTGGCTCGGGATTTAGATACAGGAGAAGAAACGATGTTAACTGAATTTTTGACACCAAAGTTTCTGACTTCGAAGGCAGGTGTAGGTGACAACGACGAACTGCAGGGGCGGGCAGGTTGCTGGCGTGTGTGCACGAGATCGTGGTGCAAGGGGGCAAAAGCTGGGTGCGTGGTGGTGGTGTGTGTGTGCTGCAGGGGAGGGTCATGCACAGGAGCAAAAGCTCGAGCACGAGCTTGCACACACGAACATGGCGGCCGAAAATTCAGGAACGAGCACAGGTACCAGAAGTGAGCGAGGCTGGGTAGGGGAAAGGGGAGAGGAGGCTCACGAGGAGGTCGCTGAGGTAGCAGATGAGATCGGGGACGAAGGCGCTGGCCGGGAGAAGAGGGAGACGAGGTTGACGTCCATGGTGTTCCCGCGGCGTACGGGCGCTGTCGAGGAAGACGAGCTCAAGGGCGACGCTCCACTGCTTCTCGGCATGCTCCCGAGGACGAGGACGTAGAGGAGGAAGATGCGCAGCTCCTAGACGCGGAGGCCAGGCTTGAGGGCGACGGAGATCTGCGGACGGAGTCAGAGAAGATCGGCGGCCACCGGATGAAGGCGTTCTCTTTCCCAGCGCGTTGCGGCTCCTACTGGTCCTTGGCTTGGCGACGAAGGTGGAGGATGGAAGCGCACACCTCCTGGACATGGGCTCTGTCGACGTAGGCGTCCAGAGCGGCGGCGGCCGACGGTAGACGACGACGGCGTACGCGGCCCTCTCTCTCGATTTTGTCGGGGCGAAAGAAAATAGAGGGGATTGTTGCCGCTAATGCGAATCGCAAGATTGAGAGAGAGCAAGAGAGAGCAACGGAGAGAAGGGAGGTGTGTGGAAAGAATTTGTTTGCCTCAATTTTCTCTTCTCTATTCCTCCCTTTAAATAGCCGACCGGGGCAAGCCGCTTATAAGACTTGACGTGGCGGGTCCTACACTACATCATGTCATACCATCATTGTTGACGACGTCATGACACGAGTTCACTGTGGATGACGCCTCAGACTCGTCTACACTGTAGGTGACGTCTAGCATATCCTATCTATCTACTCTATTGTACGAACTGTACAGTGCATCTGCTGGACCCGAAGACAATTCGAGTCCCGGTTACAACTACTGTCGAGTCAGAACAGACTCCGACTCAACGACTCGACCTGAGATACTCCCCGAGTCGGCACACTTGCCCGGGTCCCTCGGACCCAACAGACTGTCGACTCCTCCAGAGTCGATCTAGAACACAAGCCTATTCCAACAACCACTCCCTAGGCTTGAGTTCCGGCGACACCACCACCATGCCGATCCTTGAGCACAGCTTCGCCAGGCGGACTCGTCCAAGTGGCTTGATCAGCATGTCAGCGAGTTGATGTTCGGTGGGTACGAACTCCAACTCGATCTTCTTCGCCTCCTCGCAGTCTCGAATGAATTGGTACTTCAGCTCAATGTGTTTTGAGCGCTCATGGAAGACGGGATTCTTGGCGAGCGCGATTGCCGACTTGTTGTCGACCTTGAGCACCACCTGCTCAGCTTCGCTGCTACTGAAGTCGGCCAGCAGCCGAGAGAGCCAGATCCCCTGGCAAGCAGCCGTGGCAGCAACCACGTACTCGGACTTGCAGCTTGAGAGAGCCACGACCGACTACTTCTGGGACTGCCAGGTGATAACCCACAAGTGTAGGGGATCGCTTATAGCCTTTTCGATAAATAAGAGTGTTGAACCCAACGAGGAGCTAAAGGTAGGATTAATATTCTCTCAAGTTCTATCAACCATTGACACAACTCTACGCACACCAAACGTTTGCTCTATCTAGGAAATAAAACTATAGGAATAAAACGGGTATGAAAGGATGGTTTTGCAATATAATAAATAACAAGAAGATAAAAGTTAGTTGCTGCACCAATAAAGTATACTAAAAGACCATAAATAACAGAACCATTATTGTGGAAAAGTGGTGGAAGGCGTGGCGAAATTGTTCATAATTAATTAGTGAAGTTATTCGGTTCATCGTCTTCGATGCAGTTTTCTATGTGAGGGAGGCAAAGCATACACGTTCTCAACTACTTATGATTACATGTAATATATGATTGGAACATTAGCAAGCATCCACAACTACAAACATTCATTAAGGTAAAAACCCAATCATAGCATTAAGTTCATAAGGTCCTCTTTATCACATACAATGTCAAAAACTGGGATGGGCTTAGGTTTCTGTCACTCCGGCAGCCCTACCCCCGGCCTTCTTCACATACTACAAACCCTATGATGTTATCCACGCGCGCAAGTATATAATGGGCACCATAGGACTGTACCATATCAACATACAACTCGAATCAACCAAATACATTCAATAATTCAACCATAAGACAACAAGAAACTACATAAACATGACATAGGATAATATTTTATAGCATCAAACACCATGTTTACATAGGGGATTACAGAGGTTTGTGAGAGAGTGGACCGCTGTAGCTATGAGGAATTGGCGATGGAGATGATGGTGAAGACGGCGGCCATGGAGTAAAGGGCAAGGCGGAGGCGGTGCGAGCGGCCGGCGGCGGCGGCCGGCCGGTCAAGGGGGAGCGCCGCCCCCTAACCCCCTTCCTTCATGACTTCTTGGTGTTGTAGAGGATCCCCCCTTGTAGATGAGGGCTAAGGGGGAGGCAAATTCGTGGCTTTTGGTGGCTGCCCCGAAAACTAGAGTTTCCTCTCTTTATATAGGTGGAGGCAATGCTTCCCGGCCCTCCGATGGATGGCTACTTGATCCAATGGATCTTGGGCACCTCTAGAACCTTCCTAGTGACCCCTCATATCCTTTATGAGGTCCCAATGTCGTGGCTTGGTCGAATCCTCCAAGTTTGGTAAGAGTTGGAGTCAATCACGTCACCAACTTTCGGAATCCCGTAATCAGATATTTGGCCTTCAGTAAAACGGGGATTCCCGGAGCTACAGACCTCTGATTGGGCTGTTCTTGGGCTTAAATGAAAGCTATGGAAATTTCCCACAACGTTGCAGGAAAATTGATTTTCAGTTGACGTCGTCTTCTGGTCTCAAACTGTCAATCTCTGAAATATGCGAGGAGGACAAATTTCAGGAAAGTCAGAGTCCACCTCCAACAAGCCTCCTTTTGCGTTTTTGCCAATTTTCAAGTGATTCCTACACATCAAAGTGTAAAACAAGAACATTGTGCACTTTTGCAACTATTAATAGGTTACTCAAATTAAATCATAACCTTAGTATGAAAACAAGTGTCAAAGGTATAAAAGTGGCATGAAACAATCAAAAGTTATAGATACGTTTGACACGTATCACCAGGTCACTGGGCTACTCCCCAGAAATAACAGCGTGCCAGACGTACTCTTGCGCGAGTCAACGTCCCCACCCAAGTCACTATCGCTATAGCCGACCAGGCGTGGTGCACCTGCACCTCTGCCATACCTACATCCGAGTCGAGGAGACCCGGCGATGTAGCGTAGGATGTGCTTCACAGCCGCCAGATGCTCTTGAGTTGGCGCCACCATGAAGCGAGACACGAACCCGACTGCGAAGGTCATATCCGGTCGAGTGTGCACCAAGTACCGAAGGCTCCTGACGATGCTCCGGTACGTAGTCGCATCCGTCGGTGGAGCTGTGCTGTTCTGGGACAGCTTGAAGCGCGGCTCCATGGGCACCTGGCAGGGGTTGGACCCGGCCATCCCTGCCTTCTACAACAGC
The DNA here is from genome assembly GCA_012064385.1 of Puccinellia tenuiflora. NCBI lineage: Eukaryota > Viridiplantae > Streptophyta > Magnoliopsida > Poales > Poaceae > Puccinellia > Puccinellia tenuiflora. Next base: position 278,275 of record QRDG01001222.1, on the reverse strand, counting down.
TTCTGGGCATAGCCCGCCTGCGAGATGTCGATCCCGCTTGGCCCTTGTCGGACCTCAATGCTGAGGTAGTAGCTCAGCAGCCCTAGGTCGGACATCTGGAACATGCTCTGCATCTCCAGCTTGAACTTGTCGATGTCGCTGGAGTCGGAGCCCATGATCACCAAGTCGTCGACATAGACTCCGACGAGGAGTCGAGTCGGCGTCGCGCCCCGCGCGTACATGCCATGCTCCGACTCGCACCTGGTGAAGTCGACCTTGACGAGGCATGCGTCGAGCTTGGTGTTCTATGCCCTTGGCGCCTGCTTGAGGCCGTAGAGCACCTTGTCGAGTCGGAGCACCAGATGCTCCTTCCCCTTTGCAGCGAAGCCGGCTGGCTGCTGCACGTATACCTCTTCCTCCAACTCACCGTTTGATGCACCTAAAGTGCATCTACTTTTCCAATCACTTTGCCTCACAATTTGCTCCAGAATCTTCCCATATTTGAATAAAACTGCTGAATCTGACACTGTTTTTAGCAAAGTCTCTTTTCTGATTGTTTTTGCAGGAAATTAAATCGGGGAAAAATACCACGTCATTTTTTATGGAAAAGAAGGACATTGAGCGAAAGATGGACACGAGGAAGCGTCCGAGTCCCAAATGAGTGGGCCCCACGCGGCCAGATTCCTTGGCCGTGTGGGCCCACCTATCTGGAGCCTCGGGCACCTCCTCTCCTTCGGCTTCGGCATACCCCTTCATATATACGAAAAAGTGGCTGACCTAAAAGGGGAGAGCTATTCGCGAAACAGAGCGCCGCCACACCCACGATCTTCGTTTTCGGAGACAGATTGATCCAGGATTTCTCCCCCGGAGGAGGGATCCGGAGGCCGTCTTCACCACCATCTTCACCGCCTTCATCTCCATCGACCATGAGCTCCCTCACCATCACCATGTGTGAGTAGTCCGCTGTAGGCACATGAGGTGGATGGGGATTGGATGAGATTGATCATGTGATGATACTAGTTGTTCGAGATTTGAGGGGTTTATCTTGAGGATACTTTTGTATTGTGTTGATGCACTTATGCTATGTTTAATGCTTGCTACTAGGGCCTGAGTGGCATGATTTCAGTACTGAACTTATTTTGCCCCATCATATAATTGAGTTTGGTATTTATCTGCAAAGTGTATTACCTGCTATTATGTTGAACCTGCGAACCCTAAATGTGACATATAGGGAAAACAAGAGGGAGATGTTTTAGTTTGAGGATTCTATGTGTTCATGAAGTGTTAATGCGTTGTTCCGGGCTATTCGAAAGGGTAGACCTTAATTACCTGTAGTTCCAAGTTGGCCCCGGTGAAATGGGCAGGTAGGACAATAGATGTTGTGCAAATTCTCTTGGTTAGTGCGCACAACTAATTATGGAACACATACCTACATATATCGGAGTTAGAGATAAGTCCCATTGCTATTTGAATCTTATTATATGATCAATCTTATTCATGCAACACCCCGCTGTCACCCCATGCCTACGTTTTAAATCGCTGAGTTACACTTTCACTTTTTCGGTGAAAACAGGGAAACCCTTGTTACTACTGCTGTTTGCTTTGGTTACTTGAATCATATTACTGCCATCACTATTACTACTGCAAGTTTATTGATATACAGGTGTTGTTGAGAGTGACGCCTCAATTGCAAAAGTCTTATTGGTATTCTTGTGTTTCCATCGTGTCGAACTATAAATTTGGGTAATACTTCCCAACGAAGATTTCAGCGATCCCCTATACTTGTGGGTATCAAGACGTTTTCTGGCGCCATTGCTGGGGAACCTAGCTTTATTGGTAAGACAACTTGTTATCATTTATTTGCTGCATTTGCTTGTTCCCAACCATGGGAAAGGAAAAGAACACTCCGAAGGAAGTGAGGCCTTCCACTACTCGAAGAGGTACGGACTTGCCAAGTAGGCCAAACTTTTCACCTAATGCTACTTCTGCTATTGTTGCTAAAAAGAAAGGTAAAAATATATCTAGTTCACCATTGTCTAAAATGTCTACTAGTACTGAAAATGATTTAATATGTGGTAGCATAGACAAAGAAGTGACACCTGAAACACTTGAAACATCTGAGATAATTGAAACACCTGAAATTCTTGAATCTTCTACTATTGAAAATGTGGAATCTGAGTTAGAGGATAATGAATATTATGATGATGAGCATGAAACTTCTTCTGAGGAAGAAGATGCATTTACTATGGCTTTTATGGATTCAGATTTTGATAAATTGGAGAAACTTGATAGCTATGCAAATTCTCCTCTTGATAATTATTTTCCTGTTGCTAAGAAAATGAATGCTCCAGCTATTAAAATTAAAGACAAAGATTATGAGTTTAGTGTTGATCCTGAAATAATAGAAAAAGCTGAGAAGTTTAAGTTTTATGGGAGAGACAATGAGTTTCCTTTTGAACACATTGCTGTTTTGCATGATCTATCTGTGTTATTTGGTAAAGATGAAATACACCAACGCTATTATTTCTTAAAGTTGTTTCCTTTTACTTTGGGAGGAAATGCTAAAACTTGGTATAATCGTTTAGAACCTGGATCTATTACTAGCAAAGAGGAATGCTTGCAGGTTTTCTATAATAAATATTTCCCTATTGATAAGATTCATGGTTTAATTATTGAGATTAGCAAATTTTCACAGAAAGAGAAGGAGGATTTACCCCAAGCTTGGGGGAGGTACAGTAAGATGGTTAGGAAATGTCCTACCCATGGCTTCAAGAGTAATGAAATCCTTGATATATTTTACAATGGACTAACTGAAAATACTAGAAGCTATCTTGATAGTATTGCAGGTAATGTTTTCAGGGAAAGGACCGCTGATGAAGCAACGGAGTTATTGGAGACTATCTCTAGAAATTATGAAGATTGGAATATTGAAGAGTTTGATGGAAGAGAGATATTTCCGGAGAAGAAAGGAGGCATTATTGAATTAAATGAAGAAGGAATGAAAGAAGCTTCCAAGGATATGGAAGAGAATGGAATTAAAACTCCCACCTCAAGGAATTAGTTGAAATGGGTATTAAACTTCCTAGTGATCAACCATGTTTTCCAATCCAAGTCAATGCTGTAAGCTCTATGGAAGGTAATGAAAAGGTAATCCCTCCTATTGATGTATCTTATGTTAATGATTTTGCTTATCATAACTGTAACACCCCACCTTATTAATAAGATGGGGTGTTACAGTTGGTATCAGAGCTCGGCTTTAGATCTCTGGTGTTGTCCTCTCCTTAATTAGTATGCTAATAACTTAAAATTTGACACACTGGTGCACAATAGGTGGGTTTGGGTCATTCATTGCATTTATGCTTTTGCCCTATTTTATGGTTGATCTTTTTTATCCGTATGTTATTGTCAGACTGTTGCCATGGAAAGCTTGCAGTCCCTTGCTTCAGTACTTCTTGTTCGGTTGTCCCTTAGTTGTTGGTACAAAATAGTGACTTGAGGTTCTCTTCATGTAAGATGGAGTAAACATTAAAAAAAATGGTTGGTCGATGTCCTGTATGATCTCTTCTCTCTTCCCAGTCAATCCAAGTTTATCTCATGATTTTCTTCTTCTTAAGGATCTTTTCTCAGTTACGAACTTGGTGCTCCTTGATTGATCAGAATGTATTGTGAGTTTATGCCTCTTTAGGAACCTGATTGTGTAATTCCTGATTTTAGATGAACATTGCCTTTTGATATGTGTTTCTATAGTTGTTCTCTAGTAATTACATATTCTTGTATTCTACGAGGATTAATGAATGAAGAACTCGAGGGCGAGTTCCTTTTAAGGTGGGTAGAGTGTAACACCCCGTAATTTTATTAGGTGTTCTCATCTTTTAACGGTTCTTGTCATCTCCGCGCATGACCATCTTTTCCTGATTTCATTTCAATCGGAGACGTCCATCGAGGGCATCTCTTCGAGACATTCAGTCGTGAAACACTCTTTTATTCTATTCAAAGATGGTTTCCTGGAAATGTTTATGGCTTCATGCTACGCCTTCTTTAGGCACCTTCAATTAGTCTCTCAAAAATAAACCTCTTCTCAAAAATCTGAGTCCGCAGTTGCGTTGACCTCGTCGAGCTAGTCGAAATTGACTAGTCTTTTTTCCAAAACGGACTTCGGATGCATTTTCTTGAGTGGTATCAATTCCAAGGGTTATGAGTATTTTTTTGTTATTCCGAAAATATGTTATAAAAAAATAAAACCTGGGATGGATAATCCCGTACCTATCCCCTTCCTCCCACAGGGTGTCCTCAATCTCCTCCTCCTCACATCGTGCTCCCCTCCCCTTGGCGTCTCCTCCCTGTCCTCCCCTCCCATCCCTAGGTCTCTACTAGCTGCACCACGTCCTCCCCCACCACCAAGTGCAGCCTGGATCAGATCTTGAGGAAGAAGAAGAGGAGGCAAGAACAGAGAACAAGAGGAGCAAGAAGAGAAGAAGGGAGAAAAGGAAGAGAAGATCTTGACCTTCCCCTGTCCGTTTTCCCTTCCCCAAGCTTCAAGGGTGAGTCCCCCACCCTCCATGACCCTCTCATGTGCTGTAGATGGTGATTCTTAGGTTCCTAGGGCAGGGGAGTAGAAGATCCATAAGGGATTTGGGAAGAAAATTCGTTGGTGGTGCTGTTCCTGGGCATACAGCAGAGAAGATCCTCAATTTCGAGTACTTAGATGGAAAAATTAGATGATGCATGGTCGGAGTGTTTTGTACTGCTTGTTCCCACGATTGTTTTGGGTGGTTAAACGTCTCCATCAGAGTCGCGAAGCTCCGGTTGTGATTGTTTCTTTGCAGCTGTCCCAAAGTCCAGAGACAGCGCAGAATAGGTTTTTTTCATGTGTCTTAGGAGTATTTAAAATTCATCTAAATTCATGTTTTGTTTCCTCCTAGCTGGTATGTGATGCCTAGTGTCTAATACAAAAGGTTTTACTCAATTTCTATGAGTATTCTAATTGCTATGAATTTCCGAAGGCGGTTACCTGTTATTTCCGAATCTGAAAACAGCAGGGGAGTATTCGCTGGTTTTGACCTATAAAGCTCCATATTTTGAGTTTCAATGTTGGGAGTTATTTGTAGATAGTTTCCTTACGAAACTATATCCATCTTGTTTGCTTGTTTTCGATTATCCTAGTTCAAAATATGATTTCTTTCGTGAAGTGACAACAAAGTGGTGGTTCTTGGAGAGAACCCTAGGAGCATTAACTTGTTGTCCCCTTTGATATGTGATGTATATTGAGACTTGTGTGTTCCTGGTTACCTACAGGTATTGAGTATTGAACCCATTCAACTCCTCCGTCCTCGGTAAAGGCAAGTGCATGCTGAACTTGGCTTCTTTCTACCTGGTTGTATTGTTGGCTGTGTTCCGAAATGATTGGGCCTTCAATATTCGGTGTTTTCCGATTCGACATTTTCCTTCTGAATTTCACGGGTTGCAGATTGGTAAATTCCGAGCCAATTCTGTGGCAGTTTGGTAAATTCCGAGCCAATACTGCGGCAGGTCGGTAAATTCCGAGCCGACGCGTTGGTAAATTCCGAGCCAACACTGCCTCTCACATGATGATTAGTTCCCGTCACATGTGCCAAAACCCACAGTTCAGTTGTCAGATCTATTGTATGTTCCAGAATGAAGTCCTAATGATGTTCATTCCATATGGTTCCATATTGTACTTGCTGAGTACTTCTGTACTCATCCTTGTGTTTTATTTGGTTTTCAGGTACTCAGAATAGCGACATGCATGGGCGGGAGTAGCACACCTTCTATCTACATGTTTCACCACACGCACCACCTGACTAACATATGTTCCCAGATGTACTCTTTGGAGACATATTTGGAATAGCTAGCTTTGTATTATTTTCTGCCTAGTGTGAGCCCTTGGTTGCAAAGATCTCGGAAAACAGCTAGTCAGGTTGCGAACTTCAAGCTACGAGCTGGTTTATGTGAACCATTTGAGATTATTAGGTTGTATATTTCTATTCTGCCTGTCATGGATGTCTTCTGGTATAGGGGAAACTCTGTCGGTTTTCGTCTGTGGGCTTGTACCCCTTTCGCTTGTGTTGTAGTTGTGGTAGCATTCCATCTTATTAATAAGGTGGGGTGTTACAATAATAATCCTGAGGAGCATGAAATTAGAATGAGAATTATGGAAAACTCTCATAAGATTAAATTTCTTCGTGAAAATTTAAATGCTAGTGTGGGAGAGGTTAGAAGAATTATTAAACACTGTGAAATGATGAATAATCAAGTTGAACAAATGGTTTCTCTTCAAAATCAATTGTATGGAAATCTTATTGAAAAGAAACAGGTTTGTGGAGTTAATACTAGAGGTGGTGCAAGTACTCAGGATCCTGATTATCCTGAAAACCATCCTAAGAGGAAAGGGCAAGAGGCTCTCAAAAAAATCTTCTGCAGGAAAATCTCCCAATGAAAACAAAGATATTGACAATTCTCAAGAACAAGACAAGGATATTTCTATTTCTGATGCTGAGACTGAAGATGATAATATTGAAGAAGAAGAATCACCTCCACCTGATGAAGAACAACAAGAAGAAGAAAATAATGAAGAACCTGAACCTACTGAGAAAGAGGACCCTCAACCATCTATTGAGAAGAATAAAAAGAAGAAGCATACAAATCAACAAAAAGGTAAAGAGAGGGATCCATGGGTGCAAAGACCCATACCATATCCCCAAGAGGTAATTAAATCTTTGGATGATGCTAGATTTGAGAAGTTTTTTGAATTGATAAAAACTTTATGTTTGCAAATTCCTCTTGTTGATGCTATTAAAATTCCTCCATATTATAAATATATGAAAGATATTGTCACTAATAAGAGGAAGATACCTAATGATGCAATTACTGCTATGCTTGCTAATTATTCATTTGAAGGGAAATTGCCGGAAAAGCGTGGAGATCCTGGTATTCCAACTATTCCTTGTCATATTAAAGAAACTTATGTGAAATATGCCTTATGTGATTTAGGAGCTGGAGTTAGTGTTATGCCTTTTTCTTTATATAAGAAACTTAACTTAAACAAATTGGTTCCAATTGAAGTTTCATTGCAAATGGCTGACAAATCAACTGCTGTGCCCATAGGTATATGTGAGGACGTTCCTATCTCTATTGCTAATGTTTTAATACCTACAGAGTTTGTCATATTAGAAATGCCCGAGGATGATAATCTATCTATTATTCTTGGAAGACCTTTTTTAAACACTGTAGGAGCTGTGATAAATTGCACTGAGAGCAAGGTGACATTTAATGTCAAAGGAAATGAGCATACTATTTATTTTCCCAAGAAGAATCCTGTCACAATGATAAACAAGAGTGTGAATTCTATTCAAAGAAATACTCTTATAGTTGGAAGCTTTGAATTTGCACTACCACCTCCTGAACCAAAATATGCTACCATGATGATTGGAACTATTCCAATCAAATATGAGGTAACTTGAATTTCTTCTTTATATATAAAATAAGAATCATGTATTATATCCTTTACATATTATTAATGAGACTTGATCAACCTCATTACTAATGTGGAAATGATGAAAACTTGATTCCCATAAAAACTGTGCTGCATTTAAATTTTGTTTATCTTAAAATTTTAGAGTATATGCATAGACATAATTATTTCAGGATTAAGAAATCCCAGAATATGAAGTTTTAAAAATTCTCTTCAGAAAATTTTCTCGAAAAATTCCAGAAAAAATTGGAGGTAAGTTATTTTACCAGAGGGACCAACAGCCGGAAGGGGGACACCAGAAGGAAACCAGGGACCAAAATAGGGTGTCCCACGTGGCCAGATTCCTTAGCCGCGTGGGACCCACTAACTTGGCCCCCAGGGGGAGTTAGTTGGGGGGTAAGTGCTCATCTCCTTCCCCTCGACAGAAAACCAGCCCCAGGTATTTTCCCCAAAAATTTCCCGAGCTTGTTCTTCCTAGTATCCTTCGATCTCCAAGTTTAGGGCAGATTTTCCAAATCTGTTTGGTAGGATTACTCCTTGATATGTGACTCCTCCACCCATCCAATTACTTTTTGTTCTTATGCTTTATATATGAAGTATTTTGCTGCTCTAGGTGCCACCCCAAATGCTTGAGAAATACATAGATTTAAGTTTCCTAGTTGATATTGATGCATGGTATTGATATGGAGACTAGTTAGTGATGGCTCAATGTTGTTTTAGAGTGTTGCATCTTAATTTTTGTTGGATATTATTTTTGGACAGCAAAGGTATCATTATGAACAAGGGGAAAGGGTTGTTTGGAATGACTTCAAGACCTAGGAGAAGAGCATCAAGAGTCTCAGAAAACTATGATGATAATCATCTATGGGAAGATGGTGCGGTGTATGCAGGAGAGAGGTTGCGGATTCATGCAACCAAATGGCAAGACCCCGTGGTTCTTGATCATTGGGGAATAGGAGAAGACTTCAACGCCTTTGCCGCTGCAGCTGGGCTACTTGAGTTCTCCCAACATCCAAGGGAGACATACGAGGAACTCTCGCGGGAATTCCTCTCTACATTCAGGTTTGAGGGGCCGGAAAGCTACAAGTATAGCAAGAAAAGTAAGCCACCACCTCCTACCTTTGTTGTTAAATTTACTATGAGAGGGCAGCGCCTAGTTATGTCACTAGATGAGTTCTGCAAGGCTATTCGTGTGCAGAACACTGGTAGTTGGGATGAGACCCGTGCGGATATGAATCAAGAACTTGTTAATTTTTGGCGTAGCATTTCTGTAAATGTTCCTGAGAGACTCAATAGGGGTAAATTCACTCACATACAGCACCCCGGTTTGAGATACTTTGCTTTGTTCCTAGCAAGAGGATTTCTTGCTAGGGACAACACTTCTGCATGCACAGGACCTATGATTTATTTACTAAAATGTGCAAAAGAGAACACACCTTGTGAATACAACTTGGGGGTAATCCTTGCTAGATCCTTGCACTCGGTTGTAAGTAGAAATAACACTGATGAAACTCCTATATATGCTGGTGCCATTGCTACTTTAGTTTATGAGCACATTAAGGAAGAGAGGGGTTTTGGTGATAACATGGGTAGCCTAGTGAGAGAGTCTAAATTACTAGATTTCACTTTACTCTCTCGCATGGAAATGAGTGAAAGGCATGGGGATCATTATTTGTATAGCTATAAGAGTTCTAATGGACAAAGTGTGTCCATTAGACTCCCTTGTGCTAACCTTTTTGACAGGACTACCGGGAGATGGACCGTAGAGGAGGTGCAACCCCAAGAGGAGCCTCAAAATCCAGGAATGCAAGGGTACCAATATGGTTATTTGCCTGTAGATGGAAGTGGTGGGTACGGTTACCCACCGGCATACTAGCTTGATCGCAAGCTTGGGGGAGTATTTCTCTCCATTTCCACTTCGTTGTTTTATATCATCTTTATCTTGTTATGTTTTAGTTTCTTGTTCTTAAAATCACAAAACACAAAAAGATTTTATTTGTTTCTTTTTCTTATTTACTTCTATTTATTTACTTTATGCATCTCAAAATTAAAAAATAACAAAAATATTTTCGTTTTCTTGAAACCAATGCAAAAACAGAGGTGCAGGAATTGCTGAAACCTGCTCACTGTTTTATTTTTCATCCTTTTTCTGTAACTCCGATTTAGCTGAAATTTTAACCACTACTGTAACTTTTCATAACCTACACTCCTGTAATATATGAGATTTTTCTGAGGTGTTTAGGTAGGGTAAAAACAGTACTGTATGCAGTAACATTTTCTGGTAGATTTGAGTTTTTATTGCGCAGTTTAACTTGGGAGAGGAGAACAACAATGATGAGTTGATGTGCATGAAATGGATGAAAGGTATGACACCTTTGCCATGCTTATGTGGACTTTTTAATAACAGCAAGTGTGCACATCATAGTTTCTTTAATTTCTAGGGAAGTGGTAGCAAATGTTTATGATCTCCGTGTTCTAGTAAGTTATATGATGATGCAAGTGAGATATTATTTAGTGACAACACTTGGCTGTGGATTGAGTAATTGTGGCTCTAAACAAAGGTCTATGCATTCCATTGTGCTTACTAAACTTGTCAACCAAAGATAAAGTAAAAGAGTTTTTCAAATGTTAAAACATGAAGTCATATGCTTGACAAGCTTAGGGGGTTGGGAGTTAGCTTATATGTGCTGACACATAGAAAGCTTTCAACATTGAACTAAATTATATTTAGTTGATATCATGTACTTTTGTTTATGGATGCTTATCATGGTGCCAAATAAATGAGGAAACTCAGTAAGTTTGAGGAGTGAGTATAAATGGCTAGAGAGACGCCTGGGCCGCTAATCTAAGCCATGCTGTCATGGTGGAAATTTACTTACATGCCATAGTGAACCTTCAGTGATGCACCTCACAATAAAAAACTATGCCAATAGTCAATAAAAAAGGGGTGTTGAGATTGTTCATTCTGTATGTTTGTCTTCATTTTGACATGGGCTGGTTCCATGTCTTGGGACAAGAGGTACCCCAGTTGACGCTCTCGATGACGCTACTATTACTTGCAATGACTTAAAAACTTAAACTTGCTTTGTGGCCCGAGTTGAGTAACACCGTGGTGTAGGCACTCGTATTCACGGGGCATGAGACTCTCAACCATTAGTTGGTCAAGCATATGAGTCATAATATGGAACACTAAATGGTTGGATAAAACTGAGAGCAAGGTTGTAAGCACAATGAGTTCACTAGTCAATAAAAGAAGGAATCAAAAGATCTCAAAAGTCTTGACACGATTCAATCTAAAGCAATGCAAGAACCTTTGTTTATTTTTACAGTTGGGCAAACTCATCCAAGTGTTGACACTTCATGTTATTTCTCTTGCAGCAAATATAAATGCTTTAACACTGATTAGATACACCTTTGCTAGCATTTCATTATTTGTTATGGAAGTTATGTTTTGAATACTTGTTGATATTAAATGGTGTTACATATGCAATGCAAAGTTCTTGTCAAAGTCTTTTTCATCGCTTCTGCACTATGTTTGAGTTGTTCGAGGACATACAACAAGCTAAGCTTGGGGGAGTTGATGCACCTAAAATGCATCTACTTTTCCAATCACTTTGCCTCACAATTTGCTCCGGAATCTTCCCATATTTGAATAAAACTGCTGAATCTGACGCTGTTTTTAGCAAAGTCTCTTTTCTGATTGTTTTTGCAGGAAATTAAATCGGGGAAAAATACCACGTCATTTTTTATGGAAAAGAAGGACATTGAGCGAAAGATGGACACGAGGAAGCGTCCGAGTCCCAAAAGATTCCTTGGCCGCGTGGGCCCACCTATCTGGAGCCTCGGGCACCTCCTCTCCTTCGGCTTCGGCGTACCCCTTCATATATACGAAAAAGTGGCTGACCTAAAAGGGGAGAGCTATTCGCGAAACAGAGCGCCGCCACACCCACGATCTTCGTTTTCGGAGACAGATTGATCCAGGATTTCTCCCCCGGAGGAGGGATCCGGAGGCCGTCTTCACCGCCTTCATCTCCATCGACCATGAGCTCCCTCACCATCACCATGTGTGAGTAGTCCGTTGTAGGCACATGAGGTGGATGGGGATTGGATGAGATTGATCATGTGATGATACTAGTTGTTCGAGATTTGAGGGGTTTATCTTGAGGATACTTTTGTATTGTGTTGATGCACTTATGCTATGTTTAATGCTTGCTACTAGGGCCCGAGTGGCATGATTTCAGTACTGAACTTATTTTGCCCCATCATATAATTGAGTTTGGTATTTATCTGCAAAGTGTATTACCTGCTATTATGTTGAACCTGCGAACCTTAATGTGACATATAGGGAAAACAAGAGGGAGATGTTTTAGTTTGAGGATTCTATGTGTTCATGAAGTGTTAATGCGTTGTTCCGGGCTATTCGAAAGGGTAGACCTTAATTACCTGTAGTTCCAAGTTGGACCCGGTGAAATGGGCAGGTAGGACAATAGATGTTGTGCAAATTCTCTTGGTTAGTGTGCACAACTAATTATGGAACACATACCTACATATATCGGAGTTAGAGATAAGTCCCACTGCTATTTGAATCTTATTATATGATCAATCTTATTCATGCAACACCCCGCTGTCACCTCATGCCTAGTTTTAAATCTCTGAGTTACACTTTCACTTTTTCGGTGAAAACTGGGAAACCCTTGTTACTACTGCTGTTTGCTTTGGTTACTTGAATCATATTATTGCCATCACTATTACTGCTGCAAGTTTATTGATATACATGTGAGGTTGAGAGTGACGCCTCAATTGCTAAAGTCTTATTGGTATTCTTGTGTTCCAATCGTGTCGAACTATAAATTTGGGTAATACTTCCCAACAAAGATTTCAGTGATCCCCTATACTTGTGGGTATCACCGTTGAGGAAGGCAGACTTGACGTCCATGTGATGAACATCCCAACCCGAGTCTGCGGCCACAGCCAGCAGGAGTCGGATTGACTCGAGTCGGGCCACGGGAGTGAAGACCTCGCCGTAGTCGACCAACATGACCTGCATAAGGAGGGCCTAGTCCGCGTAGTTCGACCGTGTGAGCATCGGCCATGAACCACCGGAATCATGGACAACTCGCTGGAGGACCACCGAGCTTCTGCCAGCCTTCTGCTCCTCCTCCGCGAGCTTGTCTGCCCCGGGGATGAGCGCGCCTGTCTCCGGTGCCATCTCCGGCGAGCTCTCAAACTCACAAGGCTCTGATACCAATTGTTGGCCCTAATGCGAATCGCAAGAGTGAGAGAGAGCAAGAGAGAAGAGCAACGGGAGAGAAGGGGAGGTGTGTGGAAAGAATCTGTTTGCCTCAATTTTCTCTTCTCTATTCCTCCCTTTAAATAGCCGGCCGGGGCAAGCCGCTTACAAGAGTCAACTATCCCGTCACATCCGACTTGACGTGGCGGGTCCTACACTACGTCATGCCATACCGCCACTTTTGACGACGTCATGACACGAGTTCACTGTGGATGACGCCACAGACTCGTCTACACTGTAGGTGACGTCTAGCACGTCCTATCTACCTACTCTACTATACGAACTGTACAGTGCACCTGCTAGACCCGAAGACAATTCGAGTCCCGGTTACAACTACTGTCGAGTCAGAACAGACTCCGACTCGACCCGGGACACTCCCCGAGTCGGCACACTTGCCCGGGTCCCTCGGACCCGATAGACTGTCGACTCCTCCAGAGTCGGTCTAGAACACAAGCCTATTCCAACAGGGAGAGCGGCGGTGGCTGAGGAGGGAGAAAGGGAGAGGGGCTAGGGTTTTCCCTGGAGGGGAGGGGAGTGGCTTATGTAGAGGAGGAGCTCGTGATGTCGGCCACGGAGGAGGGTCACGCTTCCTGCGTGAGAGGGAGGAAGACGACAAGGAGAGAAGGGGGTACTGGGCTTCTTGGGCTGCCAGGACAAGATGGGCTGCGGGAGAAAGAGAGGAAGAGGAGATGGGCTGAAAGGTGATTTTCCTAATTTATAGAATTGGAAGAAGGGAGAAAGAAAAGGAGATAAAAAGAAAAGAGGGAAAAGAAAGTAAGGAGAAGGAAGAAGATTTGCAAAATAAAAAATATTGTTTTGGTAAAATAATTTTTTTATTTTGCAAAAATATGCAAGGTGATAGATGATGATGTCATGATGATGCAAAAAAGAAAAACAAGCAATTTCTAATTTGGGGAAAACCCCGGGATATTACACATATTTAAATGAATACATTTGAAACCTGCTACACTTACCATCATATTAAAATATCACCAGTGTTGTTATCTAACACACAAAACATAGAGGGGTAAATAAATGTTCTTTCAATCTCCCCCTTTTCGGTGTTAGATGACAGCACTAGGATTTGCAGTAAAAAATCCACACTAGATCACGTTCTTAACAAAATGGAAAGCGCTCCCCCTAAATGTGTGCATATAGTTTGTTTGCCTTGGAATGCAAATACACACATAAGGAGGGAAACATTCCCAACAAGATATAATGAACATGATATAAGAACAACATATACGCACAATATGAGACATATCCAACTAGGTTGAGATTTTGAGATGAGGATCATATCTTGTGCCAAAAGATGTAGACAATTATATCAATGCGCAATATCATGTAGTCTCAACCATAGATAAACCTTTGCCTTGCGCAAAATACACTTGAGCTAGATGATGACGGACTGGACCTTCTGAAGTTGGACCACCTCTCTTGATTACGCTCCGCTCGGTGAAGACTCTCATATTGCTCCCCCATACACCAAGATGGGAGAACCTCTTCTTCGGCATTCACATGGCCATTATCTTCACCACACAACCTTGATGGTGAACACCACTAGACGCCATCCTCCATGGGCTACATAGGATCTGTCTTCCATTGCATGCTCATGGAGAAATACCACAAGATCATATGATCCCTCATGATACATCACTAGCCTTGAGTGTTGATCAACTTGCACTTAGCCTTAATCAACAAATATTGTTCTTCCCTTAGCCTTAACTCCAACATATGGAGATCAACCATTGCTTATGGACACACCTACAAGTATAGCTCAATACAAACATTAGTCCATAAAGATTGTCATTAATTACCAAAACCACACATGGGGGCAACCATGCTCTTTCAACAATGTTTAGTAAAATCTGAGCATGCAATACCATAGTTTAGGAATACTTCAGTTTTAGCTCCAAGAAAGAGGCCGGGGGCTCTTTTTTCAACACTCCAAAAGAAATGTGATTTCGTTAATACCACAGATTTAATACTACGATTTCTATCATTGTCAATCGCTTCAAAGTATTTGATACCACAATATTATTAGAAACCCCTATGTCCTCCAAATACTTCGAAAAATTTAGCTCCCAAACGGGGCTTAAGTATTTCATGGAATTGAGATAGGACTAGGAATACTACCTAAACGTACGACTTAATGTTCTATTTTACATCATATTCTTAATTATTATTATTTTGAAAAAAAAGAATCAGATCTTTAATAAAGGTTTTACCAAAAGTACAAAACAGACTGAACATAATAAAAATTACATCGAGGTTCCTAGACCACCGATCAAACACTACTGCCGCCAAAGATAGTCGTTATCACGTCGCTATTGCGCTCCCCTACCAGAGTCGTGATGACAAATAGGAAGTCTTCATGCATGTGCCCCTAAGGACCAACATCCTACAGTTGTGGGCATTGTACTTGAATCCTTGAAAAATGACGTGAAACATCTGACACCAGCTCTCGCTGACGCACAGATACATCTAGAAACCCTAACCCAGATGTCCCATGGTGACGATAATAATTTATGCCGCAGCCCGACGGAGAAACTCGAAGAGGATCGAAGCTAGGAATACCAACTCGGAGGATGAAGCGTCGCCATCTGTTGGGGACTTGGAGTGTCACCCTTGCAAAGATAAAAAATTGTAACCTAAACAACGAGGCACTAGAATTCCCCTCTTGTCACCGGCCGCCAGGAGCGGTAGGTAGAGGGGAGGTGAATCCACGGGTACGCCAATGGAGCGGGAAAGGACGAATTCATTTTCCCTAATCGTCACGACCCCCAGAGAGAACCCGTTTTTATGTTGGTGTGTTTTTGTATTCCTAACTTTTTATTACAAGCAAACCTTGTGACTTCTAAGCCACATGTGTAAATGTAAGCAACATAATTTAAACATGGAAAATTCTATTTCTTGGCTGCGTGTGGTCAATCGCGGGCGGCAGCGAAGGTTTTATCACTGCATGCGCCTGTTGCCTCGCCCAACGACACTTGGCATGTGCCTACCCACCTAGGATTGAACAACATTTGGGCTTCCTACCCCACTGGACTGTGTTTTAAAAGCCACATGCATCTACACCTCATGATGCATGTACACGCAACTTCTGCCACAATCATATATGTTTCTATCGCACATGTTGTCTACGATGGACATGTATGCTATGTTGTCGACAGTGAACATGTATGATATATTGTCGATGGTGGACATGTATATATGCTTGTGTACTTGTGAACTTCCAATACTTGCGCTTGTGAAGTTCTAAACTTTCAGAGTGTTGTCAAGCTCTGAGTATGTTGCCCCTCGTGTCCATTGTTCAGGACTTGTTGAGTGTCAGACCCTGGCGCTATCACTCGGCGAAACTTTCAGCGTGTTGGTCGGGAGAAATTCCGCAAACCTAACATGTGTCGATGCTCGACCGATCCAATCTTTGCCGAGAGTCGGTTGTTGAGCACTCGACAAAGAAGGAACATGTGTCCTTGCTCTTACCAAGTGTTCCATGCACTTGCACTAGTAGAAAATAGGGCTTTGGTTTTGACCATTTGTCCCGGATAAATAAAAAATCGCGACTAAAGGGGTCATTTGTCCCGGTTCCATCGGTCGGGGCGCCGGGGAGCATTGGTCCCGGTTCTATTTGGACCTTTGGTCCCGGTTCGTGGCTGGAACCGGACCAAAGGGTTAGCACATGCGGCAGGCATCTGCCGCATCCGTGGGACCCTGCCAGGGACCCTTTGGTCCCGATTCGTGGCTGGAACCGGGACCAAAGGTCTTCCCTGCATATATCATCTTCCACCCGAGGCCACCACCATTTTGAGCTCGAGTTCATCACTCATTTCTCCTCCATTTCCTCTCCCTCACTCAAGTTAATCCCCATTTTTTTGCACCACTTGTGAGGATTGAAGGCATCCCATCTATTCAAGGGTTAGCAACATCATCCTTTCCTCCAAAGTTGCAACTTTAGCTCATTTCATTGCTAGTTTAGCTCATTTCATTTTTGTAGTGCTAGCTAGGTGTTTGATGAAATGCCTAAGTTAGAGAGTTTATTTTTTATATGCATTTTGAGCTCAAATTAATTTATTATTTGTGGATTTTAGTGTCGTCCCGTCCTCACCGCCGTCGATAGCCCGCGTCGTCCCGTCACCGGCACCACCTCGGTGAGCCTTTTTTCTTTATCTTTTATTTTAAGAAAAATTACTTGTATGATTTAAAAGCATATTTATTTCTTGTATAATTTTCTTATGTTTTTTTATATGCATAGTGTCATGGTTTTGATATCTGTCCCCGTCGGCCCTCGTCCGGTCTATGATTCAGATGTGGTATATTTTCATAACTATTTGTTTCATTTCGTGTTTATAACAAATATACCTACCAACTTGACATAGACACTTTTATCTAGGAGGTAGTTGAACCGGAAATTCCAACCGACCCTATTGTCAAGTTTTTTGTAAAAGAAAACAATGATTTGAAATCAAAATTGAAAAGAAGTGAAGATCTTCGTCTCTAATGCCTAGAAGAGAAGATGAAATTGGAGTTCAAGCTTGCCGACATCATCGATGAACACGAGTTCAAGCTTGCCGATGTCGTCGATGCTCACGAGATCAAGATGGATGCAATGCGCTTGAAGATTAAAAAGATTAGAAAATATGCCATTAGTCAAGAGGCTTGGTATCATTATGTTGTTGGTTCAGTAATTACCTTAGTTGCGATTTTGATCGCATTTGGTGTTGGATTTAAATTCTTTAGATAGTTGTATGTTAGTTTCAATTAATGTATGTTTATGAGGACTATGCATTACAATTACTTTACTTTGGTTTTAATGTGATGAACTTGTATTAATTAATTTGGTCACTATTATATATTCATGATGTAGTGCAATAGTTTTTGATATATTTATATAATGCAGATGAGCCGGCAATGGATGTACAGTGACCGACGATGTCCCGACTATATTAATGGCATGCATAGTTTTCTCCGTGTGGCTGAGAAAAACAAGCCGTCGAATGGTTTTATTTCTTGTCCATGTAGCGTCTGCAAGAATACGCAGGATTACTCTACCTCAAAAACCATTCACGTCCACCTGTTGCAGCATGGTTTCATGTCCGGTTATAATTGTTGGACCAAGCACGGAGAAAGAGGGGTTATAATGGAAGAAAATGAAGAAGAAGAGGATAATGACAACTATCCTACGTTCACCGAAGACGGTGATACTGCAATGAGGGAAGACGAAGCTGAAGAAGAGCCCATTGTTGATGAGCAGGATGATGATTTTGGTCGGGCCATTATTGATGCACAGATAAACAGCAGAAGTGAAAACGAGAGGTTGAAGTTGGAGAGCATGTTAGAGGATCACAAGAAATTATTGTACCCAATTTGCGAAGATGGCCAGAAAAAGCTTGGTACCACACTGGAATTGCTGCAATGGAAGGCAGAGAATGGTACATCTGACAAGGGATTTGAAAAATTGCTGAAAATAATAAAGAAGATGCTTCCAAGGGATAACGTATTACCCCCCAGTACGTACGAAGCAAAGAAGGTTGTCTGCCCTCTAGGATTAGAGGTGCAGAAGATACATGCATGCATCAATGACTGCATCCTCTACCATGGTGAGGAGTACGAGAATTTGAATGCATGCCCGGTATATGGTGCATTGCGATATAAGATAAGGCGAGATGACCCTGGTGATGTTTAGAGTGAGCCGTGCCCCAGGAAGAGGGTTCCTGCCAAGGTGATGTGGTATGCTCCTATAATACCACGGTTGAAACGTTTGTTCCAAAACAAAGAGCATGCAAAGTTGTTACGATGGCACAAAGAAGACCGTAAGAAAGACCTGATGCTGAGACACCCCGCCGATGGGTCGCAGTGGAGAAAAATCGACACGGAGTTCCCGAAATTTGCAGCTGACGCAAGGAAGTTAAGATTTGGGCTAAGTACAAATGGCTTTAATCCTTTCGGGGAGCAAAGCTCCAGTCATAGCACCTGGCCTGTGACTCTGTGTATCTATAACCGTCCTCCTTGGTTGTGCATGAAGCGGAAGTTCATTATGATGCCAGTGCTCATCCATGGCCCGAAGCAACCCGGCAACGACATTGATGTGTACCTGAGGCCATTGGTTGAAGAACTTTTACAGTTGTGGCGTGACGAAGGTGTACCTATGTGGGATGAGCACGAACAAAAGGAATTTGACCTACGAGCATTGCTATTTGTAACCATCAATGATTGGCCTGCTCTTAGTAACATTTCAGGACAGTCAAACAAGGGATAAAATGCATGCACGCACTGTTTAGGTGAGACTGAAAGTATACATTTGGGAAACAAGAATGTGTACCTGGGTGATGACGGGATTGATGAGAGTGTTCTTCTCCCTCAACAACGCCAACAAGTACTCTTGATACCCTAAAAGGAAAATAATATATTAGGGATAGGTTGAGCCTCCAAGTGCAGAGTATGTAGAAGTGGTAGTTTTTCCCCAAGAAGGTGACTCGAGGGTTTAATATCGAACTCTCGGGGAATCAGTAGTGTGGGTTTTATCTTCTTGTCCTTCTCTATATTTCCTGCAAACAAAATAGATTGCTTTGTGCCCTCAACCTCACCAAGTGGTTGTCAAGCACAAGGTGTGAGAATGATATTAAGATGATAATAAATGCAAAACAGTAAATAAATATGCAATGGTGGTAAATAAGTATGCAACGATGATAGTAATGACGATGGATGGTATTTTTGGGGTTTTTATATGTGAATGCAAGAAGTAAAAGTGTTTTTGTATTTTCTGATTTTAAAAAGGCTGAATGTAAAAGATGCTTAAAAGTGGTTGGAAAAGTGTTTCTTATGATTAAAAATGGACCGGGGTTCATGGTTTCACACATGCACTATCTCTTTAATATAGTGTGGCAAATGAGTAGACATAGATTTAACATATGAGATTGCAAACAAGGTTAATGACATGTTACTAATTATATGGGCGTCACGTCCTAGCATAGAGACCTTTTGATTATTAGTCTCACTTATACTCCACCAAGATGTGAACTAAATCATGCACCTTAGTAATTAAGATAACATCAGAGTATAGCTTTAAGATTAATGACATGAAGTTAAAATAAACACATGATGGATCTAGTCTTAGGTAGAGGCATGTCACTCCTCCTACCCTTCAACATGGTATTTTGGTTTATCCCTAGTGAGGTAACAAAGTAATGTAAACACCCAATGGATCATGATATTAAGTTGTCAGCTTATCACTTCACCACCCCCGTTACTCCAACTAATGCACACGTTCCCCCACACACGCTCTCATAAACATGCTTGATCATAACAAGGATACAAGAACGGGGTACATAATATGCATCTACTTTCATAACTGAAATATAACATTGCAATCTCAACATATATTAACTCATAGAAAGATCCACCACAATGGTAATACAACGGTGACCGTAATCATGTTCAGCAGCTCATACGGTGCTAATTAGTGAAGCTCAAGAGAGAGAGAGAGATACATATGCTACTGCCACAAACCCATAGTCCAGAGGTGGACTACTCCCTCTTCATCATGGAGACGGTGGAGATGTCGATGGAGAAGAAGGAGACCTCTCCGGCAGGGCTCCGCCGGAGTTTTCCCCCTCCAATCTGCAGCCTCCTGGTCTCTGTTTCTTGTTTCTCTCGTGTGGCGGCTCTCCCTTCGGAGAACGTCGAGGGGCTCTTTATATAGGCGTTTTTAGGTCACGAGAAAGCTTCTGGGCGAAGGATCGACGCAAACGGGGCCACGAGGGCCAATTGGGATAGGCCCACGCGGCTACAGTACCTGGCCGCGTGGGACCCACCCTTTTGGTCTTCCGGCCTCCGTTCGTTGACTTCTTTCACTCCTAAATCTTCTCCTTCCAAAATAATGACCCCCGTAAATTTATAGCTCATTATGACGTCGTTAAGGTCCTGAAACAAATAAGGAAAGAAATAGGGGTTTTCTGCCTGCGCATGATTAATTCCATAAAAAGGGGATATCATCATAAATTACCAAAAATTATTAAATAACAGTAATATACCCCTTATATGATGCAAATATGATTGGAATATGACTATTATAGTGCAAAGTTCATGTCTGCATTTTAGATGCATCACTGGGGCATCGGCGATTTCTTACAAAAGGGCATGCCGTAAGAAAGAAAGGCAAGCATTTCAAAGGTGAGCCAGATCATCGGACGAATCCTATATTACCTAATGGTGATGTTATATATGACAT
Organism: Puccinellia tenuiflora; assembly: GCA_012064385.1. Taxonomy (NCBI): domain Eukaryota; kingdom Viridiplantae; phylum Streptophyta; class Magnoliopsida; order Poales; family Poaceae; genus Puccinellia; species Puccinellia tenuiflora. The sequence continues at coordinate 257,284 of QRDG01001222.1, read as the reverse complement.
GGTCAAGGACTTAAAAGTAATCTTTGGAAAGGGTCCTGGCAGTCTATCTGTTTCGAATGACGCTGATGGACACGTACCCATATGGAAGAAGTGCTCTATATTTTGGGGGCTACCCTATTGGAAAATACTGGAGGTTCGCTCTGCAATCGACGTGATGCACGTGACGAAAAATCTGTGCGTGAACCTACTAAGCTTCTTGGGCGTGTATGGGAAAACAAAAGATACACCGGAATCACGGTAGGACCACCAACGTATGCACGAACGAGACGACCACCTGAATCCAGATAAGTATCAAGGTCTTGCCAGCTACGCTCTTATCAATGAAGAGAAGGAGATCTTTTTTCAAGTCCTGAGCAGTATCAAGGTCCCATCTGGTTTCTCGTCGAATATAAAGGGAATAATAAACATGGCAGAGAAAAAGTTCCAGAACCTAAAGTCTCATGACTGCCACGTGATTATGACACAATTACTTCCGATTGCATTGAGGGGGCTTCTACCGGAAAATGTTCGAGTACCCATTGTGAAGCTATGTGTATTTCTCAATGCAATTTCTCAGAAGGTGATCAATCCATTAACTCTACCAGGTTTACAGAAGGATGTGGTCCAATGTCTTGTCAGCTTCGAGTTGGTGTTCCCACCATCCTTCTTCAATATTATGACGCACCTCATAGTTCACCTAGTCGAAGAGATTAACGTTCTCGATCCTGTATTTCTACACAACATGTTCCCCTTTGAGAGGTTCATGGGAGTCTTAAAGAAATACGTTCATAACCGTGCTAGGCCAGAAGGAAGCATCTCCAAGGGCTATGAAATAGAGGAGGTAATTCAGTTTTGTGTTGACTTTATTCCTGAACTTAAGCCGATCGGTGTTCCTCAATCGCGCCATGAGGGGAGACTGCGTGGAATAGGCACGCTAGGAAAGAAAGCAATAATGTGTAAGGACTGGGATTCTTTCAATCAAGCACACTACACAGTTCTACATAATTCCATCTTGGTGGCTCCGTATATCCAGGAACACATGAATAGTTTACGCTCTAAATGCCCAGAGCAGCCTGAAGAATCGATTGAAAAAGAACACATGAATACTTTCAGCAGGTGGTTGCAAACACGTCTCATTAATGACAACACTGTTGAAGAACAGTTATACTTGTTGGCCAAAGCACCATCGTCGACTATATTGACTTTTCAAGGGTACGAGATAAATGGGAATACATTTTACACGACCGACCAAGATAAAAAGAGCACCAACCAAAACAGTGGTGTCCGCTTTGATGCAACAAACAACAATGGGAAAAAGGACACATATTATGGTTACATAGAGCAGATATGGGAACTTGACTATGGACCTTCTTTCAAGGTACCTTTGTTCAGGTGCAAATGGTTCAACCTGGAAGGCGGGGTAAATGTAGACCCGAAGTACGGAATGACTATGGTGGATCTCAAAAATCTTGGGTACGACACCGAACCATTCGTCCTAGCCAATGACGTGGCTCAGGTTTTCTATGTGAAGGACATGTCTTCCAGACCGAAAAAAAGAAAAGATAAGCAAGCGAATACATCATACGATGAGCCAAAGCGCCACATAGTTCTTTCAGGAAAAACAAACATCGTAGGAGTCGAGGACAAGACGGACATGTCGGAAGATTACAATAATTTTCATGAAATTCCCCCCTTCACGGTGAAAACTGACCCAACCATCGCGTTGAATGATGAAGATTGTCCATGGTTGCGGCGCAATCAGAAGAAAGGGACACACACGAAGAAGAAAGGGACACACACTAGATAGGGATGTTGGTGGTGATGTGTAATAATGTATTAAACCTTTTATCAAATGCACACGGTTTCCCCATCATACAGCCCAACGGTGGCTCGTGAGTGCCTGCATATCAAATGCACCGTTGGGCTGTATGACGGGAATCCGAATGATTTGTATTCGGTCGATGAACTGAAGTATTTTGTAGATAGAACAAAACACACGGGCATTCGATCCAAGCAGCGGCAAGACTTCTCTGATGATCTGCAACCGTCCCAACAAGTGTTGGGGATATACCAGATCATCAAAGAAGCCCTTGCCGCTGGTTCCCAAAGTGTTGATGGCTGTGAAGTGTACTCCTGCCTCTCTTATAGACATGCCTCTCCGAGTGACTCCCTCCGGTTGGATATTTATATCTGGCAACTCTTCACCTTTTTAGTCCCGGTTGGTAGCTGGAACCGGGACTAAAGGATCGTTGATATGTGTGCCTTATCTTCACCTTTTTAGTACCGGTTGGTAGCGCTCGAAAGAAACACACGATCCGTGTGCTTCTGATCCAATGGCTCACAATCGCTCGAAGGAAACACACGATCCGTGTGCTTCTGATCCAACGGCTCACAAGCGCTCTAAAGAAACACATGATCCGTGTGCTTCCGATCAAATGGCTCACAAAGCGCTCGAAGGAAACACACGATCCGTGTGCTTCCGATCCAACGGCTCACAAGCGCTCGAAGGAAACACACGATCCGTGTGCTTCCGATCCAACGTGTGTTAGGACAACTTATCCACTGTTGTCATTCTGTACCGTATTTTAATTGCATTTTTCTAATAAACAGATGAAAATATATTGAATTTATAAGTTTAATGAACGACTTAATGGATTTCAAATTCCAAATTTTGTAATTAAATGAACAACAATTCCAAATTACATTTTAATTACATTTTTTTATCAACAATTTGATATTTTAATTACATTTTTTCTGATAAACATATGAAAAGATATTGAATTTATAAGTTTAATGACTTAATTAAGTTCAAATTCCAAAAAATTTAATTAAATGAATTAACCTCTAATCTCAAACAAATAGATAGAAAAAATAAGAGAGAAAAAATAAACAGAAAACATAAGAAAGAAAAAATAAACAGAAAACATAAAAAAGAAAAATTCATATTAAAAGCATTTTTAGAAATTCAAATTATATGAAAAACAATCAAACATGCATTTTGTTTCAATTTTGTTGATGATATGGATTTAAATCTATGTCAAATTTACTCAAATTATCCATTTCAAATTTGAATACATTCAACATAGTCAAATTTGAAAATTATTTTATTAGTGTATAAGAAAATTTAGCAAAGTTTGAAAATTTATCAAAGCAATGTTATTTTTAGTTGCAATGAAATTTAAAGTTGTTTGCTATGAATTAAAAATTTGCAGTGACATTGAGCTATGGAGGACGACGCCCCCATCACCCGAGACGATGCCCCCTTCATCCGAGACGAGGAGAATGAAGACCGGATGCAAGCAATTATATATGATAGGGCTGCAGGACCCAATTCTGATGGAGAAGATTCCGGCGAAGAAGACGACGAAGATTTCAGCGCGAAATGTTTGAACGACTCCGGTGAGGGACTTGAGTTAGAAAATTTCAGAGATGACAACGACGACGACGAAGAAGTGCCGTTAGAAAACTCCGGCGAGGTATATATTAGTCTTGTTGATCACTAGCTAGATGCATTAATTGATTTATATTGCACTTGTTAATGAAACATTTTTCTTTTAGCCCTCTGGATTCTAAGTCAATCCCTAAACGAGGCCCGAACCAAGGGGTAAAGCTGCCAGATGGTGCAAAGTTGTCGATCGACGAAGTTAGTATAAAAGGCAAACCGGAGAAACCCGAAGGGATGTTGGTGGTGATGTGTAATAATGTATTAAACCTTTTATCAAATGCACATGGTTTCCCCGTCATACAGCCCAACGGTGGCTCGTGAGTGCCTGCATATCAAATGCACCGTTGGGCTGTATGACGGGAATCCGAATGATTTGTATTCGGTCTTTAATTCCCTTCCGGACTAGTTTGACTAGCTTCTTCTCCGCTGTTGTCGTACTCTTGTTCTTCATCTCCTCCTCAATCCAACGGCTCAGAAGCGCTCGAAAGAAACACACATCTGATCCAACAGCTCACAAACACTCGAAGGAAACACACGATCCGTGTGCTAGCTATCCAACAGCTCAAAAAGGATGTTTTAAAAATATACAGATAATTATTACAATTTTTAGATAATTAAATCAATAGATATTGGAACATTTTAAAAGATATGATTTTCAAATAATTAAATGAAACTATAAAAATATATGAATTTTTAAATAATAAAAAGAAACTAGAAAAATAAATAATAAAAAGATAATGAATTTCAAATATTGGAACATTTTTTAAATATTGGAACATTTTAAAATAAACTAAAAAAAACAATTCCAAAAGCATGTAAATCAAAGTATATAAAAGAAACAAAAAAGAAAATAGAAAAAGAAACTAGAAATAAGAAACAAGAAAAAAAAAGACCATTGGCCCGCTGGGCTTCGCGCGCAATATTTCGCGGCCCGGACAGACCTTTGGTCCCGGTTGGTGTTACCAACCGCGACCAAAGGGTCTTTGGTCCCGGTTCGTGGCTGGAACCGGGACCAAAGGTCCTTCCGCGGGGATTTGGGTGGTTCCGGCCTCCTTCATCTCCTCATTCGATCTATTTGCTTCCCGGCCGCCGCGCGCCCTCTCCCCTGCCGCCAGGCTGCTCCGCCGTCGCGCGCCCTCTCCCCTGCCGCCAGATGGATCAAGATAAGACACCAAAGGCACATTGGAATGCTTTATCTACTACAATTTTTTGTGAAATCTGCCAAGATCAAAAAAGGGCAGGAAATTGGCCTACTGCTTTCCTTAGTCCGGAGGGGTAGAAGAATTTAGTTAGAGAATTTGCTCATAGGACAGGGAGAAACTACACGGAGCGTATAGTACTATATGTGCATAGAAATTTTGTAGATGCCCGGCATAGGAATTTTAGTTATTTGTATAGTAAATTGTATAGTACTATATATGCCCGGCATAGGAATTTTAGTTATTTGTATAGTAAATTTAAATTAGTGTTAGGTAAATTTAAATGTATGTATAGTGTTAGGTAAATTGGTTAGAGCAAATAGAAGTAAAATCCAATAGAAGTAGTTTTAGTTATTTTTTCGACGACGGACGCAAATTTAGATTCTTATTTATACCTGAGGATCAAACCTTCCTGATACCGATGCAATTTTCACGGACACAAATCATGTCGGATAGCGTTATATTCTCTCTATATTTGTTGTATCTAAGCCCTCGACATGTGTTGATTGTTTATTCACGGATGTATCTAGATGGATCCAAATTTTTCGGACGTCGTCGACATAGACGAGGAGTGTGAAATGCAAATGCTCCAAATTATAGCAGGACGTGCGGCCGCGCCTGTCGGTGAAGAAGATGCCGTAACTACAGAAGATTACGGCTCCCAATTTCTGAACGATTCCGGTGAGGGGGTTGAGGAAGAAGAAAATTGTAGAGAGGGGGAAGTGCCCTTAACAAACTCCAGCGAGGTATATTAAGCCTCTGTATATCGATCACACTAGATGTATTATTTGAGTTGTATTGCTGTTATTAACGAACCATTTTTTTCTTTTAGCCCTCTGGATCGAGCAAATCATCCGCATCTACAGCAGTGCCAAAATGAGGCCCGACGAAGCCGTTGAAGGAGGGTCGTAGGATAGTGATCGACCAAGTAAGTGCTAGTGGTGAACCTTTGGAACCCTTAGATTGCCGCCGCAAATATATAAATCAATGCGGGGTTATTGTTAGGGACATTGTCCCGATCAACCTTGAAGAATGGATTCAGCCGAAGGACGAAAACAAGCCAACTACTTATGTCGATGAGAAACTAAAACTTTTGTGTTGGGACACACTCTTGACAAAGGTCAACCTACCGTCAGATCTACCCGAGCACTTGAAGACAAAAGTCAAGGAGTGGACTCTTAATAAGATGGCCGAACAATTCCGGACCTGGAAGAAAAACTTATGGAAAGCTTATCTAAAGGCGGAGGAGAAAGATCTAGATTTCACTGGACCACTAGTGAAGATACAACAGCAGTGGCCCATATTTGTGAAGCAAAGAAAATCGGAGGCCGCTGTGGCCCGATCGGAAAAAATAAGTTAAATGCTGCAAAGAAGGAATATCACCACCATTTGGGGGCAGGTGGCTACAAGGCTGCCGTGCCTAAGTGGGAAGCCTTTGAAGCAAGGCTGCTTGATAACGGGATCATTCCATAGACAGCGAACTGGCCCGAGAGGTCCAAGTTTTGGTTGTTCGCGCATGGGGCAGGGTTGGACCCACAGACATGGTTGATTGTTTCTCAGGGAAAATGGAAGGAAAAAATTGAGTATATAACCAAACAACTTGTGAACGCAATAGATAAAGTTCGAAGGGGGGTGTACGTGGTCGACAGAGAGAATGACGAGCTGTCACTAGCACTCGGGAATCCTGAACACGTTGGACGATTACGAGGCTATGGAGCCGGTGTCACCTTGAAGCAAGGTTTTCCGGAAGACGCTCATACTTATAGAAGCCGTCAGAGAAAAAAGAAGTAGGAGTCTGACCGGTTATCAGCATTGGAACGCAAGGTGCAGCAGCAGCAGGAGCAACTAGACTCAATTAGTAAGCAAAAGGCATCTCAGCTGTAGCTAGAAGGTCATGTCGAAGCCGCCCCATCTGATCAGCGGAAAAGCAGCGTGGGTTCCACGCATGTAGAAAATTCTGAATTCGAACCGCCGGCGGCTCACTACCCCGTGGATGATATCACGGAGAAGACAGACTGTGAGCTACATATGTCAATGAAGAACATGTCTTTCAAGGTGGCGGTCGGCTATGCTTTACCTAATCAAGCTGGAGCAAGCTACCATCTCGGAGGGATTCCACCTGGCTATGCTCGTGTCGGGGTGGATGAAGTTGTGCCGTTATATGCTAATCTGGAACTTGACATTCCTGGAGGTGACGGCGAGAAGACACTGGGAGAAGTCGAGAAGGGTATCGCTCTCTGGAACAAGAAAAACATCGTGTTTCCAAACTTGACTCCTCCGAGTAGCAGACCCCCACCTCAAGATCCATCTCCCCCACCTCAAGATCCATCCCCCCCCACCTCAAGATCCATCCCCCCACCTCAAGATCCATCCCCCCCCACCTAAAGATCCATCCCCCCACCTCAAGATCCATCCCCCCAAGATCCATCCTCCCCACATCAAGATCCATCCCTCGATGCCCCATCCGTCGTGAGTCCATCGCCCGCGACGTCCCGTCCGTCGATTCCGCCCCTTGTTAAGACCTTCTTGTCAAAGCGGAAACTATCCTTCACGTCGACGCGTGCAGATAAGTTAACTCGAGCGGAACGCGAGTTGCTAAAGCCTCTTCCAAAGAGATCATACGACAAAACTCCAGAGGAACTCGGGGAGTCAGTGCGTGCCGATGTGGCCCGACAATTAGCTCCGAAACGGCCCCCGCCTAAAGAGATAATACCAGCAGAAAAAGTTGAGAAATTTATAAAAAATCTAACGGGTCCCCGGCCAGAGCCGCCTAAATTGCGAGATGACTATGATCGTGTTTTGGAGAAGACAATTAGTCAAGAGCAGGAGTAGAAGAAGGCTGCCTATCGCCTAAATAGGCAGCGGATGCAGGAGGAGAAGGAGGCGGCAGATCGCCTAAAGAAGGAGCGGTTCAAGGCAGCAAAATGCGGGAAACAAGTGGCCCAGCTCGGAGAACAGGCAAAACAGTCGATCCCCCCGCTGAAGGTGATATCCGATAAGAAAGTTCACCACGACACTGGCACCATAGGCGGCCCCCAGAAGTATCAGTATACATGGACATATGTCCTCGGGAAGTCCCTGGTCAGACCTGAGGAGGTCAATTCTCTAACAACACAATTGCGTCGATTGCATCACTGGTACGAGAAAGCTGCAGCGGCCGGGCATGATGTCTTCTGGGTGAAATATAAGAAAGAGCATTACTTCACGGATGACTCGATGTATATTCCGTTTTCTGAAAATTTTCAGTTATTCAATCAAGACGCCCTCGACAAAGCCCTCGTCAGTTGCTATTGTTTGTAAGTGATTTATTTCTGCAATTTAATTAAGTCTCCAGCTCTGCACGTTCATTGCCTGTAATTATCTCACTATATTCTTTTGTACTGTAGAATGAAGATTGTCGAATGCAGGGAACGTCGCATCTATGACACTGGGTTCATTGACCCATATTATATTAATGAATTTACCATAAAATACCATTGGAAGGACACAGAGGATAACTTGCTCCGGTGGTTAGTGAAACAAAATACCTGCGCAGAAATACTTTTTCCTTACATCTTCAAGTGAGTGTTACTGTACCTTCTACACATTCTATTTTGCTTTGTATATATTTAGTGTAACCGATGAGTCATGGACATATAAACGTGCGCAGTTTCCACTGGATTCTGCTAATCATTAGAGTTGACCAAGGAGTCGTTCAAGTCATGGACTCGTTAAGGAAACCAATGGAAGACTACCAAAGCATTCAAGATATGCTCCAGAGGTAATTTCAATCATTATCGCTCTATATCGACCTCTTTCATTCATTTTCTGATATCAACTAATCAATAACTCCTTTAATCATTTTTCTTTTGGCGGGCAGTGTTTGGAAACGGTTCATCGCGAATGTTCGAGGGGAGTGGAAACCGGAGCTGTATTTTTATACCACCAAGGTAAGTAGTACTATATATATAGGTCCGCGCAACTCTTTACAAGCTTGATTATTATTTGATTAAATTCTATTTTTTGTAAAGTGGTGTCTGAGGCAGGAACCAGGGACACATTTATGTGCATACTACGTTTTCGAGTACATACGCTCTTTTGTCAGTGAGCGGAATAGAGAACAAAGAACATATGATGTATGTATACACTCTTCGCAATTTTTTATTACCATATTGTGTTGACTACCATCCATAAATTATTTTATTATGATTTCATATATATATATATATAGTTATAAACAACTCATATATTCATATTGATCTAGATGGAGTTAATGCGGGACAAGCTCATACCATCGAAGCACCTAAAAGCAATTCAAGAGGAAATGGCGGAATTTTTGAACTCCGAGGTCCTGAAGAGAAATGGAGAATTTTATCACAATAGCAATTATGTTTTGCCTCCAATGTAATTGACATGATCTCGACGTGTGAGAAACGTTATGTCGGTGTAGTATAAACTTGAACGTGATCTCGACGTGTGGACTTATGTATGTATATATGAATCAAATGTGAATGGTAGTACCACTGACGCAATCGACGCAAAAATAATTTATCGGAAAAAAAAATCGAACCCCCCCCCCCCCCCCCCCCCCAAAAAAATAAAAAAGAACAAAACGCTGAAACCTCTTTGGTCCCGGTTGGTGGTTCCGGCCAGGAGCCCCCACCCCGCGCCCACGTGGAGGCCCATTGGTCCCGGTTCTTAAGGTACCGGGACGAAAGCCCCCCCCCCCCCCCTTTTGTCCCGACCCTTTAGTCCTGGTTAGAAAACCGGGACCAAAGGCCCTTTGGAACCGGGACCAATGGGCCGTTTTCTATTAGTGTTGGCAAAGTACCGACTCCCTCTTCTTGGCATCCTTTAACTTTTTTCCCAGGTGCTTGCAAAAAACACTCGGGCAAGCTGTCTTTGCCAATGTAGGTTTGCCGAGTATGCTTTTTCGAGCGTGATACTCATCAAACCGCTTGATCTCGAGTGTATTACACCGTTTAGGCTCCGCTTGGTATGTTGCATATTAGCCAAAACGATCGGTTAGTATTACAGACCCGTCGACCTCCCGCAGAAAATACGAAGCCGCTCCGTAAAATTTTCCGCTCCGTAAAATTTTCCACTCCGTATTCTCGGTGATCCAAGCGGGGCCTTACTAGTGTTCGCAATACTCGGTAAAGAATGTGATTCGACAGGGCAACGCCAAGTACATATGTCCAAAAGTGCATGAAAATGCCAAGACTACAGCACAAATCTAATTTCAACAGGCATCCGTGCATCATATAACAGACAAGACACTCTTCGACCTAGAAGGTAAGAGGCGTTCCATTCCATATATACGTGCAAGTGCAACCAAATTGTTCAGAACAAGTCCCGGAAAGTGGGGAGCTTCATCTCCCCCTGGGTGGTGACCGGGATGGTGAAGGTGCCGACGACGGGGAGGTCGATGGTGATCCCGACCTCCAGCACGTAGTCGATGTCCCAGTCCCCGCTCAGATCCTTCATCAGCGACACGACGAAGTCGTACGGCACATTCACCGGCAGCTCCAGCTTGGTCAAGCCGCTCGCGCCGATCCACCCGGGGTCCGGCATCGTGCCTGATGCGATCACCCTAGTCTCACGCAGAGAACCATGCATGCATGATATAAAAGGATGATCGATCGATGACCATCGGAACAGGGGCAATGTGCGTGTGTACGTACTTGCCGTCGCTCCTGAAGGTGTAGGTGAGCTCGCAGATGGGGATGCGGTAGGAGTAGGGGTTGCTGATGTCGACGTGGCTGTGGAGCGTGATGCCCTCGCGGCTGACGCTCTTGAACGAGACCCGCTCCAGCGACGCCTCGGGCTTGGGGATCTGCGCGATCTTCTCCGCCACGAACTCCCTGGCCTTGCCCACCAGGCTCGCCATCACCCCTCCTCCTTCTCCTCCTACCTCCGGCGTCTCCTGATCCTCTCCGCCTGCGTCCCCGGATTTCTGCGTCTCTTCCTCTCCCGTGGCGCCCATGCTTAGCTCTGGATGGAATCAAATCAATCAATGGCCGGTTCTTACGTCGCGCCCACCGATCGGAGGAATCGCTCGTGGAAGTGGACGGACGGGGAGGGGAATGGGCGGCGGAGAGGCGGGGCCGATATGATGGAGCCGCGCGCGGCGCGCGTTTGTGCCTGCGTTTTATCGCGGGGTGCGGAGAACGCGGGTCGCCTGAGACGTGGTTGCCTGCGGCCCAAGAGTGGGCCCGTGGGGTGCATGGGCCGGCGGGCATGCACCGTCGACGCCGGCAGGTGCGCCACGGCCCACGGCCCCGTGCAGTGAAGCCTTAGTGCAACACTGACATCGTAATCACTTGACTGATGTAGGATGCGTTCAATTCGTCTAGCCGTCATCATGGCTCCGCAATGATCATTGCGATTTGCGAAGCCATTAAAGGATATGCTTGTCCGCTGTATAATTTTCTAAACGCTGCAAATGTCGAAGCACTAGCCTTGCTAAAAGGACCGGAGGTGATTGAGAAGATGCGTATATCAAATGTTACTGTTGAATCTGATTTACTGGAATTGATTCAAGCATGCAATGCTGAGATTGAAGTTTGAAGCCCTTCTAGTGCTATCCTAGATGAGTGCTTTATGAGAGCACATTCGATAAATGGTATCTCCTTCAAGTATTGTTCAAGACAAGCAAATCAGGTGGCACATTTTTTAGCTAAAATTTCTTATGAGTAGAGGTCTTTAGTTTGTTGGGATGGTGATCCACCCAAATTTATTTTACCACATGTAATAAGTGATGTAAACTTGATGGCTCGAAATAAAAATGCGCGTGTGTGGCTTCCACTCGATCTGTTTAGCTGGTTTGAGATTTGCGTCAGTGGAGCATCAACAAAATGATATCTTTAAATCAACAAAAAAATATTAAATTTGGGAGATAAAGATGAAGGACTTGTTGTATGTGAAGGAATATCGTAAGCCAGTATTCTCCATTGAGATGCCAGAGGACATGAATGAAGATCAGTGAGAGGTACTTCATCTCCAAACTTGTGGATTCATTCGGCAGTGGGTCAATGACAATGTTTTGAATCATATCACTGATGTAACACATGCACACATCTTATTATGCCATAAATTGGAGGGCACTCTAATCATGTAAATGAATTTCAGGGCGTTATAAATCAGTTATATTGAATGGGAATGATATATTTTAAAGATAAAATGTGAGCACTTGATGCTACTTGGCTCATTACCAAACACATTGGAGACCTTTAAGGTCACCGTTTGCATATCATCACCTAATGTAGTTGTCACTTGTAACCATGTGAAAATCAAAGTACTAAATGAGAAGTCCAAAAAAATTGTCGATAAGGACATTTCTTTCTAACACTGGAAAATGTTAGTGACATAGTAACAACCTAACATGGGAGAAGAAATAGTATGGATCTGATTAAAAGTGCAGAAAGAGGTAGAAGCATGTCTAGAAGCAAAGACAAGTATGGTGATTTTGATCGAGTGGTAAGTTATCACTTCCATGACAAGGGCAACATCAAGTGGAACTGTGAACAGGAAGAAAGACAAAAATAAAAAGATGAAGAAAGTTCAGAGATGGACAAATAGTGACAATTATAATGAGGGAAACTGGAATACCGTAGTACAGGAGATCATGTCTCCCATGTACGAAGAACATGATGGCAGAAATGGTTCCACTATTGATGAGTCGCAGCCACACGATGTTAAAGACTATTTGAGAGCCAACTTTGTTTCCCTGTCTAAGGAGTAGAAAAATCCCATATCGTACATTATAAATCAATTGTTTTTATGGCAAATAAAATAATTATTGTCTTCAAAATACAAGGATAAACGGTGAGGGATGGTACAAATTTAATCACCAAGATAATGATGAAATCATGTAGTAGTTACAAGAAAATATACTATTCTCTAAAGGAGCTATTTTTTATGGAAAATGTCTATTTTAAACCTTGAACTTATAGTGGTTAGCTAAATCACTTTAAATCCCGGAAGTTGGCACTCTCAACTTATGAATCCCGGTCTATTCCGAACCCCAAATCTGTTTGGTGCACCGGGAAAGGGACAATCCCGCCCGAGATTACAACCTACTCTCACTGATAGTGGGGCCTACATATCATATTCATCCGGTTGCCCCAATCTCTTCCTCTTATCCGGGTTGACCAAGAAATTAGTTTGTCGTGGATCTTGTCGGGGCCTATGAAATCCGCATCTCGGTCTTTGCGGCGACGGGGACACAAGCAGGCGTGGGTGCCGCCCTAGCATGCGCAACAGCTCCTCGGTAGGAACCGCATCGTGGCGGCGATGGTCTCGACAGGCATGTATATCAACTTCGGACACATCCTATCTGCACGTCGGATATCCTCCTGGGCACGCCCGCCTCAAGAAGAATAGCAGGTGTACGCAGCCTTGGGTGGCGACGACAACACGTGTTCAAGGGAAGGCATCAACCTCATTGCGGGAGGAAACCTGGGACAGCGAGGCTGTTGCTCGTCCCGGTCGTAGCGAGTGTTGCACCGACTTCTAGGAGTGAAGATGGCCCTGCCGGCCTAGCTTCGGACCGCCTCCACCCTCGGTGTGAGATGCTCCGCTCGGGCGGCTCCATGCTGGAGGAGCATATCGGAGGGTTGGAGAGATAAATTAACTCGAGAGAGATACTGAGGTGGGAGATACAAATGACATGTGGGCCAACTTAGTCGGTGAGAGCAGAAAATTATCATATTTGGAATTATTATTTTCTAGCATAGAAAATAGGTTGAGGGTTCGAAATAGACCGGGATTCATAAGTTGAGAGTGTCAATTTCCGGGATTCAAAGTTTGAGGTTCGATTTAGCTAACCTCTATAAGTTCAAGGTTCAAAATGAACTTTTTTATATATATGTTTCCCGTGACAAAGCGCAACATGACAAGTAAGTAGCTATATGCGTGCACTCTATAATAGTATATGCATATCGAGCATTATTTTCATAGACTATCCATGCTATTTTTTGGATATAAGAAAATCATCTCTAATGTCCGTGGCAACACGCGGGGTATCAACTAGTTTATCTTATTAGTCTCTCACCAAGTTATTCATTAGTTATTGTAGGAAGATGTTCCTAACAAGGTATGTTATGACAAGGACGTCTTGTATGATCATTTGAAGGTTTTGGGGGTCCAAGGCCTTTGTTCCTATTCTTCAAGATGAATTGTCAAATATTGATTCAAAGACACAACAATGCATATTTATTAACTATGGAGGTGAAGAATTTCGCTATAGGTTGTTTGATCCAATATCAAGAAAGGCTATGAGAAGTCGTGATGTTGTGGTTACCGAAGACCAAACAATTGAGGATATTGTGAAGACAATTATGCAAATTCTAGAGCTAGTTATAGTGTGTGTTCCTAAATGGAAGTCGTCCAAACTTCTCGATATATTGCGTGTATCGATCGTCGTACTCCATCTTACTTTCATACCAAGCTCCATGACATCTAAGTCGAAGCGGAGGGAAAACCTGCGAAATGACAAGTTAGCACATGATAAGACCATGAAAAAGGGCATTATGCATTGACACCAACATGATTTACCTTTCCCTCCTCAAACACAAGCCGTCCATAGTGATTTTGATCATAATGCCACTAGTTAAGTTATGTCCTACAAATTCAAAAATTCAATTGATGTCAAACCAAAAATACAATATTCAAGATTCACATACACATTTTCCTTATAGTTGCTATGAGATAAGATACTTACACTTAATTTTGCTATTCGTCTATACTGAAAATGCCATTCAATACATAACTCAATTGATTATGTTCTTCAGGCACTAAACACATCAACTATACTTAAACGTATCAAACCACTAAAAGCAAAACATCAATATTACTATTAGAATTATGATCAACTATATTACTACATCTGATCCTAAACATGCACCATCACACTCAAATAATCTATGAGAAAATTCCTTATNAATTTAATTCGATAATCATTTAAAGAATAACATCAAATAAATATTTGTGATCATGATGTGATATTAACATGGTTTGATAGCATGTAGCGCCCTGACCCCAGAACTATACAGTGAAACGTTGTGTAACCGGTCATGCTACACAATCGAGGGTTAGTGGGTTTACCAATTCCCGGCCAAAACTCATTGGCAGGTGTGCTCGGAATGGATCATCGGCACACAACACCTCGATCATGCCATAAGCTCAGACATCGCTTTCACGTATAGTAAAGAGACCAAGACTGCGAAACAACTGGCACATCACAGACTCTATGACACAAGAGATCATAGTTCAACTCATATATGAGAAAGATAGCAAAAGTCACAATCAGAGGTCACAGACCCATCATTACATCAAGCGGAAGCAAATATAGTTGTCTAACAACAAGATCCAAATTATGGCCTAAGAGGCCTACAAATAAACATCCCGTGCCAGCCTGTTCCAAGACGTCCCAAGCTGCCACCTGGGAACCCCAGACTACTCGTCGATGTCAATAAAGAACCCACCTTCCAGTTCGGTGATGTCCTCCTCTGAAACAAATAATAATCAACAAAGCAAGGCTGAGTACGACGTACTCGCAAGAATTAGTAGGGCGATATAGGCTCGATGCTGACGGAGGCTCTAATGCTGTATAATGTAGCTGGTTTTGCATAAAGCTAGTTTTCCTTTTCAAAAGACATAAAGTCCCATTGCATCATCTACTCAGAATGTTTTCCGAAAATGGATAAGAGAGTAAACTTTCATCTGTGGTTCTCAACGAACCATTTGTAACCAGAAGCATCTCATCTCCACCAAGGCACTCCCTCGAATCACACGTTGGATTGCAACCTCTAGCTACCAATTCATTAATTAGGTTCAGGTTCTCTATGAGCTAATCCACCTTTCCCAAGAGTTTGTCCATAACCGCGGACACGGCTTTTCGGAAAGATTAAACCCTGTAGGGGTGTACTAATTTAACCATTGGTACCGTCCGGCTCACCTGATTGGCCCTCTTCCGGGGAAGGCCGGCGAGCGGGCGCGGTTAAACCTTTACCTCGCATGAGACTATCCAAGAGTCATCTGTGGCGACAGGACAAGTTTACCCAGCCTATTTCAGCCCCTGCCCCCATCGCCACGTCCTAAACACCACCATCCTCATAATTCCTTTTTCCGCTCACACACACATGCGCAAATGGAAATAGCAAACTAGAGGACCCTTGGATATGCCCGCACAAGTTATTCAGTTAGTAAGGAGCCCACACCCCCACCAATGGCAGCACGCTCGGTTCTTGGTTCTAGCTAAAAGCACTCTCAGCCTAGGCGGCAGGAATGAGGCAAAACACAATCCCCGATGGCAACTCATCCAAGCCTTTTAGCAAATTAATTATCCACCACAAGTAACCATCATGTCCGAACATTCCACCACCATTCGTCATAATGGAATTAAATCACCAGACAAAATATGTCATTTGACTAGCATGGCTAAGCATATATAACAACAATTATATCTTTGTCTCCGGCCAACACATCAAACCTAGGGTTTATAGGAGGGGAAGCATGTGATGGTTTAGGGGACAATGCATATCATAGGATTCTCTAACTTGATCAAAAGTGACATTTGAATCGCATGCAATATTCTGGTGGAGAAAATAATTTCTATAAAACATTAGGATGCTAGATGCCAAGAAGGTTAGCTTAGTTCTTGCCTTGCTGATAGTACTGGGTGCATTGATCGTCGAGGTATTGTGGTGGAACCTCGACTCTTGAATCTAACGAAACACAACAATAACAGGAAACGAAATAAATAACACGAATACAAGGTGCAATGCACAATCATGATGAGATGGTCAATTTATGCACTGAAATCATATTGGGCATGTCCCACAAGTTAAATGGAACCCCTAAAATAAATATCGCAATTAACGGGTCAAAACTCCATATTTAACTTAGTGAATTAAGCATTTATTCAAAATGTCCAGTACTGAAATATGGGGTCTACATGCATGAAAATGACATGGTTAGATAGGTATTATTCCACTGATCAATTTGGTACTTCGTTTGCAATTTTCCGATTAACGATGAATAAATGGTGATTTAAACGGTTATGCAACTTAAATCATTTTAACCAATTCGATAATTAACATCAAAGGAAGAATTGGTTTCTTGCTGTGAATTAAACATAGATAGATAGCAAATGCTTTGCTGATCATTTTGGTATATCATTTGCAATTTTTGAATTAATATTCATCAAGTTATGATATTTCCAATAATTGATTTAATTCTGCCATTTTATTTATTTTTAATAAATAGCACCAAAATTAAATCTACAATCCTCTAAAATAACATAAACTTGTAGATCATTGTTCACTGAACATTTTGAGACCTTATTCATGATTTTTGGATAATTAAAACTCATGTTATGCAATTTTCAATTTCCACAAATAATCTGCCATTTTAGTAATTTTAAATAAACATCAAATTAAAAGATTCATTTTAGCATTCAAATACAACTAACAGGTAGATATTAATTCTCTGAACAAAATGGTACCTTATTTGTAACTTTTGGAGCAATATTCACATTGTTATGAATTTCCCTATTATTGATTTAAATCTGCCCTTTTTATATTTAATCAAAACAGGCAGTTTAATTATACCCAAAAATTCAACTAAGGGCAGTAACAGGTAGAGTTTACTTAGCTGAGCATTTTAACATATTATTTGCATATTTCTAAAGTATAAAACTCTAGATATGATTTTCCAAAAATTTGAATAACTCACAGATGATTTGCATTTCACATTTAAATTCAAATTCAAAAATTCATTTGCATGTATGAGTTACATATTTGAATGGGTCATGAAAATCTGAACATTTTGATATGTCAAATGCATTTTTCTGATTCACCAATTAATAGATATTGCAATTACCAAATTCTGTCTGATTTCTGGAAATTCAGTAATTCATTTAAAAGGACTAATGACGTCACTAGTGACATCACCGAAGAACAACAGCCATGTTGATCACGAATTCGTTGTCTCGGCTCGAAATTGGACGCGGGTGCTTGCGCCATGTGCTAGAGGAGACGTAGGGGAGCACGGGGAGCGGCGGCACGCGCCATATGGTCGTCGGAGGCGACCACGGCGGTCACCGGAGCGGCGGCGGACGGCGGCACACGGTGAGAGCACGGCACGGAGAGGGAAGGAGAGGGAGGAAAGGACCAGCCGGTCGAGGAGCTCACCAGGAAGGCAATGGCGCGGACGGCGAGGCAGGAGGAGGCCGGACGGCGACGAGATGGTCCACGGCGTCGGCGGCCAGAGGCGGAAGGTCGAGGACGAACGCGACGCGTCGGAGGAGTTCCAGCTCGATTCCAGGGACCAGGAGGAAGAGGAAGACGAGGGGGAGCGTTCGGCGCGGTTGGATTTGTCCGGGGAGGCCGGAGATGGCGGCGGCCGTGACGGCGACGGGAGGCGGGCAGGAGCTCGATTCGGTTTAGGGTTGGAGAGGAAAAGCAAGGGAGGAGGAACGGGAGAGAGAGGCAGGCGTCGGGGGGGGGGGCCTCCTTATCCTCACCCAGGAGCGCGGCAGCGCGTCATGGCGCCAGTGCTCGGTGCGGTGGCGACGAGCGACAGCGACAGTGGTTCGGTCGCTACAGAGGAGAAGGCGATGACATTTTTCTGAAAAACCCCCTGGCCTCTATTTCCTTTTCTGTTTTTCTTTTAAATTTGAAAACAACAAGTTTAGTAATTTAATTAATGCCTTTAGACATATCCAAAAATTCTGAAATTATTCAGGGAGGCTCCTGATAATATTCTTAAGCTCCCCATATTTTTATTTGGGAATTTTGAAATGTTCAACTTGGTTTCAAACTTCAAAAGTAATTTGCAACTATTTGAAGTCCTCATTTTTAGTTGAGGCATTTAAACCTTTTTATAAAACCTGCAAAAATTCATGTAGCCTCCCCATGACATGTAGAAGCTTGACAAAATTTGGTGTTGCCAAATAAAAAGTTTTGCATAACACTTGTTCATAGGGTTTACTTAAGGCAATTTTGATCAATTCCAACTATCAATTTTATAGCCTTATAAAAGCACAAAGCAAGAATATTGTTTTTCACTCTTGGAACTTCCTGGACAAATATGGAAACTCAAGAATATTTGGTTTTGCCAATTTGAGCAATTGCACTTGGGTTGGAAATTTCAGAGGAGGGTTTTGCTTCCCTTTAAGTGTTTTTCAATCTTGCTTTATTTTTATTTAGCAATTTGAATACGTATGCCATGATGCCATGAAAATAAAAAGTGAAAATTTGGCCCATATTTTAGGGTACCAAATCTGGGCTGTTACATAGCATTTGAAGTGCTGATCATATTGATATGTTATTCACAAATTTTGGTTAATTAAATAATAAGTTATGAATTTTCCCGAGTTTGGTATTATTAAAGCCATTTTGGGATTTCCTAAAATAAAGGAGAAATTATTTACTCAAAGGGCATGGCAATGTTACCAAATGACATGTATTATTTTTTCTGAACAAATGGGTATATTATTTGCTAAATTTGAACCAATAGTTAAATAGTTATCATTTTATTTAATTTATTATAAACAAAAACTGTTTTTACTGTTTGGGCCGGCCTCTAAATCGGCCCAGGCCGGGACTGCGTCTGAGGCGGCCGGCCTCCTGGCCGGCCCAGACCGGTGCCTAGGACAGGCCGGTGCCTGAGGCTACCGGCCTCCCGGCCGGCCCAGACCGATGCCCAGGCCGGACACCTATCTGAGGCAACCGGCCGTCTGGCCGGCCCAGGCTGGTGCCCAGGCCGGGGCGGCGACAGTGGTGCTGAGCACGGTGAGCACAGTTTGGCGGCGCCACGGTGCGTGGGGGTGCCTAGCATGCGGTGTGTGTGCATGGGTGCGGGACAGCGCGTGTGAGCAAGGGGAGGGAGGGCAGGAGCAGCAGCGGCTGCTCGGCTTGGGCTCTGCCATGGCAGCGGGCGGTCGACGGAGAAGGAATGGCGGCGCATGATGGCGACGCGCCCAGAGCAAGGGGAGGGGCAGGAGGATGTCCGGGAGGACGCGGAGCTCACCACGGTGACGAGTTCATGCTCGACGATGATAGCAGAAGCCCGGGATGAGCACGGCGAGCGACGACCTGAGGTGGGGAGGATGACGGCGATTCGCCCAAATGGCGCCATCCCGGCTCGATTCCATGGTCGAGGATGAAGAGGGAGATGAGGAGGAGCATTGGCGCGGTTGGATTTGTCCGGGGAGGCCGGAGATGGCGGCGGCCGTGACGACGGCGCGGTGGACAGGGAGCTCGAGCTAGGTTTAGGGTTTTCCTCGAGGAAGAGAGAGCGGGTGAGGGAGAGAGGGGAAACAGAGGGCGTCACGGGCGGACCTTCACCACGGAGGGAGGCATGGCATCGAGGCACAGGGCGAAGACACGGCAACAACGCGGCATGGGCGCGGGGGCAGCATGGCTACAGGAAGAAGATGACGTTGGATTTACAGAAAACCCCTTGTCTCTTTCTTCATTTTCTGGTTTTTCTGTTTTAACCTAATTCCAGCAGATTAAGTAAATTAATTGGGGCTCTTTAACATTTTCTAAAATTCTGAAAATATTCATGGAGACTCCCAATAAGATTTTTAACCTCCACAAAAATTAGGGTTGCAAAAAAAAGAGTTTTGGCCAACATTTGTTCAGAGGATTTAAATATGACCATTTTTTATAATTTCCAAAAGGTATTTATTTGGAGCACTTAAGCCTGTCTAAAAATAATGAAATTAAACATGGAGGCTCCCAACATATTAATGAATCTCCCCACAATTTTAGTTTGAAATTTTGGAAAGTTCATCTTGGTTGCAAAAATAGAATTTATATTGAACCAACTTTGAATTCTCAAATTCATTTCTTGTTTGGCAATATTTGGATTTTGAGAATTTGGTTAAAAGATGTAAACTTGGAACTTCCTAAAAAATTTGGAAATTCAAGAGCAAAATGGTTTTGCCATTTTGGCCAATGCACTTAGTTTGGAATTTTGGGAAGGGTTTTGCTTCCTTTGTTTTAATTCTCAAGTGTTGCTTTATTTAAATTTAGCAATTTAATTGGATGCCATGATGCAATGTTGCAAAGCAAAAAGTGAAAATTTGGCCCATATTTTAGGGTACCAAACTGGGGCTGTTACAATTCTACCCCCTTACAGGAATCTCGTCCCGAGATTCTAGAGTAGAAGTAGAGAGGAGGGACACATGACTACACGTATCTCCCACGATCTTCTCGATCCCACGATGATCTTCCTCGGTGCAGTGATTGGGCTAACCAACGTGACATGCCAAAATGGCAGAAAGGACAGAAGGTACCTTAAGGTGACAGACAAAAGAACTTTGCCCAAAACCATAAACCATTGGGGGAAAACTAGGAACAGCTTGACCAAACAAGGTCGAGCAGAAGATAGGCAACTTCTGGACTCGACGCTTTGGACATACAAAACATTTCCATAAGGTTGGAAGCTCGGCCCTAACGGGACTGATGAATTGACACACTGTCTGTGTGATTGGGAAAAACTTGGGGTTCACCTTGGAAGGATAGATATGGCATTGATCCACATTTAGATAGAGAGGTAAAACCTCATAACGAGCTATTGCCACGAGATAGATGGAGTAGGAGGATTGACCGATGGACATTTAGCAACTCCGTGGTAAGGTTCTCCTTGAGGTTCTAGATATCACACTCAGGCTTCGTAATAGCCTTCAATCAATCCTCAAGCGAAGGTCATACTTGAAGATAGAGAAAAGACCATATGGTTAACTCCTAGAATAAGTTACACATGATCCGCATGGATAGGTTAAAGATTTAGGAGATTTCGTCAATAGACCTTCCGGTGAGGTGCTTGAACCACACCACCGAACTTGTCGGGGTTACAACTAAGCCTAGGTCATACTCCTTGATAAACACCAACCATCATTTCTGATTGAGGTTCAGATTTGGTTAGGGGTACAGATACTTCAAGCTTAGCAGGTCTGGAGGGAGTTGGTGGAAGTTAGCCGTAAGGCAGGGTAACTAGATTCTCAAGACATGGGCTACCGTGTCAAGCTCCAAAACACGAGCTAGAATGGGGAGTTCCAGGCGGGCACGACCAAGAAAAGGAAATTGAACCAGCATGTACTCCAATCACTGAATCACAACTGAGTCCTGATCGGGAAACACTGGTAAGATGCTGAGATTTGATAACTTCTTCTTATTTACAAACAAATCAGTCATTGGCACACATGACGTATTTAGAGGTCTGGAGGTAACAACCCACCAGCTCAACACTATTGCACATATCCATGACCAACTTGTGATTTAACCCGAGGGGACAAAGTGAACTTCACTCGGACCCACAGCGACAAAAGTCACTAGTTGCGAGAGAAACTTGCTTTTCAAGAAAAAGATGTGGTCTTGAGAGTTTCGACACGAATCTAACTCGTTGACCAAAGGGGTGCACCTGAACGAATGGACTTGGCAACATAGACAACTTAGCTCGATGATATGATTACCAGTCCCGCTAAGGGTGCCACCAAAGTCTTTGGATTTCAAAACAATAACAATTGCTAAGAATAACCGATTACGACTATGATATACATCCTCAACACTCTCGAGCCCGGGTAGCTTGGAGGTAGATGGATAAGGAAGGGTAAGAGCATCACTTCATCAAGTACGTCATGAGACTAAGAACGACCCCTTGATATAAAAGAGTGTGACACTCCAAGGTGGAATGGAACAAAAGCTAAGCAAGCTCTTACTCCGTGAATCACAAAACTTTGACCTGGCCGAGAAATGGAAAAGGTACCGGAGTTTGTTTCTCCTGACATCCCGAAGTGGAATGCCTTGACGAACCATAAGAATAACATGCATCAGAACACCCCAACGCATGATAAAACTTGACTGTCAACAGATAGATAGAGGTCGGACGACAGATCTAGGGTAAGGAACGGCTAACAACAATCTCAAGATATTGCAGAAGCCCTTACTAGCACTCTTCCGACAACTAGTGCCGAAAGGGTTTCACGACGAGTATTACCGGAGGAATCACAATTATTGACGGAAAAACTCGTTAAGAGCAATCCCGTCGTGATTCAGATGGTTCCATATCAGAGAGTTTAGCTAAAGCTAGTGACAGAGAAGAGCATTGCTGAGCAAGTCAATTACGGCTGCAACTTCGAGTTTGAAGACTAACTCCAAATTTTTGCCAACCTGATGTAGGGTTCGACAACTAACATCAGGATTCAACGGGAAAGATCTTGGGTTAAAGATCAGCTTCATGTACTGGGACTCACAATAGCATAACGCTCACAAGGGTGAGAACCCTCATGATTCATTACACCAGAGCCCTAGCACATTCCGGGACCTTCGGTTCAAGATCTTGAGCTAAAGCCCTAAGAAAGGAGCACCTGACTAGGTGTGAAACATTTTTAAGGCTTCGGATGTTTTACAACCAAAAGAAGAAGTAGATTGTGACTAAACCACTAAGTTTCCTCCGGATTCTGAAGACGGTAGCAACCTAACCAGCAACTAAAGGTAGAAGCCAACCCCGAGAACCTAAAGATTAGATTTTGCCGATGATCAGAAGAACCGTTAAATCAAATAGAGGTAAGATATCAGAGTAGAGCGAATTGGATGAGGAGTAAAAGAATCCTAAGAGGGGTTTCACAACTCATTTTTAGGTTAACAATAATTTTCTCGAATACTAGACTCGACATCGACCAATAGAAAGGGTTTCCTACAGGCAGTCCTGCTCTGATACCAACTTGTAGCGCCCCGACCCCAGAACTATACAATGAAGCTTTGTGCAACCGGTCATGCTACACAATTGAAGGTTATTGGGTTTACCAATCCCAGGCCAAAGCCTTTGGCAGGCATGCTCGTAATGGATCATCGGCACGCAACACTTCGATCATGCCATAAGCTTAGACATAGCTATCATGTATAGTAGAGAGATCAAGACTTGTGGAACAACTGGCACAACACAGACTCTATGACACCAAGATTCATATAGCAACTCATATATGAGAAAGATACAAATATTACACACAAAAGGTCACAGACCCAACAATTCATCATGCGGAAGCAAAGTAGTGTTGTCTAACAACAAGATCCAAAATATGGCCTAAGAGGTCTACAGATAAACAACCCCAGCTAGCTTGTTCCACGGTCCCAAGCTGCCACCTGGGAACCCCGAACTACTCGTCGATGTCCACGAAGAACCCACCTGTGTGCTCGGTGTCGTCCTCCTCTGAAACAAATTAATAGGCAGCAAAGAGAGACTGAGTACGACGTACTCGCAAGTTTAGTAGGGCGATATAGGCCCAATGCTGAGGGGGCTCTAAAGCTGTATGTAGTTATTTTTGCATAAAGCTAGTTTTCCTTTATAAAAGACATAAATGACTCAATGGCATCGTCTACTCAGAAAGTTTTCGAAAGGGGGTAAGAGAGTAAACTTTTCATCTTTGGTTCTCATCGAACCAACTTGTAGCCAAAACATCTCTCATCTCCACCAAAGGCACTCCCTCGAATCACCCTCGAGGAAATGAACCTTTTAAACACACGTTGAGTTGCAACCTTTAGCTGCCAAATTTTAATTGATTAGGTTATACTTTTCTATGAGCTAATCCGCCTTTCCCAAGATTTGTCCATAACCGCGGACACGGCTTTTCGAAAAGTTTTACCCTGTAGGGGTGTACTAATTTACCCACCGGTACCGTCCGGCTCACCTGATTGGCCCTCTTCCGGGGAAGGCCGGCGAGTGGGCGCGGTTAAACCTTTACCTTGCATGAGACTATCCGAGAGTCATCTGTGGCCACAGGACAAGTTCAGTGCCTATTTCAACACCCTGCCCCATCGCCACGTCCTAAACACCACCGTCCGCATCATTTCCTTTTTCACCCACACACTCACACGCAAATGGAAATAGCAAACTAGAGTACCCTTGGATACGCCCGCACAAGTTATTCGGTTAAAGGGGATTCCATATGTCCCCACCGTTGGAAACACGCTCGGTTCTTGGTTCTAGCTAAAAGAACTCTTAGCCTAGGCGGCAAGAATGAGGAAAAACACCATCCCCGATGGCAACTCATCCAAGCCTTTTAGCTATTTAATTTAGTACCACACACATCCTCCACATTGTCCGAACATTCCACCAATTCCTTCCTATAAAGGATGGTGGATGACCCGGCTCCTCAGGGCTCCTTCGGTGCGAATTTGTTGCTGGCCATTCGATGCGGTCAAACAGTAAACTTTGTCCTCCCACTTTTCACCACAGCCGTCCGATGCGTTCATATTTTTTTCACTTTTGGGATGGCTAAATGGGTCAATGACGAGTGGGCCTCGCTATGCACGGGCTCCACAAATCAGAGGGCGTATCAGTTCGTCCGCGTCGGACTCCTTTTGCCCGCACCCTCAGCGAGATAAAACCCGTGCCCGGGTGAAACCCTAGCCCAATCCCCGCTCGTCTCTCCTCCCCCAATCTCCTCCCTCTCAGCCGCTCGTCCACCCGCTGCCGCCGCCTCTTCCCTCTCGCTCCCACCCGCGCCCTCACCTCCGCTCCGCCCCGGAGGAGCTCATGGAGAAGGAGCTGCAGGGTAGGCGTCGCATCGACGAGATCGACTCCCTGCGCGCGACCGGTCGACCGCGGTGACGGGTGCGGAGGCGCTACAGGAGCGCCTCCTGGAGGAAGGCGGCGTGGAGGACCATGAGCTAGGGTTGCAGCGGCCAGGGCCCGCGCGGTCGGAGGAGGCAGACATGCGCGCGGCTCCCCGCAGCGGTTGGCGGCGCGGACCAGGGCGCGTGTGCAGCTCGTCCATCAGCGGGGGCCATGCTTCCAGGGAGGGCGCCGCCGGTGATGGAGGGAGGACAGACGGAGCCGGTCGGGACGGTGACGGTGGCGGGCAAGAGGAGGCCGCGTCCCGGTCTCCGGAATTCCTGATTTCTTCAGATCTTGCAAATAAGGTCTTCATTTGTCCCGAGTAGAGTAATGATTTAATTATTTGTTTTGTTTTTATGGCCACAGGTGCGAGCGGATCCTCGTTGCTGCTGCGGATGCACTCCTCGTCCTCCTCTTTGTCCCTCCCCATAGCGGCAGCTAGCTCGAGCGCCTGGTTGCAGATGTGTTCCTCTCCCTTCCAGCATTCCCTTCTCAAGGGTTTCTCGTGCGTGTCAGAGAGGAGCCGCAGATCCGTGTGTGATGCAAGTGAAGAAAACTACATTGAGGTTGCCGAGTTTGAGCTCAGCTTGATTTATTGGTTACTTGCTTAATGTCGTCCTTTTCTGCTCTGGTTAATAAGATCACATATATAGCCCAGTAAGCAAATACAAGTAGATTTATACCTCTATAAGAAATAGTAATTTTGTCACAAAGTAGCCATTCCTCTACTGAAACTATTCTTGATTTTAATTATATAGGTATCCAAACTAGAAGCTCTTATGAATAGTTGTGTTCTTAGATGTTTTCAGTACCATGTATCGGGTGTTCCAGTGGTTTTTCTCATTTGATATGCTCGTGTCCTTCAGCTGCAAGTGCAGCTGCGGGCCTACGGCTAGATAGTTGATCCGGCAATGGAGGGATTGTACCCTGCAAAGCTTCTTCTTTGGTTCACAGTTTGCCGACATGATCGCCCTGTGTCCAGGTAGATGATGTTTTGTTTCCCTCCACAGAATCTCTGTTCAGTATTGCTGCTGATCATCTGTTCACTTGCAGATGCAAAAGCAACCTGACCTAAAGTTCAGCCCACAAATGTCTCAGGTTGTGCAGTACCTGGCCTGTCTTGTGCAAAGATCAGGAATAGGTGCGTTGCTCGGTGGCGGCAACAGTTCTCTCTCGCACAAGAATTCCAGTAAATATGAGTTCTAAGCGAAGATGTATGTTTCCTACATAAGCTTTCAGTTTGAGGAGAGGTACAGATCAACTTACAAGTATTACAGCCTATTTGGTATTCAGTATAAATGAAAACTACACATTGTCGTCTTGAGGGGACAATTGAGCGGACCTAATGGTGTTGATCGCTTTGTCTTTTTCATTCTTCAGTTTACACCATATGTTCTGTTTGGTGATATAAAATGGCAGAAATCCAATCAAGCTAGCAGCAGCTCGTGGTCAACATGAGCTTGTTGAAATGTTGTTTCCTAGGACAAAACCAATTCCACCTGTCAGTTTAGAGTATTGATGGGATACTGAATACTGACAAAGTTTCTGAGGTGTGTAGATGATATTTTCACTACTTTTTTCCACCATAACCTGTGTTCCTGAAGGTGAATGCTTGGTTCGTATCTTATATTCAAAGTGCAGTAATATGAATGGTTGGTTGGTCTGGTTATTTACTAATGTAGAAATCTCTAAAATATGTGGTTTAGCTTCTTGGCTCACCGATCATGACGCTTGATTCTCATCGTTCTTCTATGACACAACAATTCTTCACCGATGTCAACTGCAATTACATTACGTCCAGCAGGTCCTTTCTTTTCCCCATAATTTTTAAATAATTTTTTAAGTCTTCTGTATTTAGATATTTTCGTGCATACTTCCTATGTCCAATTTTATTGTACGGTTCATATTACTTCTGATTTGTTTATTACCTAAAAAAAACTCTTATGAGTTGTTTCTTCATGAAAGCATTTTGGTCCAAAGTTGATGTTTCAAATTTCACCACTTCATTATTTCGATGGTAACTATTATATTACGAAGCTTTTGCACTGTGTATCTATCTTGGTCCTAGAATGGAGCTTAGTACCCAGAAACAGACTTGTCTGCAGGATGCATTCCTTCCTATATGTTGGATTGTTCTGTTATGACCTGATGAGTATGTGTGATAATTCGCAGTCTCTGTAAGGAGAGACCATTTTTTTTTATTCTCACATTAGTGCATCACACATATTGATACCAACCTAACGTGATTTAGATGATATTCCTCACAATAACGCTATATCAGATCTGTTTCTATGAGATGATGGAGTATGCTACATTTGGTCAATCTGCCTGGCAGCAGAATACATCATCCTATAAATCTTTCTGCTTCCTATTTTTTGCTTATGGTCTGATTTGTTTATTAGAAACAGGGGTTAGCAACAACGGCAAACATGGACTTGGTTCCGTTTACTTCTATAGGTTTTGTTAGGATATTTAACATATTTTGTATTGTATAGAGCACAGAATATAATAAATTATTTAACCCTATAGCTTCTCTTTTTTGGTGATTTGTCTTGCTGTATAATCCGAAGAAATTGTGCTTTCTGCAGTTACATGGTGGAATGTGCAGATCATTTTCTACCAAACCACACCGGAGGTCCAACACAAGGAAAGGCGAACTACACCATATCAGGTAATATATCTATTGTGTTTTGTTGCTTTGGCATCAGAGTTGTGCATTTGGGCTTGTGCCATTTGCACTTTTGGTTTATATTGTGGTTTGCTTGCTTTAGGGATGTGATGTGAGGTTTCAGAGTTGGAGCAGAGAGTTGAGAAGTGGTAGCGCATGGCGTAGGTGCCTTCAATTTTGCACTCCTGCTGCTGACTTCCTCTATGAGGTTGCTTTTCTAATGAAATAGATATTCATTAACCGTACAACTCTAGAACATTAACTTTGTTTATTTATTAACCCAACCGATTTCTCTTCCTCCCCATTCTTCTCCGAATTCTTTGTAAATCCAGCAATTTTCTTGTTTGTTTGATCAAATACAGGGATTCAAATCATAGTTTCATAGATACATATCTCAGTCAGTCACCCTTTGATTTTTAACATTAAGGATACCTCTTGATTTTGTTTATCTCTTTAATGTTTTACTTGACTTCGTGCTATAACCAAAGGTGTTTACATGTCTGCACTCTGCAGTGGTATGGTTTACTGTATATCCCTATTATGCAATTATTGGGTATTATGAAATGATCTGCCTTGCCTTCTGAATGATGTTATTTAGCTTTGTGCGCTTTCCTTTTGCTATCACACAGAAAAAACAATGCCTTAATTGTGTGAAAGATATATTTGAGGAGTTATCTCCGAAATAAAGATGACTTCAAATATCGCAGTCTTAACTCAGAATTTTTGCTGCCTTTTTTCCAGTTTACAATGAAAAATTTCAAGAGCATTGGATATTTGTAAGTGTAATTGCAAAATATAAAATACATTTGAAGTATAGAGTGGTTGCAGAAAATTTAAAGCATCAACAAATATCATCTGCTGGATTTACTCCCATAAATGAGTACCACCAGGACACACTTGGTAGCCTCAAGTATTAAGTAGACAGTTTGACAGGATGGATCAACTTCCTTCAGCCCTCGTTTTATTTCTATATTTGCAGCTAAAGTTTGGGTGTTTTTTTGTTGTGGATCCCATGGATATTGAAATCACTCAGCTAATTACAACAATCTTTTTACCTCAGGGTGGTGACTTATCATGTTTTTCTTATGGAATTAAATTATAGCATAAACCCGATATTTGCGCCAATCGGCGCAACGGGTCATCTAGTTTCATAAATCATGGAAATAAATAACGGACAGTTAAGCAAATCTACTAAGCATGGCTAAGCATAGCTAAGCATTTAAATACAACAATTATATTCTTGTCTCCGGCCAACACATCAAACCTATGGTTAATAGGTGGAGATACATGTATTGGTTCGGGGATAAACATGCATTCATAGGATACTCTACATTGTGATCAAAAGTGACATTGGAACCACATGCAATATTATGGTGGATAAAATAAGTTTATAAAACAATAGGATGCTAGATGCCAAGAAGGTTAGGTTATCTCTTGCCTTGCTGCCGGGGCGTGTAGTGCTGCTCGTCGGAATAGGCGAGGGAACCCTCGACTCCGGAATCTATAGATACCCAAAATAATACAAAGGAACAAATAAATCACACGAAGACAAGGTGCAATGCACAATCATGATGACATGTCAAATTTATGCAAAGATATCATCATTTAATTTGTCTAACAAATTAAATGGAGCTCCAAATAATTAGTGCAATTATTTGGAAACAACCTCATATTTATCTTAGTGACCACATTATTTATAAATTATTACGTTACAAAAGAAGTGGCTTAAATATGCATGAACATGACATGATTAGATAGATATCGTTCTTCTGATCATTTTGGTACCTCATTTGTGAATTTCCAATTATCGATGGATAAATAGCGAATTAAATAATCATTCGAATTTAATTCGTTTAATCATTTAAAGAATAACATCAAATAAATATTTGTGATCATGATGTGATATTAACATGGTTTGATAGCATTTGAAGTGCTGATCATATTGATATGTTATTCACAAATTTTGGTTAATTAAATAATAAGTTATGAATTTTCCCGAGTTTGGTTTTATTAAAGCCATTTTGGGATTTTTTAAAATAAAGGAGAAATTATTTACTCAAAGGGCATGGCAATGTTACCAAATGACAGGTATTGTTTTTCTGAACAAATGGGTATATTATTTGCTAAATTTGAACCAATAGTTAAATAGTTATCATTTTATTTAATTTATTATAAACAAAAACTGTTTTTACTGTTTGGGCCGGCCTCTAAATCGGCCCAGGCTGGTTTCCAGACCGGGACTGCGTCTGAGGCAGCCGGCCTCCTGGCCGGCCCAGACCGGTGCCTAGGCCGGGCCGGTGCCTGAGGCTGCCGGCCCAGACCGATGCCCAGGACGGGCACCTATCTAAGGCAACCGGCCGTCTGGCCGGCCCAGGCCGGTGCCCAGGCCGGGGCGGCGACGGTGGTGCCGAGCACGGTGACCACGGTTTGGCGGCGCCACCGTGCGTGGGGGTGCCTAGCATGCGGTGTGTGTGCACGGGTGCGGGACAGCGCGTGTGAGCAAGGGGAGGGAGGGCAGGAGTAGCGGCTGCTCGCCTTAGGCTCTGCCATGGCAGCGGGCGGCTGACGGAGAAGGAACGGTGGCGCACGATGGCGACGCGCCCAAAGCAAGGGGGGGGGGGGGACAGGAGGATGTCCGGGAGGACGCGGAGCTCACCACGGTGACGAGTTCACGCTCGACGATGATGGCGGAAGCCCGGGATGAGCACGGCGAGCGGCGGCCTGCGGTGGGGAGGACGACGACGATTCGCCCAAATGGCACCATCCCGGCTCGATTCCATGGTCGAGGACGAAGAGGGAGATGAGGAGGAGCATTTGGCGCAGTTGGATTTGTCCGGGGGGGCCGGAGATGGCGGCGGCCGTGACGGTGGCGCGGCGGACAGGGAGCTCGAGCTAGGTTTAGGGTTTTCCTTGGGGAAGAAAGAGCAGGTGAGGGAGAGAGGGGAAACAGAGGGCGTCACAGGCGGTCCTTCACCACGGAGGGGGGCACGGCATTGAGGCGCAGGGCGAGGAAACGGCGACAACACGGCATGGGCGCGGGGGCGGCATGGCTACAGGAAGAAGATGACGTCAGATTTACAGAAAACCCCCTGTCTCTTTCTTCATTTTCTGGTTTTTCTATTTTAACCTAATTCCAGCAGATTAAGTAAATTAATTGGGGCTCTTTAACATTTTCTAAAATTCTAAAAATATTCATGGAGACTCCCAATAAGATTTTGAACCTCCACAAAAATTAGGGTTGCAAAAAAAAAAAAAAGAGTTTTGGCCAACATTTATTCAGGATTTAAATATGACCATTTTTGATAATTTCCAAAAGGTATTTATTTGGAGCACTTAAGCATGTCCAAAAATAATGAAATTAAACATGGAGGCTCCCAACATATTAATGAAGCTCCCCACAATTTTAGTTTGAATTTTTGGAAAGTTCATCTTGGTTGCAAAAATAGAATTTGTATTGAACCAACTTTGAATTCTCAAATTCATTTCTTGTTTGGCCATATTTGGATTTTGAGAATTTGGTTAAAAGATGTAAACTTGGAACTTCCTAAACAAATTGGAAATTCAAGAGCAAAATGGTTTTGCCATTTTGGCCAATGCACTTAGTTTGGAATTTTGGGAAGGGTTTTGCTTCCTTTGTTTTAATTCTCAAGTGTTGCTTTATTTAAATTTAGCAATTTAAATGGATGCCATGATGCAATGTTGCAAAGCAAAAAGTGAAAATTTGGCCCATATTTTAGGGTACCAAACTGGGGCTGTTACACTCTACCCCAAATTTATCCTTTGCATTGTCAATCACAGTATCAACTCTTGTGCATGGATCTGACCTGAAAGCTTGCTCACAGGTTTTGGCAACCCATTTGCAATTTATTTTGCAACTTTCACCAGATGGAGGACAACTATGCTCAATATGCATCTTCCTGATACAAAATGTATTTTCTCCTGCAATCTTACTTCCAACCATATAGAAGGGACATTTCTCCTTTTCACATACAGCTATTACCCTGTACTTGCAATTTTTGTGGTACCTGAAATTCCTGAGCTGTGATATGTGCAAAGTCTGGAGAGCCCTCCTAAATTGATGCAATCCAGAAAACACATTTTGAGACATAACTGTTCATCGGCATAGATCCTACTCTCATCATACCACATCCTAGGTTGCCTTTTTTTAGCCCTAGACTTTCTCCCACTGGGTAGCAGAATGGGCAACTCAATACAGTCATCTGAATCTTCCCCTGCCTCATCAGATGAGAGGATAACATCAGGTATGCTTTTACTTGCAGTGCTACAATGTGATCTGCTGGTTGGCCCTTTCTTTACAGGCAACGTCTTCTGCTTCAGAGTACATATAGGAATACAGTCATCTGAATCACTATCAGACATAGCATACAGGTCCTCCACATCTGTATCACCTTCCCATTGATTCATTGCCTCAACTTTCTTCCTTTTCAGACCAACAATCTTCTGATTTAGTTCTTCTTCTTGTTGCCTCCTTTCTTTTTCATGTTCTCCAACTCGGTATTCCCCCATGTCAATGTCATCGTCTCCTTCAGTTCCTTCTTCTACTTCTTCTGAATATGCATCTCCATATTCTTCACAAGTCTCTGCTGCTTCTTCTTCTGAATTTAATTCAAAATAGTTATCTGAACATGCCATATTTTCTTGAACAAGGACCTGCTTCCCTTTGACCAACAAATTGTTGTTGCTCTGTTGAGTGCACATGTACAAATAATCTGAATTTGCTACACTCTGTTCAGTTTGAAAAAGAACTCCAGAATCATCAACTGAGTAAACTACAGGTTCTCCAATCTCTGAAATTGGGATTTGAGTTTCAATACTTGCTTTGTTAATGTCTGAACGTAGCTGCGTGCCAGCCCTGATAACACATATTGATATGCACTTCTTGTCCTCATACAGGTCCACCATGTTTACAACCTTACCCATGCCATCAATCATGGCCATCCCATCCACCCCTCTGCCCTCCTCCTTCACATAGTACATCTTGTCATTGATGCCATATCCCTGCGTCTCTATCATTGCTAATAGGTTCATATATGTAATGTCTGATCTTCCTATAGTTCGTTCAAGATTGTCCATGCCATCCAAGTGAAATCTGATATCCCAAATCTCGTCATCCAATCTACAATGTTGTGCACAAAAATTTCAGAAAAAGGTACGACATTTCCTAAACCTAACCCTAGATCTAACTACACGGAAATTGGACTCGATCGGCAGAGGAGGAAGAACACTTACTCAACTCCCCCGACTCCGGTGGTGTAGCGATGGCTTTCTGTCGGATTAGCAACCCAGACATTCGCCAGGACGGGGTTGGAGCTGCCACAGTGCTCGCCATGCTCGGAGCTGGCCTCCCACTTCTGCACCCTGCCACCACCTCCCACATCCCCGAAGCTTGGCTCGCTTTCGACGCCGCCGCCATGCTCGCCGTCGCCACCATGCTCCGCGGTGCCGCCGCCGTCGCCGGGTGCCATGACGAGAGCGCGAGACAGAGAAGGGGGCTAGAGGAGAGTGACGACCGGTGCGGCTCAAACCATGTACGCGTCGTTAACGGCTGTCCACTCCTGTCCGTCAAGCACCTGCCACGTACACCTGACAACGGGACCCACAGGTCAGAAACTGACTTAACGAAGGCCAGCTGCCCGATCAGTGCTTCTGGTTACACTGTTACCGAATAGTGGTTGCTTTTTGAAAAAAATTCACATCATGGTGGTTTTTTGAAACCCTAGCCCCAATTGTGGTGGCTTTTTGCAATTAACTCCCCTCATTCTTCACCAATCACATGTAAGTGACCGGAAAATTTGAGAGACATGGCTGGGGACACCAACAAATGAGAGTCCAAAGCAGACACATCTGGACACGTGTCCGCGAACATATGAGGAGTCAATAGGACACCGTGGTTGGAGATGCTCTTAATCTCTATATAAGCTCGGCCCTGAAACCACAATGCAATAATAGCAAACCCACAATACAGTGTAGCAGCAACCAAGAAAAAGAGGGTCGTTATACTTTCAAGATTGTTAAGTACTTCCTTTGTTCTCTTGTATAAGACGCTTTGGCAGGGTTATTTAGTTTCCCAAAACGTCTTATAAAAGGGAACAAAGTGAATACCAAAGATAGCAACTTCAAGAGCTCTAGCAACAAGGCAGTCTTCCTCTTGGTGGCGTTCTCCACCTCCCACGTCACGTCGTCCTCACTTTGCCCAGGACTTGGCGTCTGCCGTGCGAGCGGCTACCTGACAGGAAAATCAGGCAACTACGAGAGGTGCAACGACCCTAACTGATGTGAGGAATACAAGAGGTACCCATAGTATCGCTGCTCGCCTCCAGTCACGGTGAGCATGAAGGCTGTCCTAACTCTGAACAACTTTGAGAAGGTCGAAGATGGTGGTTACCTGTCAAAGTACGACAACGCTTACCATAGTGACAAGGAGATGGTGTAGATTCGATATTGATCGGTATACATCGAATATCCCAAAGAGTTTGCGCCTTGTGATACTGCAAGATGGTACGTTCGGGTCCAATCTGGGGTCTGAACCCTTGTGGCGGGCCACCATTAGCAATCGTGGGCCTACCCGGGGCCATGAAATTGTCAGTACCTATCCTTAGTGGGTGGCAATTGTGAAAAATATATATCTGATCCTCAATGTCACAAACGATGTCTCTTTACGGCTATGCCAAAAATCTGATAGGAAGGATGTGGAGATGTCATTTGGAGTGCTCCAAGCTCGTTGGAGCATTGTTCATAGAGATGCAATGAGTGGGATACAGAGATATTGTGGCAAGTGATGACTTTTTATGTAATTTTGCGCAATATAATTGTGGATGACAAGGGTGAAGGAGCAACCTGCACACATGATTTTGAGAAGGCCAGAGAACATGTCAGCCTCCTGAAACAAGATGTATAACATGTTGTGAATTTTTTTGAGATCCATAGACAATTTCGACATCAACATATAGGACCCAAATAGCCCAGTCCGGTGGACA
This sequence comes from Puccinellia tenuiflora, assembly GCA_012064385.1. NCBI lineage: Eukaryota > Viridiplantae > Streptophyta > Magnoliopsida > Poales > Poaceae > Puccinellia > Puccinellia tenuiflora. Next base: position 222,385 of record QRDG01001222.1, on the reverse strand, counting down.
TGGTCTTAGCGATCATACTTCAAAAAGCCCCGCAAATCTATGGTGGGCCAAAAGTTTCGATTCCTACGGCCTGGCCCAATTAAAAGAGGCAAATCGACTCGGCCCCTTCTTCCTCCCGATAATCATCGCACCTCGAACAAACAAATTAAAAGAATTCCCCAAAAACAAACGAAAAGAAACTTCGGTGAGCGCGAGACGAGACGAGACGAGACGAAACGAATCGAATCGAGCTCGGGTCGGAGGAGAGCGGCGGAGGCGGCGGCAGGCATGGACGATCTCAGCGTGGAGGAGCTCGCCTCCAACCTATCCACCTACAAGGACCAGCTCCGCGAGGTCTCTCTCCCCCATCTCGGCATCGCATCTGATCCCCGTTTTTTTACAGCGATTTCTCTCTATATATTGCTGTTTCAGAAGTGTTTTCCGTGTTATGGCCAGAATTTGGGCTCAGTTGCGTCATGTTCAGTTCCTGGGTTTCGGATGCCGTGTATTCGGGGATTTAGGTTTTGGATGTGGCGCGAGTGGTTCCGATTCTAGGGTTTCGGGAGGCCACCTCCGTTAGCGAATTCGACAAACCAAAATCCATCGGAGACGGAGGAATTACATGCTCGTATCCCTATGCCTCCCATGAAATAGTTTATTTCTTAATTAAAGGAACACTGGGTACTGGAAAAACCGTGGTAGATAATCAACCTGCTCATATCAATTGCTCGGTGGTGGTACGTGGCCAGTAAATTTGTTTGAACTTTTTGAGTCAGAAAAATCCTTAGGCGCATCTTCTGTTTGATTCAGTTCAGGCTTCTGGTGTTTCTTAGTGGTACATATTTGATAGCACTTCGTACGTGCATATTGCAGTTTGATCTCCATGGTGTGAATAAGTTTCTCTTGGACTATGTTAGTGCTTCATGACGGAGGAAAATGTCTTGATGTCGATTGGCCCATTTGATTCACCAAGTGCTTTTGTTTGTTGAATTTACATGTGTGTAGAAGACATGGTAGTTCATTGATTCACAAATCAAAGCATGCTGCTTTCTATATTCATTAGTGTGGTTAGCTCGTTAGAATGTACATGGTGGTTTTGTATATTAACTTGAGAATTTCTTTGTGTATGTTCCAATCCTGAGCCTTTGTTGTTGCTGTCATCAAATGTTTAGCGTTAGATCGTACCTACTCTTATTAATGTTATCATTTTTTTTTTCTGTTTTAGATGATTGTTATAGATTGACAAAGGAACACATGACTTCTACAAACAAATAAGATACCTGTTTTGATCTGTCTGAAAACAAACAAAGGCATGCAATTGTTGATCAATTGATCATTGAACAGCGAATAGCTTGCACTATGGCAGAAGGCAAGCCAATTGCTATTGATATTCCTTCTTGCTGCAGTTTTGAGCTACTTCATTTTACTTTTACACATTCAAAATTCACTTTGGTGTGAAGCTTTTGAGAAACGTAGGGGTCGTTTGGATCCCATCATTTCAGAGGAATTCATTTTAGATTCCATAACGTGTTTGGCTGTTATGTAATTGAAATGTCATTTCAATTGGAATTCCAGAGAATGCCTTTACTATGTTAAGTCAATTCCTGTCCCTAATCCTGTCATTTCCCTGGAATTCATTTCATTTCATTTTTGCCAAATGAAATGAAATGATGGGATACAAACGGCCCCTTAATTTTCATGTGCATTTGGGGTAATCTTTTGTTGTCGTATTGCAGGTTAGGAAGCTTATCAAGGAAAAAAAGGGTGATGCTGGAATTTCTGAATATGTTGATATGGAAAAGGAGCTTCAAGAGGTCAGTCATCCTGCATATTCTATTGTATGCTTATGTGGTGTCCGCTAATTATTAGATGCCTTTTCTGTTACTCGAATGCTAGTATGAGTAGTAACTATTTGTTGAAAAAGGATGTTTGCTTTGCTCTTTGTATTTTGGGGCCTACGCTATCAATCCCTTTCTCTTCTTTGTTACAAGGAGCCATGCCCAGCAATCATGAAAAGGCAGCTTGGAACAGTGGATTTGTTTTTGGGCCATTTAGATTTTATTGTAACCTTGAAAGGTGAGAAGGTTGATTATGGAAATGGTAGGGACTGTTTGAACAGCCATATAATTAATGAACACTAAATACGGAATTCCATGGCTTCAAAGGTGTCCATTACCCTTTATCTTGATTGATTGCAGGTTTGTGTCTCATGCTAGAGTTCCTCCTTCAGATTTTGGGTGTCGATGCTGCTGTTCTAAGAGAATCACAAAATTTGGGCAGTTTAAATGATATCGAGAGTCTGGGTTTCTTAATTGTGCTAAATGTATTTTCTGTGTGAATGGCAGGTTATTACATTAACCGAAGAGCTTTTGGCAACTGCCAATCCTAGTGAAAGCACCCAGAACGATGCAGGTCTATCACTGCCAAATTATTCAGCCGGAGTGCGTTCAGAGGTAGTTTTGTTTCACATCTGAATTGCGCACCTAGACGTTACAAGTGCACTTCCGATCTTTTTAACCGTATCATTACACTAATGTGTTTTTCCTGGTTCTAGGCACTGGATGACCTCTCCCAGTCGCATGAAAAATTTGCAGTTGGTACCAAAGTGCAAGCTGTGTTTAGTGAAGATGGAGAGTGGTAAGTTCCTTTTGATATGCCTGTGTATGGTTGGAATCTTACATTCTTTCTTATCTTTTCTTCCATATGTAGTTCCTTTACAGTCTGTTTGATTAGCTAAATTTTTAGGTACACCGCAATAATTGAAGGTCTGACACCAATTGGCTATTATGTAAGCTATCCAGAGTGGGGAAACAAGGAGGAGGTATGCTCATCTTTGGTCATATGGCTTAAAACTGTTTCTCTACGCCTAAGTCCCTATGTTTGACAGCTTTCCTAGCAAAATATGTCACTTTCATGTAGTACTAATGATGCTCGGCTGCATTTTATTTTCGTGAACCTCGAAAGGGCAGAGTGTCCCTGCATTGCATAAAGAATTTGGGCTCCAAATTTGCATATTTGTGATAATCATAAAGTAGATAAATATTGCTACCATGATGTTTTTTCCCTGGTGCCCTAGTGATTGAGTTGTCACGAATACATCATCATATACGCTTGCATTCCCTGCAGCTAAAACAATTTGTAATAGCAGTATTATGGCTGCATCTGTTGTCTTTTTTATCCCTTCGTGATGCTTCCTCCTGTTCAAGATCCTCTTTGTTGTCCTACAAAGCAATTCATTTTTTCGTGTTTACTTGTTGACTTCTATTAACCATTGGCCAATTGTTTTGGGGCCCAGTTGCCACTAGAAGTTTCTTAAATTTAACCTGGTGTGTGAATATGAAATATAATAAATAGATAGTGGCTTCAATTTATATTCCAATCTTATTCAGTTGTGGAAGAAAACCAAATTACTTCCACTTGTTTCTGTATATTGGTGTGTGCAGTCTGTTAATTTTTCTGACTTATGTAGGTGGACCCTGCTAATGTCAGACCACTTGACGAGGAAGGTGCTGATGCTTTGGGACAAGCTGAAAAAGAAGCTGAAGCGACCAAAATGGCATTAAAGAGAAAAATTGAACAAGCCGCAACATCTGACTATCAAATTCGCAGCTTACCCACCAAACTTAAGATTGATCCAAATGATCCAGAAGATGTGGTAAGTGAACTAGTCTTTTGTTCAATATACTTATAACTTGAATATCTTCTTGTGTGCCCATTCATCATGTGTTGTAACAGCTGTAATGGAAATATGTACCTTTCTTTTTCGTTTAATGGAACAAGGTTGGCTAATCCTCACTTTGACGATTGAATGTTGATATTTGTTACACACATGTGCATTTATGTCCATGAAAACCCTAGGTGTAGCTTATGACACTGCATTATTTCTAGCAAGTGTTGTTCATGTTGTCTCGTTTTAATTAGCGACTCATTTGTGCTTTCACATATAGAAACCTTCTGAGATCATGGAAAATATAATACATGCAGATAGCATGCCTTGCATATTTTATACTGGATCATGTGTTCTGACTGACCTTTGTATCTACAGAAAACTGCGAAACGTAAGAAGATCCATGCTTTCAAGTCAAAAGCCCGCTTTGAGCAACTAGAATTTGCACAGAATAAGCGGCAGAATGCATGGCAACAGTTTCAAACAACCAAAGGGAAAGCTAAAAAGGTACTAATCTATGTTCCTACCAGCTAGGGGACCCTTTGGAATTACCCTAGAAGTCAGCGAGTCAAACTCTAGCTTATCCTTCAAAACATTCTCATTATAATGGTGAATCATGCTCACAAATGCTTGCTAGTGCTAACATTTGGTCGGAGCATTTTAACGATTTGCTAACTAGCCTAATCTAGATCTGCTTCCTTTTTATCAATCTGATAGGGTACTTGGGCGCCTTTAATTTTGTTTTTTCACCTTCAGGTTGGATTCTTTTCTGGTCGCCAAAAGGAGAGCATCTTCAAGTCACCGGAGGATCACAGAGGTAAGGTTGGTGTCACCGGGAGCGGGAAAGGCCTGACTGACTTCCAGAGGAGGGAGAAGCACCTACATCTCAAGGATGGTTCTGGAGATGCACTAGACGATTGAGGAATAAACCGGGGATTTGCAGACAATACCATGTCTGGCACTTATTGCCGGACTGATCTTCGTCAGAGCTTATACTCTGTAGTTTGTATTCTGAACTTGTTGAAGCTAGAAATCACATTAGATATGAATGTTGTGTTCCTGTCATGTTTTCACCACCTGAGTATACACAGCCCTTGTTGGAGTTTAATACAAAACATGCATGTTAGAACAAGTGTTGTTACATAACTGGGCGTGTACATTGAACCAGACTCTTCTTGCAGTTGAAATGCTGCTTGTGAACATTCATGATACTATAGTCTTGGAAGCTGTCGAGAACAAAGAAATCAAAATGTCTTCACCACACGCCGCACACCTGATAAAAAGAAGATGTTTTTTCTTCTAGCGTGGTTGTTGTTCTTGTAAAAGTCCTAGACAAAACTAGAACAATCTATCTATGATGGTGCCTTGTGCTGTGTTATCTGGCAATCTTTCAGAGAGAGTTCGTCGGCGCTGGAACTTTTGCTGCCGTTCGAATCTGGAAATGAGACTTTTGTCATCCATTTTGTTTACTTATCTTTGTTTTTGTTCTGTTCTGCAGGTCTCTTCAAGTGTTCACTATGTTTTTCTGACACGTCGAAGAAAATAAGTTCAATAATTTTCTTTCTTTGAAAGCCAACTTGCAGCCTATTACTAGTACTACCTCCGATCCTAATTAAGTGACGCAACCTGTAGGCTAATTGCTCACAAATTTGTACAGAGTCTGCGACACTCATTTAGGTCCGGAGGGAGTAGTAAAAATTACCAACCACAACATTCCAACAATCGCTACATGTGGCACACGTTGATGCTGTCAAGCTTGATGTCAACTCTCCTCCATAAAATCGTCGAAAAACTGAACTTGATGATGTCGTGAAAGAAAAATAAAGGTTCCGTTTTTCCTGGTTAAAATTTTCGCCCACATGATCCCCATGAAAGGTCTGAGAAGTTGGCATGTCAATTCAGGAGGCCGTGTGGATCAAGATGTGCTGCAAAGAAAAAGGGAGGAAAGGAAAGAAACCGTCTTCAGTCCCTGACTTAGCTTCTGAGGCAGAATTGGTATCTGAGATCACATTATGAACATGATATCGGTTGACATACACGAAACCGGGATCGGTTGACATACACGAAACCGGGATGCCGATAGCGTGACAGAATATCATTCTACTTGCTTATTTTTCTGGCCGCACGTCGTAAGCGAGAGATTATACAAGGATCAAATGGAAGATGGAAGCTGAAGTGGTCAAGCCGCATTGTTCTGATAAACAGATATCCTAGTGAGCATATTTGGCTTGGTTCAGTTCTTCTAGGTTACTGTTATTATCAGTTTTATTTGTGCATTGCTTCCACGATCAGACAAGGTTATTTAGTACTGTATTTACCTATCCTTCTTGTGAGGTAAGGCTATCCTATTACCTACCACTGAGATGTGACACTCCTAATAGCCTGGAAAATTAAGTTGTCTGAAACCTCTTTTTCTTCTCATCTTACGCCACTCGTGCCCTTTTTTCAGGTCATTTTAGCAGCAGCTGTTTTTTTTCCTGTCTCCCTTTTCTAGATTAATTGCTGGTGGGCCGTGCATCTCCTTCAGGTCCAGGTTACTTTGTTAGTTTTGGCTTTCGTGTATTTGTCACAGAAATGTGAAATACTTTTCTTCTCAGTTTCTTCAAGAACAAACAAAAATGTGTTTCCTGCATGTGCTAGTAAGTAGTAACATATACCTGTCATGCTTCTAGAAGAGGAATTCCTTTTGTTTCGTTTCAGTTGGATGACAAAGTTACACACACATAATTCTAGATAGCCATGCATTCAGTTTGTTTGAAGATCCATCATCAGATATTCAGATGAATCTTGAGAAATATATGCTGTTGGTCACTGTGGGTGCATGTCATGGTTGTGTTTGCAGAGTTGACACGAGAAGCTTCACAGACACAGCACCCGCTAAGAGAAACTTTTCCACTTTCCCATCATGATCATGCCGCTCCCGTCCGTCAAATCTTTTGGTGATCTCGACATCAGGAAAAAGGGAGTCCATGAGCTTGATCCAAAGCTAAAGTTGCACACGATGCCACCTCTCGATCTTTCGTTTCATACCATTTTACTCCTGTAAAAAAAAGGCATGATGGACGATCCACCAAACTTAATCAGGCAAGTTTATTATCAGTTTGGTTTGATGAATGGATGGATTGTTGGGTGGCCGGTCGCCATGGACTGTTGCATGTGTGTGCACGGCGCAGGGAAAAGCTGTGATCTTGATAGATGGATGCATGACAGGTGCAGCTATCATGTGTGCCGCCAGGAACTTGCGCTACCTAACGTTTTACCTTTATATATGTCCATCTGTTAAAAACATCGTCATCTCTGTTCACATCTCTTTGTCGAAAAAAAATCTCTATTCATATGAAACAACAAATTGTCCTTTTTCCCCGCTGAAATCGATTGTTTGTTTTTCACCAGAAAAACATGAAAACTGATCTCAGTGTTCTGCAAATTGATTAAACATGCTGGGGCCAAATTTTCTGCTGTAACAGTTTCATGGAAATTAAAAGAGTATATTTGTTTGTTGATGCTTCAAATGTCGGTCAGCTGTTGAGTAGCATGTGCTAATTAAATTAAGCTCACCCTTTTCCTTTTGGGTCGATCGATGGCTGCACTTTTTCAACAGGAATTGAATTCGCACAAGTAAACGCGACAGAGGCTCGTTGCCTGCTGCTGTTGCTGCAGTATCAGTTGAGCAATCTAATCTAATCACGCCATACAAGCGGTTGCAGAATCAATCCATTAAATTTGGTCTCGACTCTACGCAACCACTAGTCGGCACAGACTGATCATAAACATAACCACAAACATGGCGATACACTATGTCGTCTGGTACCTAGCGCTCATAATCTGGCATAATCTATCTGGATCAAGTGGCCAACTAGCTAAGCTAGGTGAGTCTCATCAATGACTCAGCCAGCCACGATTACTGACTCTACACCTGTTTGCCGATCGAGTAGAACTCCTAGCGCGTGTGCAGTGGATGGTCAATTATACTATTAACTGAATAATCAAGTCAAAGTCACATGGATTAATGTATGAATCCTTCCAGATTAGCAGGAATAATGCAGCATTGTGTACCGTGTTCCAAGTTTCAGACTGGGGACGGTCAAATAGAACGTCTGCAGAAGAGCAAATTGTTGAGTTAATTTGTACGCGGTAAGACTGGGGAGTGGGGACGATCTATCCATCCATATCCTGATGCAGTGTGACATCAACGTACACGATGTCGTTGTTTTCGTTGGGAGATGTCAACTAACATTCAGTTGTATTATGGTACTGTATGTATGTCCGTCTGAACTCAACTCTGGATGGCAACAGTGGAACTGTCTAACTTGGAAGAACTGATTTCCTGAAACAGATTAAAAAATAAAATGGATTATTGCAATCTGCAAGTGGTTAATTAATTAATTCGAATAATGTGCATGGACATTGTGTTAGGTTGAGCTGACAACATATCGTATATATTTTTGCAGGATTAAACAAGTGATGGAGGAATTAGAGATGAAAACGACGTCAGCTAAAGTCTACATGTAACCGCGACGTGTGTCCCCAAGCATGGTTCCTTTCAGAATGCATGCTCCATGAATGACACACACACACACATACACACACATGACACATCCATCTCCTGCCAAAACAAACAAATCTAGGTTTGTGATCGAAACAGGTGCAAAGAAATTGAAATTTGAACGCAGGAACAGTAGCACTATTGATGATCCGGAAAGGAGAATGTAGCCAGAACTTTTCTATTGAACGGGTTTCAGAAAAGGTAGAGCTAATGGTGATGCATTTTTAATTAGCTTTGACAATCCTCCACCATCTCAGTCGAAGGCACATCAGCCTGTCGTCAGTTCCTAACCTGGAAGAGACGATTGCAGCATCATCACAACATGTGTAGCCATGATGGCATGCACGCGGCATCTTTCGGCCATGCTATGTAATAATAGATCATATAAAGGTAATACATGTCATTTGGTATTAGAACAAGGAAAAATGCTAAGACAGTCAAAGGTTTACACGGGTAAACCTGCTAAACCAAAAGGAACTAAGAGGCCCACGCTGGAAAAAACCTAAAAGCAATCAACGGAGGAGAGAGAAAAAAGGAAACAACCAGAACTCTACTGTCTATTTTTCCTCAAAAAACACAAAAACTTTGCGAAAATCATTTAGGCTCCTGAGCTCCAGTAATTCCTTTATTAAAAAAAACTAAAAACTATATTTACAAGTTTTAAAAAACTGAAATAAAATTCTTGGCATAGTAAATTATGCATCTTACAAACATACAAAATCGCAATACAAAATTCTTTCTATTATGGGCTATACGAAAAATAATAAATCTTATATATTTTAGAGATTGAAAGTGTGTATACTCAGATCCACATATTTTTCATTTTTCTGTAGCTGTAAATATAAAGTTTTCCAAATTGTGATTTTACACGTTTGTGGGTATAGGTGGCCAAACGTGCCGGCCCGGCCCGGCACGCAACCGGCACGGCACGGGAAAGGCACGGCCCGTTAGGCACGTTAGCCATTCGTGCCGTGCCGGGCCGGCCCGCGTGCCGCGGCGCGAGCTCGGGCACGGCACGGAGGCCCAACAACGGCCCGTTAGGCACGCCAGGCACGGCCGGGCACGGCCCATTTAGCGTAAATACGGCCCAAAAACTGAAAAAAAATAAAAATAGGTAAAAAAATTAAAAAAATTAAAAAAAACCTAATCGTGCCGTGCCGGGCCGGCCCACGGGCCGCGACCGGGAGCTGGGCACGGCACGAAGCGGGCCCGTGCCGAGGCACGGCCCGTTTAGTTTCGTGCCGTGCCGTGCCTGGGCCGGGCCAAATTTCCCGTGCCTCGGGCCGGCCCGGCTGGCACGGCCCATTTGGCCACCTATATTTGTGGGATACATATATAAATATGATTTTTCAGATTTTTTGAATACATATATCAATGCATCAGTGTCAACACTCACATTTTATTTTCAGATTTTTAACATATATAAATATGATTTTTGATTTTTTGAATAAAGGGTTCATTGGAGCTCGGCTGCCAAAATATCTCCATTCAAAGTTTTGTGTCTTGATACATTGATACAAAAAGAATATGTACAAGCGGAAACCCCAAATGGAGCTCGAGCTGCAGGGACCGTTATTTTGAAAAGAATAAAAAAATGATATTTTTAAGATTCAAAAAATTCAGCGAAAAATCATGGGTATACATAATGTCGAACTCTACCATCGTATAAATGTTCAATGTCAAATTTGTCGTATTCTAGGCTACAAAAAAAAAGACAATTATGACCAAATTTCACGCTTTTGAAAACGTGTCGATTGAGTTCTACACATTTGTCATTTTTACACAGCCTAAATTATAACGAATTTCGGATTGAGATGTTGCATATTTGTAGATCATATTATTATCTACAACTAGACTTTTTCCCGATTTTTTTGGAAACTTTTAAATATAAATTTTAAACTTTGGAAAACCGAGCTCCATCCAAAACACCACACTCTATGTACAAGCCCATAAAAGAACCAACCCCTTGAATTTACAACGCTACACACATAAGGGTAGACACTCCTCTCCCTTGGCAGTAGCACATTTCGACCTGTTGCCCCCGTTTCGTCCACGATGGAGCCTTAGCCTTGATTTTGCCAAGCAGGTCGACTACGCGTTAGGTTAGACCACCGTGTTATAATGCTTTGACTTTCACCACGGTATGAGCATGATCAACCTAGACGTACCCTTGCAAAAGGCGGATGGGGTGCCCGGATTGGACGGCTAACTGCCACCAGTCCACGAAGTCTTCTCAGACAACAGATTGAAAATTAGCATACGTATTTCTCGCGCTGATCATGAACTAAATTGGTCGATGGATCAAAGCTTCATCTATGTGGTACTAGCAAACTAAGAATTCTTCGTAAAGGGGTTATTTTAATCAAAGACAATCTTGTCAAGCGAAACTGGTATGAAAGTACAAAATGTGTTTTTTGCCCTCAAGAGGAAACGATTAAGCATTTATTCTTCCAATACAAGTTTGCTCGGTCTATTTGGTCACTCATCCAGATAGTTTCTAACTTATATCCATCTCGATCGATTGCCAATATTTTTGTTAATTGGTTACATGGTGTTGATCACAAAGTGAGAACTATTATCAGGGTGGGAGCGTTAGCCATAATTTGGTCGCTCTGGCTATGTAGAAATGATAAGGTTTTAATGATAAAAATTCTTCTCTTATGCAGGTAATTTACCGAAGCACAAATTTGCTCCGTTTGTGGTCCATATTACAACGTGTGGAACATCAAGACCTTTTTATGGAGGTGTCTGCACGACTGGAGATTACGGTGAGGGATATTTTTATCCAACATGGATGGCCTAGTGATCTTCGGATTGGACCTCCACCTTCTACATAGGCGTTTTTTTACAGTTATACTTATAATTCGCCTGTGTTTTTATTTTTTGATTATGTAACTTCGTCGTGTGATGCTGGCTGTGTGCATCATGTAATGCAGAGGCCGGGTGTAATGCTTAATTAAAATGTCCTTTATCGGAAAAAAGCAAACTAAGAATTGGTTGTATATATGAAATGGTTGTAGCTACAGTGAATGGGTCAGGATTCAGGAGCTAGCTTCTTCCGGCTCTGTCAGTGTCACTGTCGCTGTCTACGTATGGACCTTGGATAGCTTTTAGCAGCAAAAATATACAACGAATTGTAGCAGCCAGTGGCCTGTGCCCCCCCTAGATTTTCCTGAAACATCGACGAAGTTTCCGGTCCAGAAGTGGCATTTGTTGGGGGAGATACACAACCCTACTACATGTAGTAAACGTTGAGGATATAAACACAATCACATGGAGAAGTGACAAAATTTACGTGCAAAACCTCCTTAATCACGAGAAGAAACAACCGGGCTATGGACTAACCGGTGTAAACTCAAGATAATTTCGTATATTGCTTGATTGAATCAACCGGGTAACCGACTTGGACTAGAAACCCTAACTTGACCAACAAGTCTACTAGAATTACAATTTGTATTAGAGTCGAACTCTATTATCTAACATCCCCCCGCAGTCAGGTGTAACGATGTTGAGATTGGATCGTATGTCCGTGAACGGAGCTGTAGCAAGACCCTTGGTAAAAATGTCAGCGAACTGTACACTTGTTGGAACATGTAAAACTCGAACTTCACCTAGTGCAACCTTTTCCCGGACAAAATGAATATCAATCTCGATATGCTTGGTACGCCGATGATGAACAGGATTGGAAGCCATGTAGACTGCAGATATGTTGTCACAATAAACAATGGTGGCACGCTCGATCGGGCGATGTAACTCTGCAAGTAATTGGCGCAACCAAATGGATTCAGCCACGGCATGAGCAATAGATCTGTACTCCGCTTTAGCTGACGACCTGGAAACTGTGACCTGCCTTTTCGATGACCAAGAAACAAGATTATCACCCAAATAAACACAATATCCGGATGTAGACCGTCGAGTATCTGGACAACCTGCCCAGTCTGCATCAGAATAGGCTGTCAAACTTGTGGGAGAAGAAGAATTAATATGGAGACCATGATCAAGAGTACCTTTGAGATATCGAAGAATTCTTTTGACATGATTGAAATGAGGAAGACGAGGATCGTGCATATAAAGACATGCTTGTTGAACAGAGTAAGAAATATCAGGACGTATGAGAGTAGCGTATTGGAGAGCACCAGTGATGCTACGATAGAGAGTAGGATCAGGAACAGTTTCGCCATTAGCAGAAAGTTTTGTGCCAACATCAGCAGGAGTGCGAGATGGCTGACAATCAGACATGCCAGCACGAGCTAATAAGTCTAGAATATATTGACGTTGAGAAAGAAACAGACTATTGGAGGATCGAGATACAGCAATACCAAGAAAATGATGAAGAGGGCCAAGATCTGTCATGGAGAATTCATTATTAAGTAAGGAAATGATGTGACGAAGAAAAGAGTCAGTAGAGGCTGTGAGAACGATATCATCAACATATAACAAAAGATAGGCTGTGTGCTCAGGTGATCGGAAAATAAAAAGGGAGGAATCAGATTTAGAGGGTAGAAAACCTATAGTTTGAATAAAGGTGGCAAACCGATGAAACCATGCCCGAGGGGCCTGTTTGAGGCCATACAAGGATTTATGTAGAAGGCAAACGAGATTGGGAGAGGAAGGGTTTTCAAAGCCTAGGGGCTGCTGACAATAAACAGTTTCGTTAAGAGTACCGTGAAGAAAAGCATTTTTGACATCGAGTTGATGAATAGGCCAAGATGAGGAAGTGGCAAGGCTAAGAACGACACGAATAGTGCTTGGTTTTACCACAGGAGAGAAGGTCTCATCAAAATCAATACCGTGTTGTTGAGAGAAACCCCTACAAACCCAACATGCTTTATATCGAGCGAGAGAACCATCGGAATGAAACTTGTGCCGAAAAACCCATTTTCCTGAGATAACGTTTGCATTGGCGGGCTTGGGAATGAGAGTCCATGTGTTATTTTGGGTGAGATCATGAAACTCATCACGCATGGCTGCATGCCACAATGGATCGAGAAGAGCACGCTTGTAAGACGAGGGTATAGGAGAAAGTGTGGGTGTAGCAGTTAAATTTAGTTTGCGAACAGGAAGATGAAACCCTCGCTTAGCACGAGTACGCATAATATGATCATTTTGAGGTATGGGAACAGTGATGGCATTGGGAGGTGGTGGAATATCTGATAGTTCTGCCGCGGCAGAAGGAGGAGGAGAATTTTCTGCCGAGGCAAGAGAGGGGTGAGAATTCTCTGCCGAGGCAGAAGAAGTGGGAGAAATTGCTGCCGAGGCAGGGGAAGGTGGAGAGTGACCTGCCGAGGCAGGAGAAGTTGGAAAATTTTCTGTCGTGGCAGGTGGATGTGTGTGTGGATTGATAGGGGAAGATGGCTCGGGAGGGGTAGACAAAATTCGTGGAGATGAAGAAGAAAGAAAAGGTTTGTGTTGTATAGGAGAAATCGAGGGTGAAGAGGGTATGGTAGCGAAGGGAAAAATGTTTTCATAAAAGGTAACATGGCGAGAGAGAATAACCTTGCATGAGATGGGATCGTAACAACGATAACCCTTGTGATCGTCAGATAAACCTAGATGAATGCAAGGAAGAGATCGGGCGTCGAGTTTGTGAGGTGTGGTGGATGAAATATTGGGAAAACAGAGACAACCAAAGACGCGGAGAGAAGAGTAATCAGGGTGGCCTAAGAAGAGAGAATTGAAAGGAGTATACGCAGGACAGGTGTTGGTTGGTCTAATGTTAATGAGATATGTTGCAGTGCGAAGAGCTTCGGCCCAAAAACGAGCAGGAAGAGAGGCTTGGAGAAGTATTGTTCGTAGGATATCATTTATAGACCTAAGAGAGCGTTCGGCTTTGCCATTTTGTGGGGAGGTGTATGGGCAGGAAAAACGAAGTAGTGTTCCTTTAGAGAGAAAGAAATTACGGTTTCGAGTGTTATCAAATTCCCGTCCATTATCACACTGAAGAAAACTTATTGGGAGGCTGAAGTGAACATAAGCATATTGGTAAAAATTCAGAAACACGGTGTGAGCATCAGATTTTGCACGAAGAGGAAACGTCCATATGTAATGAGAGTAATCATCGAGAATAACTAAATAATATTTGAAACCAGAGACACTAGAAATAGGAGAGGTCCACAGATCACAATGTAATAATTCAAAAGGAAAAGTAGCAGCAGTAGTTGAGGGACTAAAAGGGAGACGAACATGTTTGCCACATTGACAAGCAGTACAAACCGAAGAATCATGAGAAGAACTAGAGCTAGGGATACAAAATTCTTGAAGCAAGGATGATAGAGTGGTGCTGTTGGGATGACCCAGTCGACGATGCCAGAGATCAACAGAGGCATGCATGGCTTGTGGATTGGAGGTCGGCGCGCCATGAAGAGGATAAAGATCACTGGAACTATTGTAGCGAGCCAGAACCGCCCTGGTGTTCAGATCCTTCACAGATAAGCCAAAAGGGTCAAATTCGAGGGAAACAGAATTATCTGTGGTAAATTGTCTAACAGAGATGAGATTTTTAATTAGAGATGGTGCAACTAGAATATTACGAAGAGTGAAGGGTTTGTTAGGATGTGGAATATATGATTGTCCGGTGCAAGTGATGGGGATAGAAGAACCATTACCAACAATTATAGAGGAAAATTGAGAAGGAGAACAAGATGACAGCAAATTCATATTTGAAGACATGTGAGAGGAAGCACCAGAATCGAAGATCCAATCCATACCTTGGTTATTGAGCGTGAAGTTGTTCATGGCAGCGATGAAGGTGGCCTGATCCCAGGTTGGCGGTGAAGGCGAAGCAGATGGCAGTTGAGCAACCGGAGATGGCGTCATGTAGGGAAGAGCTGGGGGTGCACCATGTATGTAGGGGTTTGGCGCAGCAGTGTAGCCCGGCGGTGCACCATAGTAGCCGGAGGACGGCATAGGAGAGCCGTACGTCGGTTGAGCCGTGTAGACATGCGAGGGTGGCCGGGAACTCAGCGGACCAGGAGCGCCTGTCGATGGACGAAGACCTGGACTCCACGATCCTGTGTAGGCAGGGGGAGCACCGTAGGGGGACGGCGCGGTCCAGGGCATAGGCCACGCTTGAACCAGACCCGTCCAGGGATCATGAGGCGGATGATACGGCGGCGTAGTGGTAGGAGCGACTGGCGGCGATGCTGGTGTTGATGAAGAAGAGCCGCTTGAGGGAGAGGCACTAGTGCGTGGTTGCGGTGGTCGATACACCGGATTTTTGCCATGATAATTTGGGCTTGGACGCCAGCCTGGGGGAGGCTGCGAAGCAGACTGCGGTGTAGGCAGAATTGCAGGAGCTGGAGAAGCTGCAGGAGGAGCCGGGGGCCGAGTGCCGGTATGAAAAAGCTGCTGCGGACGGGCGATCTTGCGTGCTTGTGTCTGTGCTTCGAGCTGGAACATGGAGCGTACTTCGGCGAAGGAGGGGCGCGGCCGCATCATGGGGATAAAGGCAATTTGCTTGTCGAATTGCTCTCCGAGTCCAACGAGGAGGGCATTGATGAGAGTGCGATCGTCCACCGGATCTCCGAGCTCGCGAAGCTCGTCGCTGATAGCCTTGAGGCGCTGGCAGTAGACGGTGACCGTCGAGTCCCCTTGGCTGGTTGTGTGAAGCTCGGTATGAAGAGTATTGATCCGGGCATCGCTGTTGTCCTGAAAGAGTTGTCGCAGGGCAGCCCATAGATCGGCAGCGGTGGCGTTGTCGTTGGAGATGAGGTTGAACAGCTCGGTGGAGATGCGGGTGTAGATCCATTGGATGATCGCCAAATCGTCTTTCATCCAGCGCGGATCAGCGGGCTGCGAGACCGAGGAGGCCTCAATATGATGTCGAAGACCACAGCGACCAAGGTGAATATGAAAAAGATGTCGCCAATGATAGTAGTTGTGAGAGGCGAGATCAAGGCAGATGGGGATGAAGGGGGAGACACCGGCGATCGAGTCGGCCAGAGAAATAGTGGGAAATTGTATTGGTTGGTGGAGAGAGGTGGATAGTTGGGTAGAGGTGGATGAAGAAGCGCCGGCGGCGCCGAACTCGGCGGCGGTGAAGAGCCGCGTGGGCGGCAGCGAGGGTGGAGTTGGCGGCGCTGCCATGCTAGGGGCGGAAGACCTAGACGTCTGATACCATGTAAACTCAAGATAATTTCGTATATTACTTGATTGAATCAACCGGGTACAGGGGTATAAATATTGCAGCTGCTAACCGACTTGGATTAGAAACCCTAACTTGACCAACAAGTCTACTAGAATTACAATTTGTATTAGAGTCGAACTCTATTATCTAACAACCGGTGCATGTAAATTCCACTATAAGCAATCTTGGTACATAGTCTTCTTTGGAACTTCGATAAATGTAAACACATTTCAGTATGTTGCCAACCGACAACAACAAGAACAAGACGCAAGATTTCAGCAAAACAAAGATATTACAATAATTGTCCCCTTAGGTAATCGTGTCGATTGTCAGCGTTTGGGGGTGATCAACAACACACCTTCATCCCGATGTATAGGTTGATGGCTGCTGGCCGTCGGATATCCCTTGAACTAGACAATATGGGACGAAGCAGCCATACGTTGCCAAGCGGACTTGTGCAAAGCACAGCGAAGCGGCCACACGACGCGCGGCGACGGTGGCGTCGAGAAAGATGAAAAGTGGGTCGTTGGATCCATCGTTTGAAAAATCGAATAGCTTTCTATAAAAGTTGCCTGCGGTGTAGACAGACAGACCCAATGCGTGTCCACTTTCTACAGACTAATAGCATTGTATGTGTATGTGTATGTGTATGAACCCTGAAGATAGAGTTTGTAGCAGGTAAACGTTGCAGTCAAGACGGCGATGTCAAACAGTTGACAAAAAATACATACACATCGATGGATCATACACACGACCTATATGCAATTAAAAGGAACGACGGACCGTTTCACTTAATTTTGCTGATCGATGCCTTGCCTGCATACGCATGATCTACCGGTAGAAAAACAAAATGTTACGATCCATCCAGCAGCAAATGTTGAAACTCGGGCGCATTAAGAAGTTTCCTAGCCAGCTTGCCGGCCGATGCGTGATCGGATTAGTATTGACTTTGCCCCGTCGATGGATCGATGTCAATCGTTCGGGTCTATCTACTCTATACTTACTCTCATTTTCGCCTACCTAGTGACCGACCCCAACGACGCCTCAAGAAATCGAAGCAAATTAAGCTTCCAATGCATGCATCTCCATCGGTTTGATTCTTGGCGTACGTATCCATCACCTATATGTCTAGCTAGTTAGTAGTCGACAATCTATCGTTCGGTTATGATGATGAGTGCTGACTTCAGCTCACTTAATTTCGTTGAAAAAAACATGAATCTTTATTTTCTCTAGTGAATGAATCGTAGAGTACGATCCGGCCTATTCCTTCGAGGACTCGGTACACCGCCAGGGAAACCGGAAAACCCACCAACACCATAACTAGTTGGACGTGCACGGCCTATTCGGAGCGCCCCATTCGTCGAGATTTGTGCAACCATTTACAGTCATATCCCAATCAACTTTGTATATATGTCTTGTAACTCCAAGAAATTTGCAAAAGACACCTTAGATTTAGGACGCATTAACAATTTTTGGATCACATATTAACGAAATAATCGGATTGTGCGTTAACAATTTTTTTTGGGATTATAGATAAAAATAGGATTATGCATTGACAAAAAATTCGGATCATGCATTACAAAAAATGGGATTAAGTATTAACAAAAAATGAATTAACGGATTCAGGAAAAGATTCTAATTACGCCTTAACGAAAATTTTGGATTATATGTTAACAAAATAATACTCCCTCCAATCCATAAAAAGTGTCGCCCACTTAGTACAAAGTTAGTACAAACTTTGTACTAAGTGGGCGACACTTTTTATGGATCGGAGGGAGTAATTAAGATGCTAGCTATCCTATAAGAAAGAAAATGTAAAGCTCCAACGCATAAGATAGTTACACAACTGTTAGAGGTAGATGTTAAAATGTAAAAAAATATGAACTACTGTTGGATGCAGATTGAATGGACAAAATAGTTCATGCAGATCCAACTAGTTATGGTTAAACCCTGTTGATACAACCCTTCCCAATTTTTTTGTTAATGCGGAATCGAATGGGCTAAAAAAAAAAAGCATCCTAGTCGGTTTTAGACGTTCGTTAGATACACGCATATATATGTATACCAATTCCGGCCGTCGGCTAGGGGACATGACCAGACCAATGTCCTTCGAGAGCATAGAGTATATCCACCTCTATGCTAATGCCCTGTACAACAATGTACAACCGTATTAATCGTAAGCATAAGCAGTAAACAAAGTGAATACAGCTAGGACTAAGGGAGTGCAACAAACCATTCTCATGGTTACGCCATTGCCTTCTGAATGGCAACAGCCGATGCAAAACTCTTCTCTGATACTCATCTTAGCACAAGTTTTGTCTGTCACCTACTCTGATAATTTTTGTTTTGAAAGGAACGCTGTAGGAAAAATCCCTACAACAAATTTCCCCTTGAAATGATAAGAATCCAAATTTGTGTCCGTGAGGAATGACGGTACACTACGGGGAAACAGGCGGTATGCCGACGGCTTTAAGCCATCAGCATAGGAAGAAAGTCCGTCGGCACAAGCTACGCTGACGGCTGCCCTCGGCGTACGTCCGTCGGCGTAATATGGCTTCGGCGTAGACATATTTGCCGTCGGCGTATTAAAAGCCGTCGGCATAGCTCTCCCTACGCCGCCGACGGCTTTGCCGTCGGCATATTTTTTTTCCATTTTTTTAAATTTCTTTTTTTTTAATTAACTTTTTTTTAATCTTTTTAATTCTTTTTCGAAATTTCTTACTTAGACACACACTTAATATATGATTTCACACTTAATCTCAGGTCAAAGTACTTACCCTGGTCAAATTTCCCACAGGTCACCCATCCTTAAGTTGCTATAGCCCTAGCACGCTTAACTTTTATATTACTGATATTATTATCGTATCAATCATATTAACTCCTGGGTCATGATGTTACACTTTTTTAAACTTTAAATTAAAAAAATCTATTTGAATAAATAACAATGATTATATAATAATATTTTTGAATAAATAACAATAAAATAAATTTTACTTTATTTTTTCCTATTTACATTCAATATGGAATAATTCGTATCTTTAAATCCGTAAATCGAAATTTGACAAATAAAATGTCTAAGTCGATTAGAAAAATGAGAGGAATTCAAATATGACATCCATATCATCTTTTGCATCATATTTTGTTTACTTGCTTCACAAAAAGGTTGTTTTTGACATTTAGAAAATGAAAAATGATATTTATAAAACTAATTTGAAAAACCTCAGTTCGGTAACATTGTTGCACATACCAAGATACATATATGTGCCAAATATGGGCACATTATCACAAACTATTCCACGAAAATGGTCATATCTTGGTCGTTTGACTTTAAACCCATATATGTTTATATATGATAGACCTTTTTGTGAAGTGATTTTTTGTAAAGTTTGAAAAAAATCAAGTTTATAATTTTTCCTGTCAACTAGTACACATAAGAGGACTCCATGCCAAAAGATTTATTTTTTTGAGATTTTCTTTATTTTCTTTGAGTTATTCGAAAACATGGTCAAAATGGTCAACAAAGGCTATCCGTTGAAAGAAGTCGGTTTTTCCAAAACTATGGATGGTTCTATGAAATAATCACTACTTGTGTTCCTTAAAATGATTTTTGGAAAAATTTGAGAGCAAACTATCACACACTTGTAGTTCAAATTTGAATTACTTTCGAAAAATCGGCATAAAGTCATTTAAATGTGCGAAATATGGTAGAAAGGGATAAAATTCATAATATTTTTGTATTATCCTTTAAATATGGACTAATTTGTGTGAAAATTGGATGGGTGCCATTTTGCATCATATTTTGTGTACTTGCTTCACAAAAAAAGTCATTTTTGACTTCAGAAAATGAAAAATGATATTTATAAAACTAATTTGAAAAACCTCAGTTCGGTAACATTGTTGCCCATACCAAGATACACATATGTACCAAATATGGGAACATTATCACAAACTATGCCACGAAAATGGTCATATATTGGTCGTTTGACTTGAAACCCATATATGTTTATAGATGATAGACCTTTTTGTGAAGTGATTTTTTGTAAAGTTTGCCAAAAATCAAGTTTATAATTTTTCCTGTCAACTAGTACACATAAGAGGACTCCATGCCAAAGGATTTCTTTTTTTGAGATTTTCTTTATTTTCTTTGAGTTATTCGAAAACATGGTCAAAATGGTCAACAAGGCTATCCGTTGAAAGAAGTCGGTTTTTCCAAAACTATGGATGGTTCTATGAAATAATCACTACTTGTGTTCCTTAAAATGATTTTTGGAAAAATTTGAGAGCAAACTATCACACACTTGTAGTTCAAATTTGAATTACTTTCGAAAAATCGGCATAAAGTCATTTAAATGTGCGAAATATGGTAGAAAGGGATAAAATTCATAATATTTTTGTATTATCCTTTAAATATGGACTAATTTATGTGAAAATTGGATGGGTGCCATTTTGCATCATATTTTCTGTACTTGCTTCACAAAAAAAGTCGTTTTTGACATTTAGAAAATAAAAAATGATATTTATAAAAATAATTTGAAAAAATCCAATTCGGTAACATTGTTGTAGATCTCCTTATACTCTTCGAAACGAGCTAAAGAACATCAAAATCCGACTTCAAATGCAAAAGTTATGATCAAAATGGTGAGTAGCCATAGATCCAAAGAGAGCTATGCCGAGGGCAATTCCGTTGGTATAGACCAAATATCTATGCCGAGGGCAATGCCGTCGGCGTAGAGAGGCCTACGCCGAGGGCTTTTTATATGCCAAGAGTGGCCGTCGGCGTAGCCTGGATACGCTGAGGGGCTTTTTCTACACCAACGTCCAAGTCGGAGGGCTGGCATCCACGGGCTCTACGCCGACGGCCCCGACAAAAAGCCGTCGGCGTAGCCGCTGGCCGTCGGCGTAGAGCGCCATTCCTATAGTGGTAGCTTGGTTGTACATCCACAAGTTTTCTCTCTCTACCTACCCTGACAGTTCATAGGCCGAGATGAGGCCGGGGTTAATGGTAAATATATGCTTGTGCATAAATTTAGTTGAAGACGTCAGATCCATTATCAGATCTTCTTGTATGATGCCAGAAAATAGTGCATCACCACTAAAATACTCTTTTGGAAAGTTTGTCTTGTACAATGCACTAAAATGTGTCTGTCACAGGGACTTGCCACGAGCCGAAATCACAAGGGAATCCACCCGTTAGTGGATAATGTGATGGTGGCTAGGATCATCAAAGTGGAGTTGGCCTGGGCGTGGTAGCACGTGACACACATGGTCAGTGTTGTTTTCAGCTTGGAATTAAACACGTTGTTGCTTGCGCCAGTGCACAAGAAGCTGAATCTTTAGCTATGCTTGAAGGCCTCCGGTTTGTGGAAATGCATATGGAAAAGGCGACGATTAATTGTTGAGACGGATTGCATGTGTGTAGTCCAAGTCTTGGCAAGCGATGTTGAAGACAGATCTTCGGCATGGAGTAGCTACAAGGAGGAGAAAGACCGGATGACCGGAATTCCGGACATGAAGATTGACGAGATCGGGAGAAGGGGCAATGAAGTTGTGCACAGCTTAGCGCAATTAGGTAAGCGTGAGTTAAGTGGGGTGGTGCACCACAAGCAAGACCCTTCCTTCGTGCACTAGTAGAAAAATGGTCTATTGTCCCGGTTCATTTGGGCCTTTAGTCCCGGTTTGGGACCCGAGACTAAACAATCGGGACTAAAGGTAGTCCCGGTTTGTAACCGGGACTAAAAGTCGACTCTAACACGAACCGGGACTAAAAGATTTTTTTTATTTCTTTAATTCAAAAAACGATTTTATTTTTGAAAAAAAATTTCAAATTTTTTTTAAATCTATGAATTGTTGGACTCGTTAATCTCTCACACCGGAGCCTGTTAATCACACTTAGTCTTTGGTCAAATTCCAATTTTCGTCAAACTTCCCGGTCGGTCACCCATCCTCACACTACTCTACCCCTAGCACGCTTAACATTCTGGTTTCTTCCCATCCCCCTTCCTATAATCTATTTGTAACCTTATGTCTATAGTATGCTATTAATCATATTAACCCATGGATCATGTGAGTCACGCATTTTTATAATTTTAATTCTAAATAATTATTTAAATATACAAAAATGACTAAGTAATCATAATATTAATAAATATAAAAATAAAATGTGTTTTATTATTTTTTTGACATTAATTAATTTAATATGGCATAATTCATATATTTTAATCTGTAAATTGAAATTGAACAAATAATATGTCCATTATTATCAGAAAAATATGAGGAATCCAAATATGAAATAATTTTTATATTTCTAAATTTTTTTAAAAAATAAAAAATCTAAATTTTGAATCCTTTTGAATTTAAAAAATCAAAAAATTCAAAACTGCTGGTTGAATTCGAAAAAAAAATTTAGTCCCGGTTGGTGTCTCAAACCGGGACTAAAGATACAGCCTTTAGTCCCGGTTTGTGTCCCAAACCGGGACTAAAGGTACTACCTTTTAGTCCCGGTTTGTGCCCCGAACCGGGACTAAAGCTGCTCGCCTCTTTAGTCCCGGTTCCAGCCACGAACCGGGACTAATACCCCCATTCGAACCGGGACCATTGGCATTCCGGGCCCTAGCAGCTCGAACCGGGACTAATGCCTGCCATTGGTCCCGGTTTGTGTCTGAACCGGGACTAATAGCTTTGGAGCTCCTTCCGAAAGACCCTTTTTCTACTAGTGGTGTCGGTACAGGTCGAGCGTGATTGTAGTGTACAAACACTATATTACCTAACATCAATAAACCTCACTGTTTCCCTAAAAAAAATGCATAAGCATGACTACGTCACCTTGAGGCAGGTCTCGGTCTTAAGTACCACCCTGTTGAAAAAAGTATATTTTAGACAAAAATCAACCTCTTATAAGTTTGATAATTATTATATTAAAAATATAAACATCTATAGTATTAAAGAAATACTCTATGAAAACATTTTATGGTGGATCTATAAAATTTGTCAAACTTGCAAGCTGTTAGCTTTTGACTAAAAATATACGCCTCTTTTTTTTTTGGAACTGAGGGAGTAAGTAACTCAACTTAGTCAATGCAACACATAATTTATAAAACAGTTTTGCTATTTCTCACTCGAGTGAGAATTAAGTTAGAGCTCACTCAACTCTAATCCGTCAGATTTATATTGTCATTCGTGCAGTATGTCATTTATGCAATGTAAATTTTCTTCAGTTGCACATGTATTGCAGATAGTTGCAACTAAGATTTCTCAGTTGCACATGGATTACAAATGAGTTGCACATGCAACTGATGACATCATCTGAGTGAGAATTAACTTAATTCTCACTCGATTGAGCCCAAGTTATCTCAAAATTGCTGAATTTGACTGCAATGTGATGGGTTTATCAATATATGCATATACAGCATGTCCCATTTTGAGAACAAATGGTGAGGTTTAGATGTAATTAGAACCTAAATTTATTACCCAAATTTTGAATATTTGTGAACCTAATGCATTTTATTCGAACGACATCTATACATTTGATGTTGTAACCTCTTAGTAAACCTCGAGTTTGAATTAATTATGATTGATCCTTAATTAAGTTTGAATTAGTTTGAGTTAGAGCTCAGTCAACTATAATCCCGTCAGATTTATATTGTTATTCGTGCGGTATGTCATTTATACAATTCAAATTTTCTTTGCCGGTTGATGGTGTTGTTCGAGCAGTTTTTCATGCTTCCACTGCCATTATCATCCGCAACGGTAGAGATACCTCCTTCTGGAAGAGCCATTGGTTGCAGGGCGTGCCTTTGTGCGATCGCTTCTCTTCCCTGTTCAAGCACTCTAGAATGAGAAACATTTGTGTTCGCCAGGCACTCTCAAATAGACAGTGGATTGCAATGATCAAGCCGAACCCTTCTCTGGCTGTGCTCAGGGAGTACCTGTTGCTGTGGGAGTGCTGCTGTATTAAAATAAGTTGGGTGGTGCCCCAAGCGAAGGCGGAATTGCAGCTAGTAGCAGTTTTCCCTCGTTTAACAAACCGAGGTTTATCGAACCAGTAGGACTTTGAAATCAACAACGAGGTGAATGTTGAAGATCTCTGGCGCTTGACCTTCAACAGACGTGGACCTGCACACACTCAACCAAAATACTTTGCCCCCAACGGTGGAAAGGTTGTCAATCTTTCCGGTCTCGCAGAAAACAAAGCGGTTAATTGTATGATGAAATAGATGAAATATGAAAAGTGACCAGCGGAGTAATGATGATTAAAAGCAAGTAAATAAGGCTGTAAACAATATAAAAAGATGGACCGGGGCTATGGGTTCACTAGTGGAGTCTCTCAAGTAAATAAAATATGCATATGATGGGTGAACGAATTACAACTAGGCAATTGACAAGATCATGACACAAACCCAATTTAGCGATGACACAAAGGACATGATAATATTTATGGAGTCATCACGACAAGGAATAAAGACCGTTGAATCTAACTGCGTCTTTGTCTAAAAAGTCCACCGTGTGATCGCTATCCAGCCTGTCACCCAACGGTATTAAGTTGCAAGTAACAGATAATTGCATTAAGTAAAGTGCATGAAGTAAGCAATACTAATATCAAAAGAAACATTAACACCGCTGTTTTAGCCTTAGTAGCAACAGCACACCCTCGCCCTTAGACGTTTCTGTCACTCGTGCCCAGGAACAAAAGGGGGCATGAACCCACTATCTAGCATAAATACCCTCTCTTGGAGATACACACAATCACTTGGCCAAAGTAACTACGCACATTGGAGAGCATGCAAGAACATAAATTACTTATATAAGAATCATGCACAATCTGAACATAACTTCATAATCCATATGATCCCAGCAAACACATCACATAGCATTACAATAATCGATCTTGATCATGTTAGGCAGCTCACAAGATCATAAGACATGAAGCACAAGAGAGAGAGACTACCAACGAGCTACTTCCATGGACCCGTAGTCTAAGGTGAGACTACTCACAAATCATCCCGGAGGAAGGCATGACGATGAAGTGCCCTCCGGGATCGATCTCCCCTCCGACAGAGTGTCGAGATCAGCTTCAGATTGGACCGCGAACTAGGGTTTTCGGTGACGGCGCGTCGGGGTCGAGTTTCTGGAAAATAATGGCCGCTTCGACGTTTTTAGGGTAAAAGGCAATTTATAGGCGTCGGAGGGCATCGAGGCGAGGTCCTAGGGGCATGGGCGGGCCCCACCCACGGGTGACCCCCAGGCCGCGGCAAGGGGGCGCCTCTGCCCTGTGGGCCTTCCCTCCGGCTCTCCTTCGGACTGGTACTTTGTCGTGGCAAATAAAAATTCCTCGTAAATTTTCGTCCAATTCCGAGAATATTTCTAGAAGTAAATTTCTGAAACAAAAAGACATAAAAAACAGGGAACTGGCACTTGGCATCTTGTCAATAGGTTAGTCCGACAAAATGCATAAAAATGATATAAATGACAGTAAAAACATGTGACAATATCACAAAACTAGCATGGATCACTCAAAAATTATAGATACGTTTGAGACGTATCAGCATCCCCAAGCTTAACTCCTACTCGTCCTCGAGTGGGTAAGTGATAACAAATAATTTTTGATGAGACATGCGACACCAACACATTCTTGATCAAGATAGTGATGCAAATCAAAGGATGTGAATGAAGAGATACAAAACAATTATCTATAATTGATAGCAAGAAAGCAATGAATAAACAAGTTGAATCATCCAAGCAAAACCTTTCATAAATAGTATTGTCAAAGACATGAAAACGATGTGATCAACATATTTGACTAATTCATAAGGATAATAATTCCATGACAAAAGTGTTTGAGAATCAACACAAAGGAAGATGTAAGCATTAGCAAAGAGCTTCAACTTCCAACGGCTTATCTTATAGATAAAGTCAATATAAAGATTCATGTTTAATCTTGATAATGTAATATGCTCAACGATACCCAGGGTCAATGCTAGATGTTTGCTTTTGTGCAGATAGAAGGAAAAAGGGAAAACTGACTCAACATTAAAAGTAAAAGAAAGGCCCTTCGCAGAGGGGAGCAGGGATTAGTCATGTGCTAGAGCTTTTTGGTTTTTAAAACAGAAGTAAAATGATTTTGAGGTATGCATGCTTTCGTCAAAAACTTCACAACAGAGAAACTATCTAGTCCCTCATGACAAGCAAGGTTTTTAGACTTGTGAGAGCAGCTGGTTCTTAGAAGAGCGAGTACACTCTTCTTTCTCCTTGGTTTCACCACTGTCCAATGTTTGGGCTGATTTCTCAGATTTGCATTGCGCGGAGGAGAATTGTGAGTTATATTTATATTTTTGCTTAAGCTGCTCTCGGGTTGATTCAACTGAAGACGTAATCCATCAACACCGGGTGAAAGGGGGGGAAATGACCTCGCTTGTCACAAGTTATATCTAGCTCTCTACTGCTCCCTCATAAGCTTAAAACAGAGGCACAAAGAAAAAGTATTTTGAATTTTTAAAGGTAGCACATGACAAATTTACTTGGAATGGTAGGAAATACCATGCATAGGTAGATATGGTGGAGTCAGCTGGCAAGAAAGTTTGGCTTTGGAGATTGGATGGACGAGTGAACCATACACTCAGTACGAATTTTTAGGCTTAGCAAAAAAAAAGGTGTTTGAAGCAAACATCTAACAATAACCGGTAACAGAATAACATAAGACATTTACCGGTCATAACCATAAAAACTCTACACCGTCTCCCTTGTTGACCAAACAATTCTTTTGATGGAAAGATTAGCACTATGAATTAACAACTGTGAAAACCACACAATTTCAAGCTTTCAACCATATTTCTTTACTAATCAATTCCACTCAAATAACTAGCAAGTTTAAGCATTCAACTTAACATCTCAAAACAATTGAGAAGCATCAAGTATCCACACCATGATCTACAAAACTATGCAGGCTTTTCATTTTATTTTATCATCACACAAACAGCATTTTGTCGCATTGACAATTCAAACAAGTTTTCAACAACAACTCTCTAACAAGTATAAGTGAAAAACAAGAGAGTTTAACTTAACAACTAGCAACTCTAAACAAGATAAAAGCTAAAAGCGCGAGCTTACTAGAAAATAGACAGTAGCTAAGAATACTCAAAAAGATATAAGCGAAGCAAAGGAGTATTCAAACGAAAAAGCGGAGCGTGTCTCTCTCCCACACAAATAAAGCTAGGATCCAACAAAGATATGACTAGCAAACAAACAAACAAAACTGAAAGTAAAAAGATGCTCCAAGCATAGCACATAATATGTAAAGTGATAAAAACAAAGTTCAACGAAGACGACCTTATGATAGTCGATGAAGATGAGGGGATGCCTTGGGCATCCCCAAGCTTTGACTCTTGATAGTTCTTGATATTCAGAGGGGGTGCCATGGGGGCATCCCCAAGCTTGAGCTCTGATCCATCTTCGATTTCTTCATATTCCTCTCCTTTGGAACTTAAAAACTCCCTTCACACAAAACTTCTCATAATTTGATTAGAGGGTTAGTGCTCATAAATTAAAATGCACATGTGTTCAACTCATGACAAATTGCAAACCAACTTCATTAAACATTAGCTACTGTTTACTAAGCCTCAATGTGGCACTCTACCCCTAGAGTATCACATATGACGATGGTAAAGAGACAAATGCAAAATAAAAGCAGAATCTGTCAAAATCTGAACAGTCTGTAAAGATCGAATTTTTCGAGGCACTTCTGCAGCTCAAATCAAAAAACTTAAAACTAACTAAAGATAGATAAAAGCATCAGGCTTGCTTTCAAAAATTATCAGAAAAAGATAAAATTCTGGCGATTTTAGGATTTTTGTGCAACAGGCGCACAGAATCTGTTTTTGGACAACAACACAATACCTCGCACTTTCAATGCATTAGAGGCTAAACTTGGCACAAAAAACCAAAAGAAAAAGATACAATGAAGTTGCTACAGAGGTAATAACTTTATGACTCAACAAGATCAAAAAGCAAACTGGAAATAAAAGATGGGTTGCCTCCCAACAAGCGCTTTTCTTTAACGCCTTTTAGCTAGGCGCAATGCCAAATAACAAGTTTTTTCGGGATAAAAGGCATCATCATCCTTATCAAATTCATGAATTGTGAAACTTGGAAAATGACCTCCAGAAATACTATTAGTACCAACAATTGGTGGAGCAAAAGTAGTTTTACCCACTAGGCTCCTCCCTTAAAACCCTTGGAAATTTGAGCTTCCTTCACCATCCTCAACTCCTCTTTTCCCGCAAATGATGTATTAATTTCAGTAGTATTCTTTGGCACAAATATAAATTTAGGTACTTTGGGGGCCGAGGCCTCTCTCTTTTAAATTTAGATGGAGAAAAGGGTGCTCCCGAGGTATCAATTGCTTCCCCCAATTTATCAATTTAATTAATAGCTTTTGTAGCTTCAAGGGACTTAATACTTTTAGCAATGTCTTTTAGGCACCCATCAAGCTTGCTAATACCATCAGGAATTCCCTTATCTATTTCTCTTATCATATCCACACTTGGTACATTATCTTCTATAACTTCTATCCTTTGCATGACATGTTCTAAAGTGATTTCAATTTACGATCATTAGTTGGTGGAATCCCCACAAGACCCTCTATAACATTAAAAGATTCCAAAGCATTAATTCCTAGGAAGTTTCCACCTGTGATAGTATCTAGGACATACCTATACCAACTTGTAATGCCAATATAAAAATTTCTAAGGAGAACAGTGGCCAATGGTTTTTTTAGCGGATCTATGACGAGCATCATTAATTCTGTACCAAGCATCTGTCAAACTCTCCCCACCTCTTTGTTTGAAGATGAGGACTTCGGACTCGGGTGTCTCAACAGGAGGAAAAGAACTAGTCATGAAGATAAGATAAAATAACAAGACAAAAATAAAGACTACACTAATTTTTTTTGGGTTTTAAAATTTTGAAACAGGAAAATAAACTAAACAAGATATAAAGCAAGCAAGACAAAAACAAAGTAAAGAGATTGAGAGTATGAGACTCCCCTTGCTGTAGCTCCAAAGTCCCCGGCAACGGCGCCAGAAAGAGCTTGCTGCTGTATTAAAATAAGTTGGGTGGTGCCCCAAGCGAAGGCGGAATTGCAGCTAGTAGCAGTTTTCCCTCATTTAACGAACCGAGGTTTATCGAACCAGTAGGACTTTGAAATCAACAACGAGGTGAATGTTGAAGACCTCCGGAGCTTGACCTTCAACAGACATGGACCTGCACACACTCAACCAAAATACTTTGCCCCCAACGGCGGAAAGAATGTCAATCTTTTCGGTCTCGCAGAAAACAAAGCGGTTAATTGTATGATGAAATATGAAAAGTGACCAGCGGAGTAATGATGATTAAAAGTAAATAAATGAGGTTGTAAACAATGTAAAAAGATGGACCGGGGGCCATGGGTTCACTAGTGGAGCCTCTCAAGTAAATAAAATATGCATATGATGGGTGAACGAATTACAGCTAGGCAATTGACAAGATCATGACACAAACCCAATTTAGCGATGACAAAAAGGACATGATAATATTTATGGAGGCATCACGACAAGGAAAAAGACCGTTGAGTCCAACTGCGTCTTTGTCTAAAAAGTCCACCGTGGGATCGCTATCCAGCTTGTCACCCAACGGTATTAAGTTGCAAGCAACAGACAATTGCACTAAGTAAAGTGCATGAAGTAAGCAATACCAATATCAAAAGAGACATTAACACCGCTGTTTTACCCTTAGTAGCAACAACACACCCTCGCCCTTAGACGTTTCTGTCACTCGTGCCCAGGAACAAAAAGGGGGCATGAACCCACTATCTAGCATAAATACCCTCTCTTGGAGATACACACAATAACTTGGCCAAAGTAACTACGCACATCGGAGAGCATGCAAGAACATAAATTACTCATATAAGAATCATGCACAATCTAAACATAACTTCATAATCCATCGGATCCCAGCAAACACATCACATAGCATTACAATAATCGATCTTGATCATGTTAGGCAGCTCACAAGATCATAAGACATGAAGCACAAGAGAGAGAGATTACAACCTAGCTACTGCCATGGACCGCAGTCCAAGGTGAGACTACTCACAAATCATCCCGGAGGAAGGCATGACGATGAAGAGCCCTCCGGGATCGATCTCCCCTCCGGTAGAGTGCCGGGATCAGCTTCAGATTGGACCCCGAACTAGGGTTTTCGGTGACGACGCGTCGGGGTCGAGTTTCTGGAAAATAATGGCCGCTTCGACGTTTTTAGGGTAAAAAGCAATTTATAGGCATCGGAGGGCGTCGAGGCGAGGTCCCAAGGGCAGGGGTGGGCCCCACCCACGGGTGACACCCAGGCCGCGGCAGGGGGGCGCCTCTGCCCTGTGGGCCTCCCCTCCAGCTCTCCTTCGGACTGGTACTTCGTCGTGGCAAATAAAAAAATTCCCCGTAAATTTTCGTCCAATTCCGAGAATATTTACAGAAGTAAATTTCTGAAACAAAAAGACAGCAAAAACATAGAACTGGCACTTGGCATCTTGTCAATATGTTAGTCCGACAAAATGCATAAAAATGATATAAATGACAGTAAAAACATGTGACAATATCACAAAACTAGCATGGATCACTCAAAAATTATAGATACGTTTGAGACGTATCAAGGAGCTACTTGATAGTCAGCCACTATTACAGTTTAGCGAGGATCCTGACAGCTATACGTGGATATGGACTAGTAGTGGCTCCTACTCTGCCTCCTCTGCTTATGTCATGCTGTTCACTGGCATCAACCGCTCCAATGTCTTCCCTCAGGTTTGGAAAACGAAGGCGACGCCCAAGTTTCGGCTGCACGCCTGGCTGCTGCTCCACGATCGATGTCTGACTGCGGGTAACTTGGCAAAGAGAGGATGGCCGTGTAATCCTATATGCTCGTTGTGTCACATCTGAAAGAACAAACTATGCCTAGATGTCGCCTAGAGGGGGGGGGGGGGGGTGAATAGGCGATTAACACTTTTTCTATTTAAGGGCTCTATAATTGCGGAATAAAACTATGTGTTTAAATTAACAAGCCAACAACCTAAATTACTAGGTTTACCTATGTGCACCAACAACTTATGCTAAGCAAGGCAAGCAACAAGGTGATAGCAAGATATAAACTTCAAGCACGAAGGCTATCACAATGTAAATTGCATGAGTAAAAGGCTCGGGTATAGAAATAACCGAGGCACGCGGAGACGAGGATGTATTCCCGAGTTCCTCCTTGTTAAGGGAGTACGTCTCGTTGGAGGGGTGTGAGCTCGCCACAAGAGGCCTACTCAAGATGTCACAAAGGCCTCACCCTATTCTTCGATGAACCGCACCCAAGGGTTTGGTTCACCTTCCACTATCGGAATCCTTCGAGGCGGATTCCGGAGCCCTTTTACAACTTCCTTGGGGCACACACCCACAACTCAATTGGGGGCTCCCAAATCGTGCCGAAGCTTCACAACTCGAAGTCTTCGCGGCACCTCCAACCGTCTAGGGTACACAATGCACCCAAGAGGCACAAGCTCTTGGGAACACAATGCACCCAAGAGTAACAAGCTTATCAACTTCGATCCCACGAACCTTCGCGGAGAGCACAACCCGATGCAACAAATGCAAGAGGCAAGAACACACAAAGTGGTCAAGTCCTTCACCCTCAAATTCCAACCAATCAACAAATGCATTGGGGGGAATAAGAGAGGAAGAACAAAGTGGATGAACATAAAGCAAACCCCAAAATCTAGATCCACTAGGTTCCCCTCACTTAGAGGAGAATATGATTAGTGGAATGGTAGATCTAGATCTCCTCTCTTGAATCCCTAAGTTTGGGCAAGAATCATTGGAGGGATTGAGAGGAATCAAGCTCACAAGGTTAGCAACAATGGAGGAGAGAGGAAAACAAGTGAGCAAAAGTGAGCAGCCAGCTCTTGGGGAAGAAGGAGGCTATTTATAGCCTCCCCCGAAAACTAGCCGTTGGAGCCTGCGCAGACCGGAGACTCCGGTCTAAGTGCACCGGAGACTCCAGCCTAGGCCGGAGCTTCCGGCCAGGCTCCGGCCTTCTTCTGGACCGGCGCCAGAGACGCACCACACAAGAGACAAAGCGGGAGGGCCGGAAATTCCGGGTCCTTTGGGCCGGAGACTCCGGACCATCTCCGGGGTGCCTCCGGACCCAGTCCAGTAGCGCACCACACAAATTCATTCCCTTAAACCCTTTTAAGAGGGTTTATATAATGAATAAAGCATCCTTGCAAGACAAACAAGCAAGGATGCAAAGCGCATTAAAGGAAAATGTAACAAAAGCATAAAACCCAAATTCCATTAAACCCTCTAAACTTCTCCCCCATTGGCATCGATTGCCGAAATGGGAAGAAAAATTTAGAGAGCCAATATAATATGAGTTCCTCCATAAAGTGTGCATTACTCAAGATATGAGTGTAATCAAATG
Organism: Puccinellia tenuiflora; assembly: GCA_012064385.1. Taxonomy (NCBI): domain Eukaryota; kingdom Viridiplantae; phylum Streptophyta; class Magnoliopsida; order Poales; family Poaceae; genus Puccinellia; species Puccinellia tenuiflora. Next base: position 189,586 of record QRDG01001222.1, on the reverse strand, counting down.
CACATATTCATTGACGAATAATTAGAGGAATCAAACTATATTGAGGATCCAAAGATTGCAAAAAGATGAAATCAATTTTAAAAATCTCCACAAAGGAGATAGGCAATCAAAAAGATCCAAAGCGAGAGTTCAAAATAAAAACGGAGAAGCTCCCCAATGTTCATGCACTATGGAGCAGTGCACAAAAATGGCATCCTTGCTCCCCCAAAATCATCTAGAACACGCAACAAGTGCAAGAGTGCATAAAGCAAAAGCAAATCATAGCACTTGCACCAATGGTATGGTTGAGCCATAAGGAGATACCAATTTTCAAAGATTCAACATAAGATAGGCCCAACCGAGAAAAAGAAGATCTTTAAAGGTATGTTCACAAGCTTAGGGATACCAATTGGAAACTAAAACCAATTGAAAATGCCAAAAGCTAGTGAGAGCATTTAGCCAACAAAAATCAACATACTCACCATGGTAAGCATGAAGTGAAAGATCCTCAACAAATACATGAGTGTGCAAAGATACCAATAAACAATGAGACAAGAACTCATGAGATAAAAATGGAGCCACCAAAGAATTAGATATAAAACAAGGTAGCTCAAAAGAAATAGGATACCAACTAAAAAGTGACCTCTCTCATATGTATAGGTTTCTAAGTAGACAAATCATTGATGATCTACATCCACAAAGAAACTTGCACATATGAGATGGTTGATAAAGAAGAGAACACGGTATCCAAAAGGAAGTCATAAATATACAAACGAGATTATTGCATAAAAGCATAGCACATAGCTCAAATTTGTCTCATTGTATATAAATGAACTTCAAATATATCAAATGCATCACACATATCACTAAGGGAACAAGAGATAGTGGAGATGCTTTTGAGTTAGGCAACAAGTATCACAAAGAAATAATACCAATTGAAGAAAGGGTTTTTGCAATTTCATCACAAATATCACAAAGATATACAAAGTGAGGGAAAAAGCCAAAACCACAACAATTGCATATAATTAGAAGCTTTCATGCCAAGAAGCAACCTACACAAGGTTGAGACTAGAAAAGTATGCATGGGATTGATACTTGTTACCGAGATGAATTGGTGATGACGAAGATGATCCTTTGTTAGTCATCATAGCTTGACTCCTAAAATCACATGGTGAGAACACCTTCCTTATGAATGAGGCAAGCATCCAATGCTTCTCAATTGTACCTAAAACATAATTCAAGTACAAAATGGTTCCCAAACTCATTGGGTCTCATAGTAGTTAGATCAACTACAATGTATAGGACATACTCCACATAAATATGTGCATATAGATATGAAATTGAATTTCATGCACGATATAATTTGGACGAAAACACCAAGTAAACCAAGAGGAGATCACACCGAAGTGTGACACAAAAGGTTGTCCAAATTATATAAAATCCAAATCAACACATGATTGAGGAAAAATCAAATCAACATATAATTGACTCCAAAACACATCAACACATGAAGTGTGATATCAATAACAATCGAATCAACACAACAAATGATCGATAAGAAACCAATTGAAAATAAGATACCAACTAGGAGAAAAGATACCAAGAAGAGGAAACTCCCACAATAAATATCAATTGAAACAAATATCTATGGAGGTGATATTAAATCCCAATTAATATCAATTGAAGGTACCAACACATAAGAATCAAATGCCAATTGAAAGGATCAAATATTGATAGATAGGATAGTGTTATAAATAAAAGGAATGCTCCCCCAAGATTAATGCATTATCTTAGATATTTGCATTTGAATGCAAAATGCATGCACAAGGGATCATTACTCTCCATATTTTATTTACAACACTAAACACTACCAATTTGAAAATTAGGATCCATGCAAGAGGCAAGGAAGGCAATAAATAAGGCAATTCAACGCAAGAGCCAATGTGAAAATGGTCTACAAAATCCACCATAATTACTAGTATCACTTGTCATGGACAAGGAGTATATAGAGATGTTTCTCGGTGGCATATAGGAATGATGTTAAAGACCAACTTCACAACAAACAAGCATATGGTAAGAAATAAGAAATGAAACACCATATTTTGAATAAGGTTTGTTGGTAGTTTCAACCATTCGAACCAACCGGCAAAGCCATGGTTAAAATAAAATGAAACAAATGGTTTCTCACATAATATATGGAAATGCATATTAGAGAAAAACCACACCAAGCAAACTCACACAAACAAGAGCCAAAGGATAACCAAAAGGAAAATTGGAACTTGTTCGAGCAAACATGCCACAAAAGAATGAGATAATATATAATATCAAATCTAAGTGGCAAACCTCAAATGTTCACATTTTGTGGGATTGTAATATGCACATAGCTTATTACTCCCCCATAATGTGATAATTCATTTTATCTAAGCAAGAGGCAAAAAAAAAAAAAAAACCAACTAGAGAAATTAATGGACATAGTAGAATTTGAATTTCTCATGGATATGACATACCACATAGTAGCTAGATAATATTGAAATATCAATACTAGGTGGTGTGCCCCATGTCCACACATTTTTAGGTTTGTGAAGTGCACAAAGCACATCACTCCCCCAAAATGGCATAGTCCATTAATATCTCAAAGAGCCAAATGAAATCCACACAAGATTCAATAAAGCTCAACACAAAGTTACACATACATGATACACAACTATCATACACAACCTTGAATAACAAGACAAGTAGGAAAGTAGCATATCATACACAAGCACATGCTAGGAACAAAACTAACACATGCAAGGGAGCAAGCAACTTTCAATGTATATATGAATTAAATACAAGTTACCGCAAGGAGGAAGCATTGGATATGAGATAGAACAATATAATCCAAACGACTTGGCTTGAGGAAATATAACCATGAAGATCCCTTAATTCTTCAAAAATAGCCAAGTCTCCAATGTCCTCCACATCACTTATCGATCAAGTTGAAGATTGTTGGTCCCTAACCAAGTTGGGTCCTAAGAGGTTAGTCACAATAGGCTTGGGAACCCAAATGGTTCTTTTCTTGACACCACTTTGAGTTCCCACATATTTGGCAAACACATTACCAATTCTATCCTTCCCAAGAGAATAAACATCATCACTTATGATAGGGTTGTATGAGGTACCGATGGTGCATGAAGAAGCAAAATGACCCTTGCCACGGCAAAGGTAGCAACATCGACTCTTCTTCTTCTTAATTGGCTCCTCAACTTGAGGAGCATTGACTTGAGTCTTCTTAGGAGGTGGCCTTTGTTCAACTCGTGGTGGACCATGAGATTGAACAAGAGGCCGCTTCCCTAATTGCTTCTCACTAAGAGGCTTCTTCTTCATTGGGCAATCCCGAACATGGTGCCCTTCTAGTTTGCACTTGAAACAAATGATCTTGGCCGGATTCTTGATTTGAACTTGGCCCTTCTTCTTCTCAAACTTGGACTTGGTCTTGTTGTTGGAGTTGAATCCAAGTCCGCTCTTGTCATTTGGGGATTGTTGAACACTCAACATGTTGTTAAGTGCACTCTTCCCTTCATGACACTTTTCCAAGTCTTTCTTCAAAGTGACTTGGGCCTTGTGGTCTTTTATTTCCTCTACATGGTTAGTGACAACAAAAGCACTAGAGGAAGTAGAAGCTTCATTGTTAGAACAACAAGGCAAGGAAAGTAATTCATCACAAGATGTACCAACATTTTTGAGTGGATGAACTACTAGGAGTAGCACATGGCAATATAGCATTTTTAGTTAGAGTTGTGCTATTATCCACATGAGGCTCACAAGATGTTACCTTTGTAGTGATGGCCTCATGAGCTAACTTTAGACAAGAATAGGATGCTAAAAGATCATTATTAGAGCTAGAAAGCTTTTCATGACTTTCTTCCAACTTCGCATACTTTCTAGTTAGCAACTCAAGTTGAGCCCTTAGCTCAACATTCTCCTTCAAAATAGATGCTTTACAAGAAACTAGCAGGATGACCCGCGCATTTGCGCGGCTAGATGTTTCACGTCACATACTAATATATAATATGTTCTTACATATTTGTTGTATTGACTTAATTTGAGACATTTTTGTGTTAATAGATTGAGATGTACAAATGTTGTTTTCCTTTCAAACTACATACTCTCGTGCTAAGTGTTACTCAATTAAGCTACTACCATAATGTAGCCAACATGAATGCCCATAGAAATATGATTTTGACTTAACTTTTTATATGAAATTTATTTACTTTCTGCTACGGACTCTTGTTTTGTAGTAAATCAAGGACATTGTTGTATAAATGTGGTCGGACATTTAAGAGCATGGACTATTATACTAATTTACTCACGCTCTCCTCATCCATCGGCCAGTTCCTACATTTCATAGTAACTACCGATGATTTCTTGTATAACCTTGTGTTCTCCTTTTTTAGGCGCTTCATATTTGTAGTTATAGTTCAGGTCATGTCATTATATGATTTTATGCCTTCTTATGTTAGGCTATTTGTATATGTTGCTTTCCCATCTAAGGCAATGTAGTTATTAGTTCATAATTTCTCAAAAACTACTAAAATATTCTGTCTAACTCACATGTATGGTAGCTTTTCTTTCTTTTCACGCCATGTAATTTAAAAATGTTTTTTATTTTACATGATTTTTCTTCCGATCTTAGGGTGCCATACCAACATCATCTATTTGCTTTATTATATGGTATGTGTGATTGCACGCATTTTTTGTTTTAATGATTGGGCTATTCTCCTTCACGATGTCAGCATGCCTTATTTGTGGTGCTCGTGCAAATATATATTCTTTGATTTTTCCTGGTGTATCATGTTTTCATCGTTGTGAAATATATCAATATATGCTAGTTCGTGTACATGTGTGGCTTAATTCTATCCCTACAGACCTTCTGATTTTCTTATGCCAAAATATATGCGTACCATGGTCCCTATGCATGCATATACTCTTTTATTGACCCTAGTGTATCATGCTTTCGACATTGGGAATTATGTTTCAAGATGACCTTTTGGTTTTGCTGCTACCATATGTTATACTCGGTCACTACATAACTCTAATGAACTTTATATTGAATTTGTGTGAAAACCTATTTTGCTACATGTTCTCACATATTAATCCTGATTTAATATATTAAAAACAACTATTATTTACTACAATAATATTTAGTATTGTTTTGCGGATATTATTGTTTTTCTTAGAATTTATCTGGATTTTTCCTACATGTAACCGATATACTAACTTATTTCATTCTTATTATTTATTTTATATACCTAAAGTAATCATCAAAATTGGAGGAGTCCGATAGGGAAGAGAGAGACGGAGGAAGAAAAGAAAATGTATTCGGACGGATTTCCCCGTTTTTTCTGAGGTCTAAAAGGAGGCGGCGTATGTATGCCATGTTGAGCACGAATCTGAGCAGGAGAAGTGACCGTATCGATTTATTTTTTCCTATGCCAACGTAGTGCATGCAGACTCTTTTCCTTCCTTTTATTTTCTCTCTGACACATATCACGTTTAGGAAAAAAAAATTTGAACTGGTTTGGACGTGTCCCTTAAAGTTGCGTGATTCCTGTAGAGAACAATTAGTTGAGTTGTGCCTTACCGTATTAATGCATGTAGGTGTTCTGTTCGATCACGTTTAGGATTATTTTTTGTTGGTTCCAAAACACGTCTAGGTGAGCTGTGCTGTGCGTGGGCTATCCAATTACAATACATGCAGATTAGTACACGGACGTTTTTTATATTAAATCTGAATCGTGACAATGTGTACAACACCATGTGTATATATCCGACGTGCCAATAGTTTGCGTAACTTTCCACCTCTTTAAATCTTGACCATTGTAAGAAAAATCAACGGTGTATGTAATTTTTGCCTATGTGGACGAATATGGTGGCTTTATTTTCTATTGTCTTAAGTATATAATAGATAGATGGAGTTAGTAGCACAAGCATATTAACATTGGGAATAGAAGAAGAAAGCTTAGCAAGCTCTTCATTTAATCTAGCATTTTCCTTTTTCGTGACTCTATATTTAGCATGAGCATGGTCACGTTCTTTAATGATTTTAGCAATTATTTCATTATGAGACTCCTCAATAGATTCTAATTTCTCCCCAAGAGAAGCACGAGTCTCTTGCTCTCCTCAAGAGCATCTTCTAGCGTTGCCTTATCCATAGCATCATCTCTTTCAATCTTACCCTTTTCTTCAAGGCTTGCTTCCAAAGCCTCAATGGTTTCCCCACGCTCAACAAGGGCGCTCAAGATTTCATAGAGGTTATCACAAGCATTTTTTTTGAAATAGCCTTAAGAATCATTACCCCTTTATCATGAAGTAGAGCATCATTATTTTCCTCATCATCTTTTTCATCATTATTATCATTATCATTACCATTGCTAGAAGAAGATTTAGCCATAAGGCAATGAGAGGTGGATGAAGAGGAACAATTAATTTTTGAGCTACTCAAGTTCACATCTTGTTGCATAGCAAATTGGGTTTCCTCTACATTATTATTCATGCAAGTGTTAGAGGGAACACAATCATTTTTTATCATGACAACAAGATACAACTAGCATATCATAAAGAGATTTATCCAAGCAATTTTTTGATAATATACAAGGACTATCAACACTAGCATGTAAATCATTTATAGTGCTATGTGTGTTTAGGTACAAAGATGAAGCATTGCAACAAGATAGAGATAAATGATCATCAATAATGAGCTTACTATCAATGTTGCAAAACCTATCACTACTCACCATCACATTAGTTTGTGGCTTACCACATTTTGGTAAAGTAGACAAAGACGAGAACTCGTCACGGCCGGAGGTGGAGGGAGAGCAATCATCCTCAATAGAGTTGGACACTCCATATTTATCTTGAAGCTTCGTCCAAAGCTCATGAGCATTCCATAGAGGCAAGACTGACTCGAAAAGTACAACACTCACAAATTTGCAAAACTCATTAGAAGCTAGAGCATCTAGATATAAGTTTTTCTCATCCTCTAAAGTCGTACTTTCGTAATCCTTTGGAGGAGAAAAACCTATATCTAAGATACGCTCAATATTGGGGTCCAAGACCCGTAGGTGACTAAGCATATGAGTTTTCCAAACATTAAAATTTGTGCCATTGAATATAAACATGTGATCGTGCACTAATCCTCTAAACGACATCTTTACTCTCTAGGCGGTAAAGCCAAACAAGAGAGACGAGGCTCTGATACCAATTGAAAGAACAAACTATGCCTAGATGTCGCCTAGAGGGGGGGGGGGGGTGAATAGGCGATTAACACTTTTTCTATTTAAGGGCTCTATAATTGCGGAATAAAACTATGTGTTTAAATTAACAAGCCAACAACCTAAATTACTAGGTTTACCTATGTGCACCAACAACTTATGCTAAGCAAGACAAGCAACAAGGTGATAGCAAGATATAAACTTCAAGCACGAAGGCTATCACAATGTAAATTGCATGAGTAAAAGGCTCGGGTATAGAAATAACCGAGGCACGCGGAGACGAGGATGTATTCCCGAGTTCCTCCTTGTTAAGGGAGTACGTCTCGTTGGAGGGGTGTGAGCTCACCACAAGAGGCCTACTCAAGATGCCACAAAGGCCTCACCCTATTCTTCGATGAACCGCACCCAAGGGTTTGGTTCACCTTCCACTATCGGAATCCTTCGAGGCGGATTCCGGAGCCCTTTTACAACTTCCTTGGGGCACACACCCACAACTCAATTGGGGGCTCCCAAATCGTGCCGAAGCTTCACAACTCGAAGTCTTCGTGGCACCCCCAACCGTCTAGGGTACACAATGCACCCAAGAGGCACAAGCTCTTGGGAACACAATGCACCCAAGAGTAACAAGCTTATCAACTTCGATCCCACGAACCTTCGCGGAGAGCACAACCCGATGCAACAAATGCAAGAGGCAAGAACACACAAAGTGGTCAAGTCCTTCACTCTCAAATTCCAACCAAGCAACAAATGCGTTGGGGGGAATAAGAGAGGAAGAACAAAGGGGATGAACACAAAGCAAACCCCAAAATCTAGATCCACTAGGTTCCCCTCACTTAGAGGAGAATTTGATTAGTGGAATGGTAGATCTAGATCTCCTCTCTTGAATCCCTAAGTTTGGGCAAGAATCATTGGAGGGATTGAGAGGAATCAAGCTCACAAGGTTAGCAACAATGGAGGAGAGAGGAAAACAAGTGAGCAAAAGTGAGCAGCCAGCTCTTGGGGAAGAAGGAGGCTATTTATAGCCTCCCCCGAAAACTAGCCGTTGGAGCCTGCGCAGACCGGAGACTCCGGTCTAAGTGCACCGGAGACTCCAGCCTGGGCCGGAGCTTCCGGCCTTCTTCCGGACTGGCACCAGAGACGCACCACATAAGAGACAAAGCGGGAGGGCCGGAGATTCCGGGTCCTTTGGGCCGGAGACTCCGGACCATCTCCAGGGTGCCTCCGGACCCAGTCCAGTAGTCTACCACACAAATTCATTCGGCAGCGAAAAACAGGGAACGGAGACTCCGGGTCCTCTGGGCCAGAGACTCCGGTGTGACCGGAGACTCCGGACCATCTCCGGGGTAGATCCAAACAGACAAACAGAACCCCATAACTTTTGCAGTCGAACTCCGTTTTCGATAATCTTGGACTTGTTGGAATCGTCACAACGAGCACAACAAGAATATGCAGAGAAACATCATAGTCCAACAATATGTTGTAAAAACCAAAGGGCAAAGGATCAACCTTTATTTCGCAAACCGGAAATGAAATATCTTTTGCAAATGAAGTCCAAAAGACATGAAACCAATTTTTTTGGAAAGAGGACGACAAAAGCAACCTTTGTAAATGGCAAACAAGCAATGGAGATTTTGCAAAGAAATGGAAGAGATAAATCTTCCGCACGGATGAACCGGCAAAACCTCCAATACCAAAACCGCAATAGAAGACGCATATGAAAACCGTTTTCGGTGAACTTTGCCTTGTCATGACGAGCACGACAAGCACCAAGACCACACCATGATAAGAGACAAATAAGAACCAATAAAGATGATTGCATGGATGCAAAGGTTTGTGCTCTCTACGATGATACGATCATGATACTCGGTCGAGAGCCCCTCTTGATAGAACGGCTATCTATCCTATAACCCGATATCTCCACTAAACAACCTGAGACCAGTAAAATAGAAACCCTATCAAGATCATACCTTTGCCTTGCGCATTAAACCACTTGAGGTCGATGAAGACGATCTTCATCTCCTCAAGACGAACCACCTTTCTTGATTGCGCTTCGGTGAAGATTCACATGTTACTCCCCCATACACCAAGATGGGAGAAACACCTCTTCGGCATATCTTCACTTGGACTTGAGTGTTGATCAACACGCACCAAGCCTTGATCAACACATACATTTCTTCCCTTAGCCTTGACTCCAACAAATGGAGATCAAGCAATGCTTATGGACACACCTAAAAATATAGCTCAATACAAACATTAGTCCATAGAGATTGTTATTAATTACCAAAACCACACATGGGGGCAACCATGCACTTTCAACATCCACCCGGAGACTGTAGTTCACATCTCGGCCGCTTGTTCATATGCGCAGCAGGTTTGGGTAATGGTGCTGACCAAGCTGCAGTTGCCTCTCGTCACTGCCGCTCGACAGTCAACCTCAAATCTCCAAGACTGGTGGATTTCCATCTCAAGCAAACTCCATGCCCCCATGATTGTGAAAAGATGGCGCTCGGTAGCCCTGCTGTGCTGGTGGATGTTATGGAAGGAACGCAACAACAGGATCTTCAACCAAAGTGCGCGCAATCCGCAGGTCCTAGGAGAGAAGATTATCTCTGAATTTAGGCTATGGCGTTCGGCTGGCCTGCTGGGAACGGTGTGGCCTGTGGGAGAGTAGGCGGCGTGCCACGGGGCGTCTGCGTCCATGCCTCTCTCCATGCCCGCATGATGTTCAGTCTTCGCTCCTTCCTTCCTTTTTTCTTTTTTTATACTTTGTTTTGTAAATAGCTGCAACTTCCCATGTATCTGTACTCTGCCGGCATTTGCCCCGGTTTCGTCTTAAATAATCGAAGCAGCGCTCGCTGCCTTCTGGCAAATTTTTTTTCTTCAGTTGCACATGGGTTCCAGATAGTTGCAACTGAGATTTCTCAGTTGCACATAGATTAGAAATGAGTTGCACATGCAACTGATGACATCATCTGAGTGAGAATTAACTTAATTCTCACTCGATTGAGCCCAAGTTACCACAAAATTGCTGAATTTGATTGCAATGTGATGGGTTTATCAATAGTTATACATGATGTCCCATTTGACAACAAATGGTGAGGTTTAGATGTAATTAGAACTGAAATTTATTACCCAAATTTAGAATATGTGTGAATGATGACACACAAGTATAGGCGATATATCGTAGTCCTTTTGATAAGTAAGAGTGTCGAACCCAACGAGGAGCAGAAGGTGTTGACAAGTAGTTTTCAGCAAGGTTTCACTGCAAGCACTAAAAGAGAAATGTTTTTGGATTTTTGATTTAAAGAACAAATGAAGAACAAGTAAATAAAAGAGTGCTACAATAATTGCAGCAAATAGCCCAATCCTTTTAAGCTCAAAGGACAGGCCGGTTGTGTTACTTATGAAGATTAAAACGTTCTCGAGGACACATGGAAGTTTCTGCCTTGCCAGTTTCATTGCACGCCGGTGATTAACCTTCAATGTTTTGATAAAGTGCTGTGTGGGTGGACCTATGCTAATGCACCGCCCTTACTTGGACAAATACATACTTGTGATTAAACCCCTTGCAAGCATCCGCAACTACAAGAAAGTAATTTAGATAAAAACCTAACCACATCCTTAAACTCCGAGACCCTACGCTCCCTAGTGCACTAGTTCACAAATTGGGGTTTAGTTTTCTGTCACTCCTGCAACCCTACCATAAGCAAACTAAATACACTATGCATTCCCCTAGGCCCTTTGAAAGGTGAAGTATCATGTAGTCGACGTTCACACGATACCACTAGAGGAATAACACCACAACATAAATCAAACCATTAAATATTACTCAACATTATGCAAATACTAGTAACTAGGCTTTCCCCATGTCCTCAAGAACCAAAAGAACTACTCACAAGACATCATATAGATCATGATTAGAGGTGATATGAATAAGGGTAACAATCTGATCGTAAAGATAATTCACCGATAAAACTCTCAAGCATCAACTACAAGTGGTAATCAATATCCGGGATACGATTCCAATGAACTAATAAGAAAAAAATGACGATTGCTACAACGGGATGAGATGGGACGGTGATGGTGATGATGGTGCTGATGATGGAGATGGTGTTGATGATGATCCCGGTGATGCTTGGCATGATGGCGACGACGATGGCGGTGATTCCCTCCTCCGGGAGGGGAATTCCCCGGCAGATTTCTCCCTGCAGGAGCTCTTCTTCTCTCTGTCTGGTTTCTGCCTCATGGAGGCGGCGGAAAATTCCTTGTCGATACCCCCGATGTTTTTAGGTCATGGGTCAATAATACGCCGAAGGGGAGCCGAAGAGGGGCCACAGGGACCAGGGGTGGGCCCCACCCACGGCCCTAGGTGGACCCGCGGTAGGGGTCGCCCCTGTCCCCTATTGCTCGTCTCTTCGCCCCCTTCTAGCTCCGTCACTTATTTCCCGAAATATTACGTTCTGAATTTTCCTGGAATTTTTGGGGCTTCCGAAGTCAGGTGTCTTGACAGGTACTTTTCTAGCTGATTCCAGGTCCGGCGGATGCATCTCCAATAATTGCCAAACATGCAAAATGGGATAAAATAACATAACTATTACATCATAATATGAAATATATCAATGAATAAAGATAAATTATGATGTAAAATAGTGATGCAAAATGGACGTATCAACTCCCGCAAGCTTAGACTCCGCTTGTCCCCAAGCGAAAACTGAACTCGGTAAACATGACCACAGGTTTATAGAGTGAAGTGTCGATAAAGAAAGAATACGAACATGAAGCATCAGTATTTACACATCAAACACAAGTATATCTTAAACAACAACCTTTCTCTCATAAAGCTTCTCGAAGACAAGTAATATAACTACAACATGTTAAGGTGAAAGAAGACAGAAACTTATTAAGCAAAGACAAAACAAGACTCCACTTAAGAAACAATTATACTTATCAGCCCATATTTCAAGAAAGATTCATTTAAATGCTTAAACCATCCGGTCATCTTCCCACGAGTTGCAAATCGTCAAAGCTATATCCTCATAAAAGAGTTAGAACTGACATAAGAAAAATGAATAACTATCATGAGACATAAAAGACATAATGTAGATATCATACTTGCTTAACATCAAAATTCAAATATGTGGGTTTGCTTGTAGAAGGTAGAGGAAGTGGGTGAACTGACTCAACAATAAGTAAAAGAGAGGCCCTTCGCAGAGGGAAGCAGGGATTAGTCATGTGCTAGAGCTTTTTGGTTTTTAAAAACTGAAGTAAAATGATTTTGAGGTATGCATGCTTTCGTCAACGACTTCACAACAGAGAAGCTATCTAGTCCCTCATGACAAGCAAGGTTTTTAGACTTGTGAGAGAAGCTGGTTCTTAGAAGAGCGAGTACGCTCTTCTTTCTCCTTGGTTTCACCACTGTCCAATGTTTGGGCTGATTTCTCAGATTTGCATTGCGCGGAGGAGAATGGTGAGTTATATTTATATTTTGCTTAAGCTGCTCTTGGGTTGATTCAAGTGAAGACGTAATCCATCGACACCGGGTGAAAGGGGGGAAATGACCTTGCTCGTCACAAGTTATATCTAGCTCTCCACTGCTCCCTCATGAGCTTAAAAACAGAGGCACAAAAGGAGTATATTGAATTTTTAAAGGTAGCACATGACAAATTTACTTGGAATGGCAAGAAATACCATTGTAGGTAGATATGGTGGACACAACTGGCAAGAAATTCTGGCTTTGGGGAATGGATGCACGAGTGAACCATACACTCAGTACAAGGCTTTTAGGCTAGAAGGGCTTTAAAGCAAACATACAGTGTTGAGAGATGTAAATCAACTATGCTATAAAAAACAATATGTCAAACATGCAACATAAAGCTTATCATCACTGTCAGAAATAAATCTAATACAAAGGTGTATGAGCTGGAAGGTTAACAAGCATGTAAGACATACACGATATTGTATTTGCAATTAAATTCTTCTTCTCTACTCAAGCACCAAAGCAATTATTGCAATTTAAGCGAAGCCATGCTCATCAATACCGAATAAACTTCTACTCATGCACCCAATGTCAAATCATTACTTACCACAAGATCAGTAGATGAGAGAGATTGCCATAATAAAATATAAAGTGCAGAAGAATAAAAGATACTTCTCATTTATATTCCATTATAGAAAACCACACACCAACGGATACAAAGGACTCACAAGGAGTGACAAGACACAATGCAAAACCATACTACAAGATAACTTCTCTACTCATGATACGACTCACAAGACTGCGAAAAATAAAAGACATAAGATAAAGATATCGGGGCACTCCCCCAAGCTTGGAACAAGCCAAGGGAGTGCCATTACCCATAATGCTCGAATTTACTAGAAAGACTTCCTTCTCCATCACTTGTCGCCAAACTTCCACGGGAGGTGCTTCCCATCAACGAAAGACGAACGAGTCTCTTCGGACCTGAAACTTACAGCAGAGCTTATACGCTTAAATCTAAGTTCATACTCACACATCTGATTATGAAGATCGTAGATCTGTGCTTGCAGATTAGCAGTCTCAGTCTCCAATAGAAAGATCTTCTCCATTAATTCATTGGTTTCTTGCTTGTGAAGAGTGATAAGTTTAGCAACGATGCGGTGATTGACGCTCACTCCACGCTCAATCATCTCCTTGCACTTGAAAACCTCCTGCTCAACCTCTTCCAACCTTGTCTTCATGTCTCCTTCCTTCTTGAGGCCTTGAAGATCTTGTTTATGAAGCACACTATCCTTGAGCTGGAGAACTTGAGGATGCATCTTGACCTCAGCTAGGTAGGGGTTTATGACGTTCTTGACGAAATCGTCGTTGGAAGAGCTTGGAGAAGTCATCTTGACTAGGGTTTGAGCGAAAGCAATCTGCCAGAAAAGACTCGAAACGAAAACACGACGAAAACACAGGATACGCTCCTTGAAAAATTCGGGAAAATATATAGCGAAAATTTCTGCAATAAAAGGAAGGCGACGGGACTAGGCGGAGTCGGAGGCGGTGTCCAGGGGCCAGGGGCGGGTCCCCACCGCGGCCTGGGGTGGGGCCGCGGCAGAGGGCCGCCTCTGCCCCTGGAGTCCGTCTCGTACTCCGTCCAGTCTCCGAATTTTCCTAATTTTCGAGAAATAAATAATATGAATTTTCTGGAATTTTCCGAGGCACTTTCCTTACCGAAACAATTACCTATTCATTTTCTGATTCTGGAGTCTTTCGGTATTTGGTCTCGATAAGTTCTTCCGAGAGACCACTTGAATAACATCGGCATCTTTTTCCTAGGGATTACCGGAGATGTAGTGCTTAAGTCGCTGACCATTCACCACTTGAGGTTTGTCTCTGTCAAGATTATTAATCTTTATAGCTCCGGAGCGATAGACTTCCTCAATGATGAATGGCCCCTCCCATTTTGATAGCAATTTTCCTACAAAAAATCTGAGACGAGACCTATACAAAAGCACTTTATCACCAACATTAAATTATCTTTTCAAAATTCTCTTATCATGCCATCTCTTTACTTTTTCCTTAAACAAACGAGCACTCTCATAAGCCTCATTCCTCCACTCATCCAAAGAATTCAATTTTAAGTAGCCTAGTTTTACCGGCAAGATTAGGATCAAAATTAAGTTGTCTAACAGCCCAAAAAGCTTTATGTTCTAATTCAAGAGGCAAATGACATGCCTTCCCATAAACCATTTTATAAGGAGACATACCCATAGGATTTTTATAAGTAGTTCTATAGGCCCATAAAGCATCATTAAGTTTTTTAGACCAATTCTTCCTAGACTTGTTAACGGTCTTTTGCAAGATCAGTTTAATTTCTCTATTAGTTAATTCAACTTGCCCACTAGTTTGAGGATGATACGGAGAGGAGACTCTGTGATTAACATCGTACTTAGCTAAAACCTTTCTAAAAGCTCCATGAATAAAATGAGATCCTCCATCAGTCATAAGATATCTAGGCACACCAAACCTAGGAAAAATAATTTCTTTAAGCATTTTTAGGGAGGTCTTATGATCAGCACTTTTAGTTGGTATAGCTTCCACCCACTTAGTAACATAATCTACAACAACAAGAATATGAGTATTATCATGAGAAGTGGGAAAAGGACCCATAAAGTCAAACCCCCAACAATCAAAAGGTTCAATAACAAGAGAATAATTCATAGGCATTTCATTACGTCTACTAATGTTACCGACCCTTTGACACTCATCACAAGATGAAACAAACTTTTTAGCATCCTTAAATAAAGTAGGCCAATAAAAACCTGATTGAAGAACCTTATGTGCAGTCCTTTCACCTGCGTGATGTCCTCCATAATCACTATTGTGGCACTTCCTCAATACCTCCTCCTGTTCATGCTCAGGAATACATCTCCTCAAGATTCCATCAGCTCCCTCCTTGTATAAATGTGGGTCATCCCAAAAGTAATGCAAGTAAAACTTGGAGGCAAAAATTTCGAGACAATAAAATTAGCATAATCAACATACCAAGGAGCATCATGAGAAGTTACCTTAACGACGGCAAGTTGTTTGTCAGGGAAACTATCATTTACAGGGATGGGATCATGAGGAATATTTTCCATTCTAGACAAATTATCAGCTACAGTATTTTATGCACCTTTTCTATCAACAATATGCAAATCAAACTCTTGCAGAAAAAGCACCCATAAGTCTAGGCTTAGCATCTTTATTCTCCATAAGTTACTTAATTGCAGCATGGTCGGTATGAATAGTTACTTTAGAGTCCACAATATATTGTCTAAATTTATCACAAGCAAAAACGACCGCTAAAGATTCCTTTTCAGTGGTTGTATAATTTTTTTGTGCACTATCCAAAGTTTTACTAGCATAATGAATTACATTAAACTTCTTATCAATTCTTTGGCCAAGGACAGCCCCTACAGCATAATCACTAGCATCACACATAATTTCAAAGGGTAAATTCCAATCAGGCGGTTGAATTATAGGAGCGGTGATTAAAGCCCTTTTTAGTACCTCGAAGGCTTCCTTACAATCTTCATCAAAAACATATGGAACATCTTTTTTGAAGAAGATTAGTGAGGGGCCGTAACGTCTTAGAAAAATCTTTAATAAACATCCTATAAAAACCAGCATGACCGAGGAAACTACTAATACCTTTGATGTCTCTTGGATAGGGCATCTTCACAATTGATTCAATTTTGGCTTTATCAACTTCAATCCCCCTTTCAGAAATTTTATGTCCAAGCATTATGCCTTCATTTACCATGAAATGACACTTCTCCCAATTGAGAACAAGATTGGTCTCCTCACATCTCTGCAAAACTTTGTTAAGATTATAGAGGCAATTGTCGAAAGAAGTTCCATAGATGGAGAAATTGTCCATGAAGACTTCCACAATTTCCTCACAAAAACCATGAAAAATAGCAGACATGTGTCTTTGAAAAGTAGCAGGTGCATTACACAAACCAAAAGGCATACGTCTATAGGCATAAGTTCCATAAGGACAAGTAAAAGTAGTTTTTTATTGATCTTCAAATTTAACAGCAATTTGAGAGAAACCAGAATAACCATCAAGAAAACAAAAGTGAGAATTCTTAGACAGTCTTTCAAGCATTTGATCAATAAAAGGCAAAGGATAATGATCTTTTCGAGTAGCCTTATTAAGTTTACTATAATCAATGCACATTCTATACCCTACAACTGTTCTTTGAGGAATGAGTTCATTATTATCATTAGTAACAACAGTCATACCTCCTTTTCTTGGAACACAATGAACATGACTAACCTATCTACTATCAGCAATAGGATAGATTATACCTGCATCAAGAAGCTTAAGTATCTCATTTCTTACCACATCCTTCATTTTTGGATTCAATCTTCATTGATGATCAACAACGGGCTTCGCATCAGGCTCAAGATTAATTGTATGTTGACAAATAGATGAATAAATCCCTTGAAGATTATCAAGAGTATATCCCAATGCAGCTCGATGTTTCCAAAGGACCTCCAACAATCGCTCCTCCTCTTTTACTGAAAGGTTAGAATTGATAATAACAGGATATATTTTCTTCTCATCCAAACATGTATATTTGAGAGTGTCTGGGAGAGCTTTTAATTCAAAAACAGGATCTCCCTTTGGAGGTGTCGGGGTCCCCAGAGACTCCACAGGTAGATCATGCTTTAGAATAGCCGGCTGTCTAAAGAAGACTACATCAATTTCCTCTCTTTCCTACATAAACATATCATTCTCGTGCTCCTCGATATATTGCTGCAAAGGATCATTAGGAGGCACGACAATAGAAGAAATTCTTTTAATAATAATATCCTCATTAGGTAATTCTTTATCATAACGATGTCTAGCAAATTTGGAAAAATTAAATTCATACGGCTCTCCAGCGAATTGAACAGAGACCTTTTCTTTCTTAAAATCTATAACAGTACTACAAGTATTTAAGAAAGGTCTACCAAATATAATAGGACAAAATTTATCTTTAACCGACCACAAGACAAGGAAATCAGTTGGATATTTTACCTTACCACATAAGACTTCAATATCTGTGACAATTCCCACTACCAGGAAAAGGGCTATTAGTGGCGCACCAAAAAAGAATTCTGTGGCGCACCCACAAGAAATGCCCATGCGCCACAGAATCCTCGCCACTAAAATATATTTCTGTGGCGCATGCTGGTGGTGCGCCACAGAAATGCTAAGATTCTGTGGTGCACCCAGAACTGTGCGCCACAGAAATATTATAGTGGCGCACCCACCACCATGCGCCACAGATTTTTTTTTGAATTTCAAAAAAAAGGCGGCCAGATCTAGATCTAGATCTAGATCTAGCCGCCGGAATTTCGCCGGAATTTTTTCGGTGCTCGTCGGAGGCCGTGTTGCCGTGGGTGGAGGAGGAGAGGGTAGCCGGAGGTGGGTGGAGGATGGTAGTCGTCGGAGATGGTGGAGTAGGTCGCCGGAGGTCGCCGGGGTGGATGAGGAGGTCGTCGGAGGTCACCGGAGGTGGAGGTAGCCGGAGGTGGAGGAGGAGGTCGCCGGGGTGGTGGAGGAGGTCGCCGGAGGTGGAGGAGGAGGTCGCCGGGGTGGTGGAGGAGATCGCCGGAGGTGGAGGTGGAGGTGGAGGTGGAGGTGGAGAGGAGGAGGTCGCCGTGGTGGTGGAGGAGGTCGCCGGAGGTGGAGGTCGCCGGGGTGGTGGAGGAGGTCGCCGGAGGTGGAGGTGGAGGAAGAGGAGGATAGAAGATGTGGGGGAGAGGAGAGGAGAGGAGAAGGAGGAGGAAGGAGAAGGGGAGAGGAGAGGAGAAGTGGAGGAGAAGGGGAGAGGAGAAGTGGAGGGAGAAGTGGAGGGAGAAGTGGAGGAGAGAAGTGGAGGAGAGAAGGGGTGCCGGCGGGATTCAAAATTTGGAATCCCGCCCAACAATTCTGTGGCGCATGGGCTAGACATGCGCCACAGAATTGTATTTTTATTTATTTTTATTTTTTTGATTTTTCTGGAAAATTTCTTCTTTTCGCCATAACTTTTTTTCGTTTGGAATTTTGAGAATCCGAGAAATGTCCAACCGGGTAAACCTATCTGGAATTTTCTCTAGTTTTTTTTAAGGTATTAAACGCATTTTTTCGACGTCGTATGCAAAAGTTATGCCAGTTTTAATATTTTTTCACCTACTTTTGGAAAAAAGTCAAAATGTGTATTTTAAAATTTTCCTAACAACTAGACCCTAAACCTTCCCTATATCTAAAAAGATTTAATTTTTTATCATTTCTTTCACTTCGTGCAAAACTAAAAAGGCGATCCACCGGGGGGGGGGGGGTGCGTGGGGTGAAAAAATGCTGCACAATTCTGTGGCGCATGGAACCACATGCGCCACAGAAATGTCACTTTCTATGGCGCATGTGGACCCATGCGCCACAGAATTGTGCAACCCCTAATCATTGGTGCCGGGCCTACCATATTTCTGTGGCGCATGTGGCCAGATGCGCCACAGAAATGTACATTTCTGTGGCGCACCTTGCTCCATGCACCACAGAAAAGGCGGCGTAGGATGCAAGCCAGCCGTTGGTTGTGGGGCCCACAAAATTTCTGTGGCGCATGGAGGAAGGTGCGCCACAGAATGTTTTCTTTTAGTGGCGCATGTCCTCCAGATGCGCCACAGAATGTCTTCTTTTAGTGGCGCATGGAAACTGGTGCGCCACAAAAAATATTTAGTGGCGCATGAAATATTGGTGCGCCACAAAATAGCATTCCACCTATAGCTAGTTTCCTAGTAGTGTCCCACCGGGTGGATGACATCTCTATTAGCCAATTTAATCTCCAAATCAATATCCTCAAGCTCACATGACGCAATTTCGCGCATTATTTCTTGATAAAGTGTATAAGGAATAGCACCAGCACTTGCACCCATATCACATAATCCATAATAGCAATGATCACCTATCTTGACAGAGACAACAGGAGTACCAACAACTTTTGCACTTTTATCCTGTCTAACAATGTTAGTAGCAGCTTCACAAAAATAAATAGAACTTCCATCGACATTATCAGTTACAAGATCTTTAACCAAAGCTACTTGAGAGGCAATTTCAAGTTGTTCATCAGGTTCATAAGCTTTCCTTTCACTTTTATTAACCACACTAGCCACGATTGAGTGTTTTTTAATTTTTATAGGAAAGGGTGGTTTTTCAAAGTAAACAGCAGGTAAAACAGACTCAACTGTTTCAACAGGCACATCATCACTAGCAAGCACATCTGTTTTACAAACATGTTTAAATGGTTCATGATACTTATCCCACTTTTCTTTTGGAATATTAATATGGTCAGCAAAGGATTTAGAAAGTTCAACAACAATTTGAGAATCGAGCCCAAACTTAGTACTAAGCATATTAAAATGTTAAGTTTCCATGAAAGATTTAATGCAGTCATACTCATAATTTATACCTGATTCTTTACCTTTTTCGATCTCCCAATCTTCCGCATTGCGATAAATCCTTTCAATTAAATCCCATTTAGCATTAACTTCTTTGTTTGTAAAGAATCCAAGAGAAGAGGCATCATGCATATCCTTATCATAGCGAGGCAGCCTCGCATAAAAATTGTTAACAATTATATCATTAGGAAGCTTATGATTGGGGCATTTAAGCATTAAATATTTCAACCTCCCCCAAGCTTGAGCGATGCTTTCTCCTTCATGTGGCCAAAAGTTATAAATATAATTTCTATCTTGATGAATTTCATGAAGAGGATAAAATTTAGAATAAAAGAGAGACATAATCTCTTTCCAATCCATCAAGTGAGAATTATCCAGAAGCATATACCAATCCATAGCTTTATCTTTTAGTGATATTGAGAATAATTTCCTCATGATTACCTCTTTTGACATACCTGCAATCTTAAATAGCTCACACAGATCTTTAATATAAAGCAAATGATAACCTGAATGGATGGTTCCATCCCCTGTATAACGGTTACTCATAACATGATCAATAATTCCCATGGGTATTTTAAATGGATCAATTTCAGAGAGCGAAGGACTCTTATCCACCACAGGTGTGGTGGCAAAGTCACTCCCAAACAGCATGTTAAGTGAAGAGTACTCCATAACGAAGCAAAGTAACAAGCAAAAATAAAAAAAACCACTTACAATAAAAGAGTTCCTTACCAGTTCCACTTACCAATAGCGCTACACTCCCCGGCAACGGCGCCAGAAAAGAGTCTTGATAACCCACAAGTATAGGGGATCTATCATAGTCCTTTCGATAAGTAAGAGTGTCGAACCCAATGAGGAGCAGAAGATGTTGACAAGTAGTTTTCAGCAAGGTTTCACTGCAAGCACTAAAAGAGAAATGTTTTTGGATTTTTGATTTAAAGAACAAATGAAGAACAAGTAAATAAAAGAGTGCTACAATAATTGCAGCAAATAGCCCAATCATTTTAAGCTCAAAGGATAGGCCGGTTGTGTTACTTATGAAGATTAAAACGTTCTCGAGGACACATGGGAGTTTCTGCCTAGCCAGTTTCATTGCACGCCGGTGATTAACCTTCAATGTTTTGATAAAGTGCTGTGTGGGTGGACCTATGCTAATGCACCACCCTTACTTGGACAAATACATACTTGTGATTAAACCCTTTGCAAGCATCCGCAACTACAAGAAAGTAATTAAGATAAAAACCTAACCACAGCCTTAAACTCCGAGACCCTACGCTCCCTAGTGCACTAGTTCACAAATTGGGGTTTAGGTTTCTGTCACTCCTACAACCCTACCATAAGCAAACTAAATACACTATGCATTCCCCTAGGCCCTTTGAAAGGTGAAGTATCATGTAGTCGACATTCACACGATACCACTAGAGGAATAACACCACAACATAAATCAAACCATTAAATATTACTCAACATTATGCAATTACTAGCAACTAGGCTTTCCCCATGTCCTCAAGAACCAAACGAACTACTCACAAGACATCATATAGATCATGATCAGAGGTCATATGAATAAGGGTAACAATCTGATCGTAAATATAATTCACCGATAAAACTCTCAAGCATCAACTACAAGTGGTAATCAATACCCGGGATACGATTCCAATGAACTAATAACAAAAAAATGACGATTGCTACAGCGGGATGAGATGGGACGGTGACGGTGATGATGGTGCTGATGATGGAGATGGTGTTGATGATGATCCCGATGATGCTTGGCGTGATGGCGATGACGATGGCGGCGATTCCCCCCTTCGGTAGGGGAATTCCCTGACAGATTTCTCCCTACCGGAGCTCTTGTTCTCTCTGTCTGGTTTCCGCCTCGTGGAGGCGGCGAAAAATTCCTCATCGATACCCCCGATGTTTTTAGGTCATGGGTTAATAATACGCCGTAGGGGAGCCGGAGAGGGGCCACAGGGTCCAAGGGCGGGCTTCACCCGCGGCCCTAGGTGGACCCGTGGCATGGGGTCGCCCCTGCCCCCTGTTGCTCGTCTCTTCGCCCCCTTCTAGCTCCGTCACTTATTTCCCGAAATATTACGCTCTGAATTTTCCTGAAATTTTTGGGGCTTCCAAAGTCAGGTGTCTTGACAGGTACTTTTCCAGCTGATTCCAGGTTCCGGCGGATGCATCTCCAATAATTGCCAAACATGCAAAATGGGATAAAATAACATAAGTATTGCATCATAATATGAAATATATCAATGAATAAAGATAAATTATGATGTAAAATAGTGATGCAAAATGGACGTATCAGTGAACCTAATGCATTTTATTTGAACAACATCTATACATTTGATGTTGTGACTTCTAAATAAACCTCGAGTTTGAATTAGTTAGGATTGATCCTTAATTAGGAATTAATAGGACATGTGCTCATTTCTTCAGTCCGTGCATGGCTATATGCAATGTTCTCAAGAAAAGAAAAAAAACAACAACACATGATCGGGGTTAGCATTTTAGCACCCGGTAGCATGTGCTCCCGGTTTTTAAAATAAATTTTAAACATCTTTTGAAATATTAAAAAGTTATGATAAAAAAATCGCGTGTACATATAAGGTGTTCTATGTGCTGACAAATTCATTTCAAGAAAAAACGATATTTTTGTGTTGGGTGCCAAAACACAAAATTCAATGCTTAAAAAAGCTTTTCACGAGTCTATTTTTTTTTGTCTTTTTTACTTTTTTGCGAACACGCAAAAGGCTTGCGTGTCGTCTTTGATAGAAAGAGAGAAAACAACGGGCTACAACGTCTTCAGCATCAGATCGATGCGGGTACAAACACCTGTGAGAGGTGGCAGGCTACCACAAAGTGCAGGAAAGGAAAACAACGCCTATTACATCTAGCTGACTACTCCCAAATTTGTCCCAGCCCTACAGCGCCAGAGAGCTTCCAGAGCTCAATCTCCTTGGCTATCCGGTGACAAACCGTGCATACCATCTCTGCTGATCGCTCGAAGATCCTGGCGTTTCTTTCCTTCCAGAGAGACAGACAACGAGGAGGACAAGGGAGTCAAACCCTTTCCTAGCTCGTGAGGGTGCGCGTCGCCGCGCCTCCGGCCACCAGTCGATGAGGGAATCATCCACCGACGGGGTAAGGGAGTCGAGGCCACATCGTCGAAGAACCTTACTCCATACCTCCGTGCAAAGACGCAACCCAGCGCAATGTGATCAGCTGTCTCAGGGGCCTGGTCGCACAGGGGGCAGGCAGTGTGTGACTCAAGGCCGTGTCGCAGTCGGCGATCGGCCGTCCACAGCCGCTGCTGCATCGGCAGCCAGATATGGATCTTACACTTCGTCGGTGCCCATGTGTTCCAGATGGTCTTCCCGCATGGAAATAGCACTAGCCCGGCGAAGAAGGCGCGATATGCCGAGCTGGAAGAGTAAATACCGGAGCTTGTCCACTTCCACACCACACGGTCTGGGACCCCCGGCGTCAGCTCAATGTGCTGAAGCTCATCCACTAGCGTCAGGAACTGCGTCAGAACGGGGATGCTCAGTGGTCCTGTGATGTCTCGGATCCAGCGTCTGTCCAACAGCATGTCACCAACCGTTCGCATCCTGGCCTGCGGGGAGACAACCGTGAAGAGGGCGGCCATAGACTGCTCGAGGGCCGTCGAGCCGAGCCAGGTGTCAGTCCAAAACAGCGCTAGGCGTCTGTCGTGGTGGGTAGCACGGCATATCCATCAAAGACGGAAAAGAGTATGGGGCAGGCGACGACCGGATGCTCGCGCGGGATTGGGCAACCAACATGCAAACACACGTCAATTACCCAGGTTCGGGGCCCTCCTTGTGGAGGTAACACCCCTACGTCCTGCTCTTCTTGTTTCTATTGATTGATCACAGATCGAGCTACAAGATTGCTCCTGGAGCTGTATGGCGGTGGTGCCGGCTAGAGGTGTCCAGCCGGCTTGAGGTGGAAGACGATGATCTACGTCTCCCTGTGTGTCTGTGTGACCTGCCTCGCGCAGGAGGCCCATGCATGCCTTATATAGGCAGCGGCTAGGGTTTTAGGTTACAAGGAGATTACACGATTGCCCCTATGACATCACTACTCTGGAGCCGGCTGGTACTATCTCATCATTACACTGTAGCTGTAACGTCCGACAGGAGCTGGACGATCTGGGCCTACCAGTACGGACTGGTCGGTTGGTAGAGGCCGGCTGCTCTAGCCGGCCGTCCGCCTCCGGGTAGGCTAAGCGGCTTGCTTCATCGGGCGGGCTTCAGGCGGCACGCTGTAGCCGGCCCTTGCAGTTCTTGAAGAAATGGTCCTCTTAGGGATATCCGGGGTTCATATCCCCGACACTAGCCCCCGAGATCGTGGAGTCTTGCCGGCTTGCCGGGTAGACTTCTCGAGCTTCAATGTTTTGTTTGTCGTTGTAGTTGAAGTTGTCCGGCTTGAAGTTCGCCGGATAAGGTGACGGTGACCGGAGGTGGACCGTCCGGCTTGGGGTAGCCGGTCTCCGGTAGGCCGGATGTCTTGGGGATCGTGGGTCGCGGCTTGCGNCACGCGTCAGCCACGTTTCGCCGCTTGGTCGTGACGGTTGCGCTCTGCCCGATGTCAGGGGCACGTCGCGTCGTCTCGACAGACTGGATCGTCTGTGGCAACTGCTGAGTGGGATCGTTTGGGACGGCCGGCCTGCCCGCCCCACGTGGCGCGTGGAGCGGTGCGGTTCCGCCTGCCCCGCTTTAAAGGGGGAAAGAGGGGGAAGGCTCAGAGTTTCGCTCCTCTCTCCCGCTTCGTCTTCCTCGCCTGTTCTTGCCTTCCTGCTCCTTGCCGATTCCCTCGTCTCGCTTGCTTCTGCTTTCATTTCTTCCACCACGGGCAACAGAACTTCAATGGCGAGGCACGGGTGCCTGGATGGTTCCACTCATCGACAATAAGTTCCTTCTGACAGCTTCATCGGAATGGGTCCATGGGGAAGAGCGGCGATGTGGAGGCTCGCGCCCCTCCCCCTGGAGAGATCTCGCCGAGCCCCAAACCGGATGAGTTTGTCATGTTCTACACGCATGTGGAACGGGGGTTGGGGCTCCCCATCAGCTCGTTCTTCAACGAGTTTCTGCATTTTTACGGGCTGCAGCCTCACCACCTAGGGGCAAACTG
Source organism: Puccinellia tenuiflora (assembly GCA_012064385.1). Lineage (NCBI taxonomy): Eukaryota > Viridiplantae > Streptophyta > Magnoliopsida > Poales > Poaceae > Puccinellia > Puccinellia tenuiflora. The sequence continues at coordinate 164,266 of QRDG01001222.1, read as the reverse complement.
CATCACGCAGTTGTCCTGCTTCGTCACCACTGTGCGAAGCGTATTTGGGCATCTGGCCCAGTATGGAGCTCTTCGGCATGTTCTTCTTCTTGCGGTCCCAGGTGTCCGCCGGGCTGCCACGGGACTGCGGCGGCGTTTCCATCAGCGCGAAGAACACGCCGTTCCCCAAAATCCATCTGCCCGAGTCCATCAAGAAGTGGCAGAATACATACTTCTATGTCAAGAACGCCACTGAGGTTGACCGGATCAAACTCCCCGCCCTTCGCCAATACACGTCCGGCTGACAGGTCCTGGAGCCGGAAGCCGGCCGTCGACGAGAATCTGCAGGCCACCCTGTTCACCCGCCTGGAGAAGCTGGTGGCAGACGGCTGACGTCCAGGGACCTGACCATGGCCTGGACGACAAGGCGGATGTTCCCGCTGCAGGAGCGCTCGCACAAGATGTGCTTCTACTCCGGCGTCCGGGATCCCACTTGTGCTTCCTTGAACATCCCGACGCAGGAGGGATTAAGCGCGTGGGTTTCCCGTCTCATCACCGACAGGCTTGAGGATGATTGGGACTTCGGGCTCGATCCCTTCACCCGCTCGGACCGCGCTCCTGAGGTTAGTTTCTTCCTTTCTCATTTTGTTTCCGATTCCCCTTTCCGGCTGCCGCCTGAACTAGCCGGCTTGCCGGGTAGCTTTGTGAGGTCCAGATGGTGGAAGATTTTGAAGTAGTCTTCGAGCCTGATGTCCAGGGTCCTCTTTCTGCGGCGCAGACGGCCATGCTGGAGGAGGACAGCGCCGCCGAGGAGCAGGCGGCGGGTGGTGATGCGGGCACCGCCGCTGGAGGCGGATCCGGCGGCGATGCTCGTGTCGCCACAGGAACTCACGGCGACACCACCGAGTCGTCGGGTAGAGGTGCTGATGCCGGCGGCGACGATGGGGGCGATGATGACGCCACCCGGACTGCAACGAGCCCGGCCCCTGCTACCGGTGCCGACTCCGACTCGGCCGCCTACCGGGACGAGGACCTCGAGCATGACGATCCGCCTCCGGTTTCGTCGTCCCGTGGTAAGTCTTCTGGGCCCGGGGTCGCCGGGCAGGCTGACGATGTTGCGCGTGTCGTAGTAGATCTCTCCACTGGCTCTGAACCGGACTCAGAGGGTTCTTCCTCCGTGCCAGCCTCCAAGCCGGCGATATCCACCCGCCGGACCAAGGAGTTGGAGGCGGCGGCGCGGAAGAAGGTGGTCCTCCACCGGCGGACCGTGAAGGAGAGGCGGTCGAAGTCGGCCGCCGATGTCGATGCAAATGCGCCGCCCAAGCGGAAGGGCGCATTTGAGAAACGAGGCGTGCACTCCGCCAAGAAGCGGGCTACGACGTCTTCCCGGCCTACCACAGGCGGCCTGTCGCCAGCCGGAAGAACGAGGGCGGAGACGTCTGAGACCGAGGCCAGGGCGGACGCGATCATGGCCGACGTCCGGGCAGAGGTCGGCGCCAGAATGGCGGATGAGGAGGCCCAGACTGATGGGGCCAACAACGAGGTGATTGGTCTTGCTTTGGGTGGTGATTTCATTTACGATTCGAATCCGGATGACTTGGAGAAGGAGTTTTACGCTCAGTCGGCGCAGGCAGTCTTAGCCTTAGGAGCATCTGATGCTGATTTTACTGTGGAGCAGCTGCTGGCCTCGAGGGAGGACAAGGAGGGGACGAAGGCGGCGGACGCGGAGAGGACCGAACCCGCCGCCGGCAAGACCCGCGCCCAGGTGGTTAATCTTTCTCCTCCTTTTGTTCTTGGCCATGACTCGGGTATTGATGATATGGAGAAGGCTATTTACGCGGAGCTGGCGCAGGCGGACTCGATACGGGCGTCGATGGATGTCCAGGCGGCTGCAAGGCAACCAGCGGTTGCCAAGGCGGCCGAGGAGAAGGCGGCAGCGGGCACGGAAGCCGGCGATTCCGCAAAGGCCTCTGCCGGGGCCAAGGTGGTGCCGGCTCGCACGGAGCGGCCGGTCGAGGACCCTGTCGTCCCGGCGAAAGGCGGCGATGCGCCTTCCGGAGGCGTGAAGCGCCCGTCCGACGCCGTGCCCCCTCCCCCACCGAAGCGTACGAAGAGGAGGATGGCCAAGGCGCTGGGCTCGATCGTCGGGTAAGTCCTTGTCTTGTGGTGGGGATCTTCGCAGCTTGCACTCGATGGTGACGCCTTCCTTGTTTCGTAGGGCACCGCTCCCTATAACGGAGACGGCAGTCGTCGCTGTAAAGGAGTCGGCTTCGGTGCCTGTCACCGAGGTCCCCGTGGCGCGGGCGGCCGATCCGCCTTCAGAGGCGAAAACGACGGAGGCGGCCAGCCGAGTGCCGGCGGAGGCGGCTGATCCGCCTTCGGAGGCGAAGACGATGGAGGCGGCCAGCCGAGTGCCGGCGGAGGCGGCTGATCCGCCTTCGGAGGCGAAGACGATGGAGGCGGCCAGCCGAGTGCTGGCGGAGGCGGCCCCCATTGTAGTCGACTTCCACCCTCCGGCTTCAGGTGGAGACGCCGAGACGCCAGTGGGTGCCTTCCAGGTGGTTCCCCAGCCCGGCGTCGGGGCTGGGTATACCGCCTTCCCCACTCCTTCGTTGACTGTGGCCGTGACAGCCAAGGATAAGGCCATCGCGGAAGCGACGGCCTTGCTCCCCGGCCCTCGCCAATCGACTCTGGTGTCTTCTCCGACGTACTCCGGACCGGTGCCGGCTCGGCCCGACGCGTCGGGAAAATTTCCCCTCGCCGAACTAGCGGAGCGGGTGGCCAGGGAGAACTTGGCCAACGTGTCGTTGCTCTGCTCCTCCATGGAGCAAGGCCTTGCCGCGGCGAATAAGGAGGCGACATTGCTCAAGCGGGAGCTTGAGGCGGCCAAAGGTTTGGCTCCCTTTTTCTTTCCGCACTTTGACTTGCCGTTCTGCCCTTTTCTCTTGCATGTCTTGGCTTGACGGTGACTTGATCTCTACAGGTGACTCCACTTCACGCGCCGGCTTGGAGAAGAACCTGAAGGAAAAGGACGCCGCCTTGGCCTCGTCCAAGGCCGATCTCCAAGCGGCGGAGAAGGCATTGGAAGAGCGCCGCCTCGAGGTCGTCCGGCTGGGCGAGGAGGCGGCGAAGCTGCGGGAGGCCGAGCGAGGTCGAATCTCTCCGCGGGGACGCGGCCAAGCTGAAGGATCAACTGAAAGCTTCCGTCGAGCATACCGACGAGATCGTCCGGGAGGCCAAGGCTCGCGAGCTTGAGCATGAGCAGCTGGTGAGCGGCCTGGTCAAGGAGGTTGAGGGCGTAAACGAGCTAATCCTCGGTAAGTGAGGTCTCCTTTTTCCTTGGTTTCTTGTCTTAAGTCTTCTACTCGGCCTTACTGGTTTGAACTGCAGGCCTCTATCCCGAGGTGGATGCGCAACTCCAACAAGATGCTGCCTCGGCCCGCTCTCGGCCGGAATCTTCTGGTGCCGCTGCCGGATCTGCTCCAACTACCGCTTCCCGCCTCCTGCGATTCGGCCAGGAATTCAGGCGGCTGAAGGAGGCGGCAGAAGGCGTGCTTGAGAATCTGTGGCCGGACACTCCCTTGCCGGCTGCTCTCCACGACCTATGTGCCCGGCTCGAAGGAGCGCCTGTCGGCATCAACGATCAAGTGGAGATGGCGGCGCGTGGAGGTACCGACATGGCCCTAGCCGTGGTGAAGTCGTGGTACCCTGGCCTGCAGACGAGTAGGCTGATGGACGGCTTCCGCGACGGGACGTCCTTCGCGAGCTTGCGACCAGAAATTGCCGAGGCTTCCAAGCGGATTGCCGAGGCGGTTGAATTGACGACGCTGGTACCTGCCGAGCCGTCCTCGACGCCGAAGCCGACTGAAGATGCTGGAGCCGGCGACGCTGCTGCCGCTACTGACGCCGCCACCATCTGATTCGCTTGCCTCCCCGGGATGCCGGGTGTAATTGTTATTCTGTGCCGTCAACTGTCCTGCCACATTAACCATGTTTGTTGTCTTGGACACCTTTGAAGGTCATTATGTAAAAATTTGCTATTCTGCTTCCTGCCATGGTTTGTTATCGTGAGTGTCGTTTCCTCTGTGACTGCTGGGCCTTTGTGCTATAATTCGTGCTTGTTTTTGGTGGTGATTATCACCATCCCTAGCCCCCGAATTTTGGGCCGGTTTGAGCATCAATCCGGGTCGAAATTCCACGTTTCCTGCTTATCGCTTATCTTCTGTCGTCGTTATATCGTGCAGCCCCCGAGTCCATGACTTGGGGTGATTTAGATATACGTCCGGGTCTGCGGAGCCGGCTTGCCGGCTGCGCAGCCCCCGGGAATCTTTTGCCGGCTGACGGCTTCGCAGCCCCCGAGTCCATGACTCGGGGTGATTTTTATATTCGTCCGGGTCTGGGCAGCCGCCTTGGCGGGTGCGCAGCCCCCGGGTATCTTTTGCCGGCTAGCGGCTTCGCAGCCCCCGAGTCCGTGACTCGGGGTGATTTTTATATTCGTCCGGGTCTGGGCAGCCGCCTTGGCGGGTGCGCAGCCCCCGGGTATGTTTTGCCGGCTAACGGCTTCGCAGCCCCCGAGTCCATGACTCGGGGTGATTTTTATATTCGTCCGGGTCTGGGCAGCCGCCTTGGCGGGTGCGCAGCCCCCGGGTATATTTTGCCGGCTAACGGCTTCGCAGCCCCCGAGTCCATGACTCGGGGTGATTTTTATATGTTCATCCGGGTCTGGGCAGCCGGCTTGGCGGGTGCGCAGCCCCCGGGTATGTTTTGCCGGCTAACGGCTTCGCAGCCCCCGAGTCCATGACTCGGGGTGATTTTTATATTCTTCCGGGTCTGGGCAGCCGCCTTGGCGGGTGCGCAGCCCCCGGGTATCTTTTGCCGGCTTGGGCTTGTCTCCTTGGCTTCCGCGCGTGGACCCGGTTACAGTTACTGAAGGGTCCTGTCAACTGTTTCGTCGCCACGTGTAGATCGTGGGATCGTGGGCGACGGTTGGGTCTCCCACGTTGTCCCTTGTTTGTGCTATAAATCTTGACCGTTTTCTTCCTCCTCCTTCATTCGCGCCTCTTTGCTTCCTCTTCGCCTTCCTCGTCTCATTTCCTTACGCGTCTCAGCCATGGTGAAATCTGAGCCCATGGACGCTGTCGCCGAGGAGACCCCCGCTGCGCCTCCGGCGAAGCGTCCTCGCGGTCGTCCCCCCAAGAGCGGCGGCCGTGGGCGGGGGACGGCAGTCGCCTCCGCTGCCACTGGTAGCATTGCTGGCCGCGTCAAGGGCGGCGGCCGTGCTGGTGTGAGGAGTGCGGGTGCCGCCGGTGGCGGCATCAGCATCGTCGCCGGTCGTGGCAAGCAACTCCTCGTTCTTGACGGCACGTCGAGCGAGGAGGAAGCCACTCCTGTTCTTCCACCTCCGGGCTTCGACCCGATTCCGAAATACGCTCCGTCCGCCGTCGCCGACGTCGAGGAAGAGAGCGCGGAGCTGTCTTCCGCTTCTTCCGACTCGCTGGAGAACCCGCGGCGCCCGGCCTGGGGTGTGTTCCCCATCGGGGAGTTCCTCCTGATCCTGCACTCGCCAGTTACTGGGCCAGTGCAGAGGCTTCCCGACGCCCTCGCCGACGCGCTGCCAGGCGCTGGCCACTTCAAGTTCAAGCTCTTCCGTGAAGGTGCTTCCCAGGGTCCGTGGGATGCAACCGTCCGGTTCACCTCCCAAGTGGTTGGCAATGCTGTCGTCAACCGGGTGGAGTTCGTCAGGGGCTGGGACGAGTTCGCCGACTTCTACGAGCTCGAAGCCGGCTTCATCCTCTGCTTCCGCCTCCGACGTGACAAGGGCGTCTTCTTCGTGAAGGTGTTCGACGGCACCCTCTGCATCAAGCATTGGGCCGGCAAGAAGATAGGCGGATCCGGGAAGGCGAAGGCTGCCGCTTAGGGAGCTCTGCCGGCTCCGCCTTGTAGTTGCGCGGGGTAGGTCCGCCTGTGGACCTCCCTCTTTTGTTTTATTATCCAGCTTCCATCTGTAAGACCTTGTTTAATTCCAATGCTTTTGTTCCTGTACTTTTGCTTGTGTGCAATTTCCATTTCCTGTTTGTCATGCCTGTGTCCGGCTTGGGCTCTCGAAGCCGGTTGGCGGCGTTTCCGCGTGTGAAATGAGATGTCGAAGCGATTAGTTTGCTGTTATGATCATAGAGTATAATTTTATTGTACTTGACTCCATTTCACACTCGCCTGTAGCCTTTCCCGTCGCCGTTCGTGTGCATTTCACCGTCTAGCGGGATCATGCACACTACTTCAACGCTAGGATTCGGTTTGTTAGGCCAGGGTTTTCTCAGCCGGTAACGACTTCTACTTCTTACGTCTTTCGCATACACTCCGCCTCCAGCTTATTCTCTTGCCGGCCTTAACCGGATCCGAAGAGTTAGCCGTTTAGCATTGTGTAGTTAATCGTCCGTATTCGGAGAAGCGGTTGCCGACTGCCGGCTTGGCCGAGTTTGCAGAAGAACGTTATTTCAGCCGGCAGGTCTTCCCTTTATGCGTTTTTCACGTTGTTGGCCCCCTCCAGCTTGTTCTCTTGCCGGCCTTAACCGGATTCGAAGAGTTAGCCGTTTAGGGGTTAGTCACGCTACACGGCCGCTAAAGGCAAGCTTGCCGGTTGCCGGTTGAGCCGGTTAGAAAATGCAGAAAAAGTTGCGAAAAACTGCTCATGTGTTCATCATTCTCGCCTCTTTTATTGATAGCATAGGNGTACTTTTGCTTGTGTGCAATTTCCATTTCCTGTTTGTCGTGCCTGTGTCCGGCTTGTGCTCTCGAAGCCGGTTGGCGGCGTTTCCCGCGTGTGAAATGAGATGTCGAAGCGATTAGTTTGCTGTTATGATCATAGAGTATAATTTTATTGTACTTAACTCCATTTCACACTCGCCTGTAGCCTTTCCCGTCGCCGTTCGTGTGCATTTCACCGTCTAGCGGGATCATGCACACTACTTCAACGCTAGGATTCGGTTTGTTAGGCCAGGGTTTTCTCAGCCGGTAACGACTTCTACTTCTTACGTCTTTCGCATACACTCCGCCTCCAGCTTATTCTCTTGCCGGCCTTAACCGGATCCGAAGAGTTAGCCGTTTAGCGTTGTGTAGTTAATCATCCGTAATCGGAGAAGCGGTTGCCGACTGCCGGCTTGGCCGAGTTTGCAGAAGAACGTTACTTCAGCCGGCAGGACTTCCCTTTATGCGTTTTTCACGTTGTTGGCCCCCTCCAGCTTGTTCTCTTGCCGGCCTTAACCGGATTCGAAGAGTTAGCCGTTTAGGGGTTAGTCACGCTACACGGCCGCTAAAGGCAAGCTTGCCGGCTGCCGGATGAGCCGGTTAGAAAAATGCAGAAAAAGTTGCGAAAAACTGCTCATGTGTTCATCATTCTCACTTCTTTTATTGATAGCATAGGTGACACATACATTGTACTTTCTCAAGTGTAGAATCGGCGCAGGAGTGACGCGTTCCATGGCCTCTCCGTTTCATCGCCTTCCTTGTCCATCGTGTCCTTCTTGTGCTCGCGGGCGTCGATGAGGTAGTAGGCATCGTTGATGAGCGCTTTGCTGACGATGAATGGTCCTTCCCACGGCGATGACAACTTGTGCATGTTTTTAGTGTCCTGGATCAACCGGAGCACGAGGTCGCCTTCTCGAAAGTGGACATTCTTGATGCGCCGGCTGTGGTAGTTGCGTAGCTGTTGCTGGTACATTGCCGACCTTGATTCGGCAAGTTGACGTGCTTCCTCGAGCAGGTCCATGCCGTCTTCGTAGGCTTGCTTAGCTTGCGCTTCCGTGTACAGCACGATCCGGGGTGCGTCGTGCTCGATGTCCGTTGGCATGACGGCTTCAGCTCCGTGGACGAGGAAGAAGGGGGTGAAGCCGGTTGAGCGATTCGGCGTCGTCCTTAGGCTCCAGAGGACGGAAGGCAGCTCTTCTTCCCATGCGCCGGCTGCCCGCTCGAGCGGTTCGAGCAGCCGAGGCTTGATGCCGGATAGGATGAGGCCGTTTGCTCGCTCGACTTGCCCGTTCGACTGCGGGTGTGCGACGGAGGCCACGTCGAGCCGGATGCCGGTCCTGCCGCAGAACTTGGCGAATTCTCCCTTGACGAAGTTTGTCCCGTTGTCCGTGATGATGCTGTTGGGGTAGCCGAAGCGGTAGATGATGCTTTTGAAGAACTTGACCGCTGTTGGTCCATCCAGCTTCTTGATCGGCTTGGCTTCAATCCATTTCGTGAACTTGTCGACCGCTACCAGCAGGTGTGTCATGCCTCCACTGGATCTCCTCAATGGTCCCACCATGTCGAGTCCCCAGACGGCAAACGGCCAGGTGATGGGAATTGTCTTGAGTGCCGAAGCCGGCGTGTGCTTCTGCGTTGCAAATCGTTGGCAGCCGTTGCAGAGCCGGACCAGCTGGTTCGCGTCCGCCAGCGCAGTCGGCCAGTAGAACCCGTGCCTGAATGCCTTGGCCACAATTGCCCTTGAGGATGCGTGATGGCCACATTCGCCTTGATGGATCTCCTTGAGGATCCTGTTTCCTTCTTCTTGGCTCACGCAGCGTTGGAACATTCCGGATACGCTGCGCTTGTATAGCTCGTTGTTGATGATGGTGTAAGCACTTGCCCGGCGTTTGATTTGCCTGGCGCTGAGCTCGTCCGCCGGGAGCTCGTTGTTGGCGAGGTAGGCGAGGAAGGGTTGGGTCCATGGTGGAGCCGCTTCGATGACGAGGACCTCGACAGGCTCCGTCTCGCCTGGAGCCGGCCCAGCCGACTCCGTGTCAGGCGGCATCCGGATGGAATCGGAGCCGGGACACGGCGTGATGGATGGTTTGTAGAGCTTCTCGAGGGCGACGCCGGGTGGGATTTCCTCGCGAAGAGAGCCAATGTTCGCCAGGGTGTCGGCCGCCTCGTTGTTGGAGCGGTGGATGTGGTGGAACTCGCATCCTTCGAAGCATCCCGCGAGCTGCTGGACGAAGAAGCGGTAGGCGGCCATGTTGGGGTCCTTGGCGTCCCAATGACCAGTGGTCTGCTGGACCACCAAGTCGGAGTCGCCGTAGCAGAGGATTCGCTTGATGTTCATGGCCTTGGCGAGCTTGAGGCCGTGTGCGAGAGCTTCATACTCGGCTACGTTGTTGGACGCCGTGAAGTGGATCTGTAGAACGTATTCGAGTCGGCCCCCCTTGGGTGAGGTGAGGACGATTCCGGCGCCGAGTCCCCAGTATCTTTTGGATCCATCAAAATGCATGAGCCAATGTTCGCCGGAGCCGGGTGGCGGCGGTACGTGGTCCGTCTCCGTCCAGTCGGCGAGAAAGTCTGCTAGCTCCTGTGACTTGATCGCTGTTCTCTTGTCGTACTCGACTCCGTGCGCCGTCAGGTTGATTGCCCATTTCGCGACTCTGCCGGTTGCATCCTTGTTGCCTATGATCTCGGCAAGCGGTGCGTCGCTTATCACTTTGATCGGGTGCTCTTGAAAGTAATGCTTCAGCTTCTTCGTGGCCATGTACACGCCGTATACGAGCTTCTGGTAATGCGGGTAGTTTTGCTTTGACTGCGAGAGCACCTCGCTGAGGTAGTAGACTGGCCGCTGAACCGGCCGCTGCTTGCCGGGTTCGTCTCGTTCCACCACTAGGACCACGCTGACGACTCGATTGGAGGCGGCGATGTACATGAGCATGGGCTCCTTTGGAGTCGGCGGTGCTAGGACTGGGGTGGTGGTCATCGCCCGCTTGAGTTCCTTGAAGGCGGCGTCGGCCGCGTCGCTCCAGACGAACTTGTCCGTTTTCTTCAGTAAGTGGTAGAGCGGGAGAGCCTTCTCCCCGAGCCGGCTGATGAAACGGCTGAGGGAAGCTAGGCACCCGGCGAACTTCTGGATGTCCTTGACGCTTCTCGGCTGTCGCATGTTGTCGATGGCAGCGATTTTCTCCGGGTTGGCCTCGATCCCTCGTGCCGACACAAGGTAGCCGAGTAGCTGTCCGGCTGGAACGCCGAACACGCATTTCTCCGGGTTGAGCTTCATCTGGAAGCGGCGGAGGTTGTCGAAGGTTTCCTTGAGGTCGAGGAGGAGGGTGTGCTTCTCCTTGGTCTTGATGACGACGTCGTCGACGTAGGCGTGCGCGTTGCGACCGATTTGGTCGTGCAGGCATTTCTGCATGCAGCGCTGGTATGTTGCTCCCGCGTTCTTCAAGCCGAACGGCATGGTGGTGTAGCAGTACGGGCCGTATGGGGTGATGAAGGCGGTCTTGAGCTGGTCGTCCGGATTCAGCGGAATTTGGTGGTAGCCGGAGTAGGCGTCGAGGAGGGAGAGGAGGTCGCAGCCGGCCGTGGAGTCGATCACTTGGTCGATGCGCGGCAATGCGAAGGGGTCTTTAGGACAAGCCTTGTTGAGGTGAGTGTAATCGATACACATCCGCCATTTCTTGTTCTTCTTTTCCACCATCACCGGATTGGCTAGCCACTCCGTGTGTTGCACTTCTTTGATGAACCCGGCCGCGAGTAGCCGGGCTATTTCTTCTCCTATGAGCTGTCTTCTTCCTTCCGCGAAACGTCGCAGGGATTGTTTTACCGGCTTGGCATCCGGCCGGACGTGAAGAGAGTGCTCGGCGAGTTCCCTCGGTACACCAGGCATGTCCTTGGGGGACCATGCGAAGATGTCCCGGTTCTCACGGAGGAACTCGACGAGCGCGCTTTCCTATTTGGGGTCCAGGCTCGCCCCCACGGAGACGAACCTGGACTTGTCGTTGTCGTCGAAGTAGATCTTCTTTGTGTCCCGGGCCGCCTGGAAGTTCGACTCGCCAGCCGGCTTGGCCGACTCTGGGATCTCCAGCTTCTCCTCGCTAGCCTTACGCTTGAATTGCTTCATCTCCTCATTGCAGACCATGGTCTCGGCCACCTTTGCGCTGTCGGAGGCGCATGCGATGGAGCGTTTATAGTCTCCGGCGACGGTGATGATCCCGCGTGGGCCTGGTAGCTTCATCTTGAGGTAGGCGTAGTGGGGTACCGCCATGAACTTGGCGAGCGCCGGCCGCCCGAGGATGGCGTGGTAGGCGCTGGAGTGGTCGACCACCTCGAAGGAGATGGTCTCGCGGCGATGGTTGTTCTTGGTGCCGAATAGGACGTCCAGCCGGATGAGGCCCATGGACGATCCGGCTCGCCCCGGCACGATACCGTGGAAGACCGTCCGGCTCGGCGTCAAGCTGGACTCGGAGACGCCCAGCTTCTCCAACGTGTCGCGGTAGAGGATGTTGATGCTGCTGCCTCCGTCGATGAGGACGCGTGAGAAGGTGCAAGCGCGCTTGGTAGGGGAGATTATCATGGGCTCTAGGACTAGAGCGTAGCCGCCTGGGTTGGGCATCAGTTCCGGGTGGTCGCGGCGATCCCACGTGATCGGCTCCTGCGACCAGTTGAGGTACTGGGGGACAGGTGGAACCACCGCGTTTACTTCCTTGAACCGTTCGCGCCGGCTTCGCTTGTCGTCGCGCTCGCTGACGAATACGATGTAGGCGGCATCCGGATTCTGGTAGCCGTCTGGGCCCCTTGGAGGCGGGTCCGGAAGGCGCTCCCTTTCTTCTTCGCGTTGGCGATCATCGCGATCCCTGTCTTCGCGCCGTCTGTCGTCGCGTCCTCGATCGTCCCGTCCGGCTTCATCCCGAGGCGGGTTTCGCCGCTCGTACGGTGGCGGCCTCGGGCGTCCGAGGGTGCATTGCCTGACGGTGTGGTTTGCTGGCCGGTCGCCATGGTTCCGGCACGGTTGATCGAGCATGTAGTCGTAGTTGTTCCTCGCCCTTGTCCGGCGCATGTCGCCGCTCGTCCTCATGCGGCGGTTGTCGAAGCCTCCTGCCGGCCTTCCTTCGGTCGTAGCGACGACCTTGGACTCGACACGGTCGTCTGCAGACTTGCGCTTGCCGGCCGCGTCGGAGTCACGCCGGGTCGATTTTCCTCCGTCTTGGTTCTCCGTCCGGCTGCGACGTGCAGCCGGCTCCGTCGTGATAATTCGTCCGGCTTCGTCGAGTCGGATCGGGTTGGTCATGCCCGCGTCGGCGGTGGCGTACTCGTCGGCGATTGCCATGAGCTCTGCCATGGTCTTCGGGCTCTTCCTCAGGAGCCGGTGCTTGAGTAGCGTCTGGTCTCGACACCCTTGGATGAAGTACTGGACGGCCTGGAGCTCGAGTACCCCTTCGCAGGAGTTGCGAAGGCTCGTCCACCGGGTGAGGTAGGCTCGGTCCGACTCGCCGTCCTTCTGCTTGCACAGCGCGAGCAGCTGTGCGTTGCCAGGGCGCAAGTAGGTGCCGGTGAAATTGCGGTTGAACACCTCCTCGAAGTCCAGCCAGCTGTTGACGCTCTCCTTCGGAAGGCTGTTGAGCCAAGTCCGTGCCGATCCCTGGAGCATGAGCGGCACGTAACGCACGGCCACCCGCTTGTTGCCGCCTGCGATGTTGACCGCTGTGACGTAGTCGGCGAGCCAGTCTTCCGGCTTCGCGGTGCCGTTGTACTTGGGTGTGTCCCTGGGGAGAGTGAATCCCTTTGGGAATCGCTCGCTCCGGATGCGGGGTCCGAAACAGCGATGAGCAGCGATGTCTTCCTCCTCGATGATGCTTGACAGCTTGAGCACGTCGATGCGGTGGCGTGCGTCGTCGCTGGTTTCAGGTCCTAGCGGCCCCAGGCGTTCGTCGATGGTGACCTTGTGGCCGACTCGCTCCTTGACGTTCCGTCCGGCTCGAGGCTCGCTCCGGTTGCCGTCTTCACGTCGTCCAGCCGGATCACGGCCGTGATCACGAGGATGCGAGCTCGCGCTCCCCTCGCGATGAACTCGTGGTTGCTTGTCCTTCGCCCTTCCGCGGCTCGTGGACGACGCCTCTGCACCTTGCTTGAACTTGCCGGCTGCATCGTAGCCTGGAGGCGGCTCATGATGCCCCTTGCTTGCCGTTGCCTCCGTTTCTCGCTGCTGCCGGTTGGCCGTGTTGATGAGTTGCCGCACCCGGCGCATTTGTTGATGTAGTTCTTCGCCTTGGAGATAGGGTAGCTCGGCGGCCGCTGCTTCCGCCGCCCTCATGTTTTGCGTAGGACAGCTGTACTCGGGGAAGCTGAGGTCGGTGAGCTCATGCGCCTGGCCGGCACGGTTCATGGCGCCACCAAGGTCTCCTCCTTTGCGCCTGACTTCATTCAGCTTCTCCGCGTTACGGTCCGCCTGCTCGATGCCGTGTGCAGAATTGTACTCGCGAATTGTGGCGCTGAGCCGGCGCTGTGTTGACGCGAGGTTTAGCGCCTTGTCGTAGATCTGCTGCCGCATCCTCTCGAGTTCAGCCGCCGTCTTGACTGGATCAGCACTTGGCGCGATGGGGGTGCTTAGCAGCTCGAAGTCGGCCTCCAGGTTGCGCTGGTAGCGCGAAGGTTCGCCAGCTTCATGGACAGTAGTGGTGACGGGGCCTCCTGCCGCCGCGTGCTCGACCATGTGCACCTCGGCGTAGGCGTTGAGCTTGGCGACGTCGCGGTCCGCGTCGCCGGAGTTGAGGTAGCCGAAGGCGGAGTCGTCGTTGCAGGTGCTGGCGTCGAAGATCGAAGGAGCCAAGCTCGAGTAGACCACCTCCGGGTACTCCTGAGCGGCGACGGCGACGTAGACGTGGAAATCGCCAAGGGTGACGATCGCTCCTCCGCTGGCGATGTCCACGTCGGCGAAGCTGTTGGTGTTGTCGAGGACGCAGCCGACGGAGCCGATGGAGAGCACGAGGCCGGAGACGATCCGCCGACCATCCACAGTCCGGGATCCCGCACAGAACGTGACTCCGTTCGCCGCGAGCCCCACGGTGGGCGCCAAATGTCGTGGTGGGTAGCACGGCATATCCATCAAAGACGGAAAAGAGTATGGGGCAGGCGACGATCGGATGCTCGCGCGGGATTGGGCAACAAACATGCAAACACACGTCGGTTACCCAGGTTCGGGGCCCTCCTTGTGGAGGTAACACCCCTACGTCCTGCTCTTCTTGTTTCTATTGATTGATCACAGATCGAGCTACAAGGTTGCTCCTGGAGCTGTATGGCGGCGGTGCCGGCTAGAGAGGTCCAGCCGGCTAGAGGTGGAAGACGATGATCTACGTATCGGTGTCTCTCTTCGACGTGCCTCGCGCAGGAGGCCCATGCACGCCTTATATAGGCAGCGTCTAGGGTTTTAGTTAGGGTTTCTAGGTTACAAGGAGATTACACGATTGCCCCTATGACATCACTACTCTGGAGCCGGCTGGTACTATCTCATCATTACACTGTAGCTGTAACGTCCGACAGGAGCTGGACGATCTGGGCCTACCAGTACGGACTGGTCGGTTGGTAGAAGCCGGCTGCTCTAGCCGGCCGTCCGCCTCCGGGTAGGCTAAGCGGCTCGCTTCATCCGGCGGGCTTCAGGCGGCATGCTGTAGCCGGCCCTCGTAGTTCTTGAAGAAATGGACCTCTTAGGGATATCCGGGGTTCATATCCCCGACACTTCCACGTACTTCAATCACCAATGGCCCCAGAACTTATCGTCTCAGAGGAAGAACTTGCCGTGACAACCCCACGACAGAAGTCCTCACAGAGTCAAAGCAAAGATACCCTCAATGGCAAAAGCTAGCTTATGGAGTTTTTCTTGCTAGTAGGAAGCTTAAGCACTATTTCCAAGAGCATCCAATCAAAGTGGTGAGTTCAGCACCGCTAGCAGATATTATACGCAACAGAGATGCAACTGGCCGAGTCGCCAAGTGGGCAATTGAGCTGGGTCCTTATCATATCACATATGAGCCCAGGACAGCTATCAAATCTCAAGCTTTGGTCGACTTTGTCAATGATTGGACTGATTGCACGTCCTCACCAAGTTCACCTTGCACCAAGTATTGGACAATGCACTTTGACGGGTCCAGACAGCTAGAGGGCTCAGGAGCCGGCGTGGTTCTAACTTCACCAAAAGGAGATAAGTTGGCATATGTCCTTCAATTACATTTTGATTGCACAAACAACATGGCAGAGTATGAGGCTTTGCTACATGGCCTGCGTTTGGCCAAGGAGATGAACATCAAGCGTATCAGGTGCTTTGGAGACTCGGATCTCGTAGCTCAGCAAGTGTCTGGAACCTGGGACTCGAAGGATGCAAATATGGCGGCTTATAGAAGAGCAGTCGAACAGATAGCCGGGTTCTTTTCTGGTTATCAAGTGGAGCATATTGACAGACGCAAGAACGAAGCCGCAGATGCGTTATCACGACTCGGCTCTCGTCGAGAGAAAGTACCACCAAACGTATTTGTGGATGAGCTTCACCACCCATCAGTCAAGTTGCCCACAGAGGAGGAGTTAGCCTTCCCAGATCCAGAGTCGGCACTTGTGGCAGCAGTACGGGCAATCCCAGCATGGACAGAGCCCTACCTTGCATATCTCCTAAGGGGTGAACTACCAAAGGATGAAGTCAAGCGAAAGCAACTCATCAGGCGATGCAAGTCATACACAGTCATTGATGGCGAGTTGTATAGAAGGAGTGTCACTGGAGTCTACCAGAGGTGTGTGTCTCCAGAAGAGGGCAGGCAAATACTGCAAGAGATTCATGCAGGTGATTGTGGTCATCATGCATCCACTAGATCCTTGGTGTCAAAAGCCTTCAGACACGGGTTCTTTTGGTTAACAGCACACCTGGACGCAGAGAAGATAGTTCGAGTCTGTGATGGATGTCAAAGGTACGCAAGCAAGACCACGTGCCAGCCCAAGAGCTTAGAACCATCCCTATCACTTGGCCTTTTGCAGTTTGGGGGCTTGACATGGTTGGTCCTTTCTCAAAGTCGCCTTGTCAGAAGACCCATCTGCTAGTGGCAGTTGACAAGTTCACCAAGTGGGTGGAAGTAGAACCCGTCAGCAGAGTCGACGGTGCATCAGCTGTGAGATTCTTCAAGAAAATAGCAACACGCTTTGGATACCCTCACAGCATCATTACAGACAATGGTACCAACTTATCAGTTGGAGAGATGGCCAAGTTTTGCGGTGAGAATAACATCAGACTCGACCTAGCCTCAGTGGCACACCCACAGTCCAATGGACAAGCAGAGAGGGCAAATCAGGAGTTACTGAAGGGAATTAAGCCTCGGCTCCGAGTCCCTTTGCTCAGAGCCGCCGGGTCTTGGGTTGAGGAGCTACTAGCAGTACTTTGGAGTATCAGAACGACTCCTAACAGATCCACTAGCTTCACACCTTTCTTCATGGTGTATGGAGCAGAAGCAGTCCTGCCAAGCGACTTGTTGCATGACTCGCCACGAGTCGCCAATTACGTCGAGGCAGAAAATGAACTCGCCCGCCAGGACTCGGTGGATGCGCTCGAGGAAGCAAGGGAGTTAGCCCTTGAGAGATCAGCAGTCTATCAGCAAGACTTGCGGCGATATCACGCACGCAGAATCAAGACTCGGACTTTCCAGGAAGGAGACTTAGTGCTTCGCCTTGTCCAGAATAAGGAAGGGATGCACAAGTTATCTCCACCATGGGAAGGACCGTTCGTCATAAGCAAGAACTTGCACAACGGATCGTACTATCTAATCGATGTGTGAGAGCCGGCAAGCGAAAGTAAAGGAGCTGACACAGCTCATACACTAGATCCTTATGCAGAGGCAAAGAGGCCGTGGAATATAGCTCAGTTACGTCCTTATTATACTTAAGCTGTAATAGATTTATGAGTTGAAAGGCAATGAGCCCAGTGAGCCATGCCTAGATGTAATTAAATTATTATGATCAAATGAAATAAAGCCGGCTTCTGTGAACATGAGTCCTTTAGTCGAGTCACCCAGTGAGTGCGCTTTGTTCTTTAATTTTGATCATCAGGTTCTTGGGGGCTTGCTTTTCAGTGAAAAAAGTTAAGCTTAGACTCTTGAACCCGGCACAGCAGCCAAACTTTTCCTAATTTTTTCGCTGGTAAGTTAGATGCATCCTGCACAATATGACTAATCTACAGGCATGACTCGTCTCCGGCTCTTATGAATCCTAAGGGACATGAGTTGTTAGGAGCTTGTCAGCACAAACTGTAAGAGGAGTCATGCAGGGCCTACTTATTCATCAGTGGATAATTAGATGGGTTATAAGAACCACAGAATGACTTGCATAGATAACACATATCAAATCTCATAACAAGCAGGTCATCATAAGCCGATTGGCACAATTTCAGAACAAAGTAGTTCAAAAAAAACCTAACAAGGTTTAAGCACCAGCAGTGCATCATTACAAAGTTTACAAAGCACCAGTAGTGCATCATTATACAAGCTTAAGATGTGTCTTCCAGAGGAGTCGACTTCTCAGCCACAGTTGAGGAGTCCTTCTTTGCAGGAGACTTGTCTTTTGTTGGAGCAGCAGAGGGAGGAGCCGGCTTCAAAGGAGGCTTGGTGGCGACTCTCTTCGTTTGAAAGCCAGTACCCCTGGGACTCTTCATATGCTTAGCAAGTTCTGCTTGTTTCTGAGCGTCTCTAGAGACAGCTCTAGAAGGAGTGGGCGCAGCAGGAGTCTTCAGGGTGGGCTCGGCACTAGGAACAGGAGCCGCCGGTGATGAGGAACTTGGCCCGGCAGAAGATGAGAAGACACCAGCTGGGTCCTGTGAGGGGCGGCCAAAGTTTATGATCTCAGGAGTTTCTGGGGCAACCCTTTTGTTCTCCAAATCATAGTGATGAACCCATACCTCAGGGTCCATCTTATTCGCAATCTCGCAAGCATATGGCCGCACCAATTTCTCTTCAGCCTTGAAGTCATCTTGAGTGAAAGGTTTGCCATCCTCATGTTGCTCTGGCTTCCCCATTGTAAGCATTGCTGGCTCTATGACAGTTGGGTAATAGCTATGGGCTAAGGCCAGGATCCTGATGGAGGCTCTCCTCAAGGAAGATTGTTTCCACAGACGCATATAGCCTGGTGCCCTAGACAGCTCGTCCACCAGACGTTCAGGCTCTTTGGGGCACTTGCCTTTATGGTTCAGATATTTGACCACAGAACGGGCTCCCTCTTGTAGCCCATGACAGTAATCAAGCATCTCAGATAGTTGTTTGCTTGCGGGCAGTTTAAGTTTTGGGGAGTCAACCCCTGCAGAAAAGAAGAAGTGATTGTCAGTCTAAAAGCAATTCAGAAAGGTGCAAAAGGAAGCAAGCGAAAGTTTTTGAGCTTACCAAATATGTGTTGGCACATGGCCCAAATGCCTTTTTTGCAAGTGTCGAAGACAGCCTTTAGGTCATTGTGGGCCTTCTGGGCAATCTTTTTGGCATCAGCCGACTCTTTCTTTACTTGCTCCAGTTGAGCAGACAAGGCTTTCAGATCCTTCTCAAGTTGAAGGGAGTGTTCTTTTTCAGCAATGGCAGACCTGGCACTAGCAGCGGCCTAGTCCTCAAGCTCTTTCATGTCTCTCTTCATCTTGTAGACAATGCACTGCAATCACAAGTCATAGAGCATAAGTAAGTTTCACAAGTCAAGTAGAGAACTCGTGAGCTCCAAGTCGTCACAAGTTAACAACTTGGCGCTTGGGGGCTACTCAGGAGTCAATTTTTTCCTAACAGCAAAGCAGGCATGAGTCCTACTTGACAAGTCATCAGCTCCAAGTCGCCACAAGTTAGCAACTTGGCGCTTGGGGGCTACTCGCAGAACAGAATTTTTTCTACAAGTTAAGCACCAATAAATTACATGGATTTGTAGCTCCAAGTCGTCGCAGGCTGACAACTCGGCGCTTGGGGGCTACTCGTGGAAAAGTTTTTGGTCCAAGGACCCGACAGACAGTAAATCAGCAGCCCCGAGTCCTAGTAGAGCTAAGGACTCAGTGCTTGGGGGCTACAGTGTGCAAATTTTCCTATACAGCAGTTGAGTTCAGTTTCAAAGTCAAAGCACCTATCCTAGTCACAAGTCACCACAGACAGGTGCTTGGGGGCTACTGGGATAGGAGGAGTCCAGAAAACATAAAGAAGGAGAAGTCAGAAAAGCTTACTTCATGAACCATGTGGAGAGACCTAAGAGCCACTTGCTCTTCATCCTTTAGCCTGGCGGATTGATCATTTAAATCGACCGCTTGAGCATAGGCTTCAGAAAATGACATGTTGTCAGATACCCTAAGTCGGCTGTAGTCAGTAGATGACTTGATCTTGATATTTGGAGGAGTTGCAGGAGTCGGCTTCACAGGAGCCGTATGAATTTGAGGTGCAGTATCAGGAGTCTCAGTCCTAGAAGAGGGCTGGACTATATTTGGAGTCGCCGCCCGAGTCCTTGAAGGGGACTCGGGAATGGAAGGAGTTGTAGTTGCACCAGCAGATGCAGCGATGGAGGGACCTGTCCTCGTGCTTGTTGTTTCAGAGGCTGAAGGAGGGACAGGTCCACGCCCAGAGGTTACATCAGCCATGCCTGGGAGCTTGGTTACCTTGGCACAAGGCCGAGCCCTGAAATATGCAAAGATAGAAGTCAGCAATAAATCTAGCGAAAGGAAAAGACAGAAGTCATTTGAATACAAGTACAGAAACAAAGGAGTCTTACCCAACATTGGTCTCCAGGTCCAAGGAGGCCTGAGAGTCCGAGGAAGGCATTGACATCCCGGAGTGATAGGAGTCGTCCTTGTGGGGAGGAGAAGTCGATTTCTGCTGGTGCGAGACAGGCAGAGGCTCAGGAGCATCTGTAGGCCCATCGGAGCGCAGCTTCCTCTTCCTGGCGGCAATAACACTCTGCATGTGTTCTTCAGGCTTAGTAGGTGAGCGAGAGGACCCAAGGACTCGTGAGAGTGGTACCTTGGGAACAGCCTCTCGAGATCCATTATTGTTTGAGGCTGGGGAAGAAGAAGAGTGACTCCTGGCTGAGGACTCTTCAGATGGTGATGGGTGAGCAACAGCAGAGGTAGTATCAGCTTGTCTAGTGACGGGAGCCTCTGGAGAGGACTCGTCGTCGTCAATCTCCTCCACGATGGGAGCCTCTTGCGAGGACTCCTCTTCAACAACATCTTCAGTTGGAGCCTCTGGCGAGGACTCCTCATCGGCAACATCATTTCCATCAGGAGCCTCCTGGGAGGACTCCTCCTCATCATCGTCAGTATCTTCTACCATAGCAGTTTGATCTGTGGCAGGAGTCTCCTCTTCAGCCTCAGCCTCAGCTTCAGCTTTGTTTTCAGTGCCAGCTCCAGAGGCCGGCTTCCAGAAGGAGTCGGTGAGCTACAACAGAGCCAAAGAAAGGAGTTAGTAATTGACACAAGTGAGATTAAATTGAAAGTGAAGTAAAGTGCAGAGACTTACATCGGGAGCTGGGTTGGTCGAGCAGAAGGGCTGGAGCCCGAAATGGGCTTGGTCCTTCACTGGTTTCCCAGTCAGCTTTTTGATAAGCCGACCAAGTTCGGGTCCATCAGATAATTGCTCCGTCACCCGGAGGTCATCACCAGCACATCTAGTATATGAACAGATCAGCCGAGTCCTAGGACTCAGAGGCTGAATTCGCCAAGTCGTCCAGCAGCGAACCAGATCCATGTTTTCGAGATTGTGGGACAAGAGGGCCCGGATTCGAGTGATCAGAGACTCGACTCGCGGCCGTGCAGCATCAGAGCATCTAGCTTTCATAAGAGGAGTCGCCTGGAGGCGATCCTCGGAGAACAGGGGAAGTTTTGGCTCACCTGCAGGGGAGGTATCCTTGCAGTAGAAGAAGGATTTCTGCCAGTCCTTGATGCGGTTAGGAAAGACTGGCTTTGGGAATACAGAGTTGAGGCGCCGTTGAAGAGCGACGGCGCCACATTGGAGAAGAGGGCCCCCAGAAGTTTCGGGCTGGGGGTTGCAGTAGAAGAGTTCAAGCCAAAGGTTGAGATCTGACTTGATCTGGAGGTAGTCCTCGCACAAGGTTACGAAATTGGAAAGAGTGAGAATGGAATTAGGAGCCAGATCGTGAATTCACAGTTGATAGAGATCGAGAAGTTGGCGGAAGAAAAGATCGCCGGGGGGAGAGAATCCGCGGAACAGATGCTCCACGAAAACCACCACCTCACCCTTAGCGGGAGAGGGAACGATTTCATCCCCTGGGGCTCGAGCTTGAGCGTTGGAAGGAATCAAACCTGAGAGCCTATGTGTCTTCAATTGTTCCGCCGTGACAGTAGATCCACCCCAATCGGCGGAAATCGATCGCTTGGAAGAGGATTTTGCGGCGGCGGTGGCCGCGGCGGCAATGTCCACCGTCCTGCTCGACGAGGATGCCTTGGCCTTGGGTGCGGTCTTTGTGCACTTGGGTGCCATGGCGTGCGGGCGGTGTGTGCTGAGCGCGGGAAGAGATGGGCGCGAAGAGAAGGAAGAGATTTGAGCTGAAGGGGGCAAGTGAGGTTTAAGACCTAACCCTTCGGTATTTATAAGGAGGGTAAAACCCTAGAGAGTTACAGTGCAGGTCCACAGTAAACTGTGGATAACGTTTCAGTAAAAATGGTTCAGCGGTTAACAGACAGAAAGGACATAACAGAGAAAGGTCAAAGTCACAGAAGTGGAAGAAGCCGGCTTGTCTCAGAATGATGAGTCCTGTGACAGTAAAAGTCAAGTTATCTAGTCCTTGTTCGCAAGAGTCACATCAGAACTCGGCCTGCTAGTGCAAAGGCAAGAGTGGTGGCTTGAATAAGGGGTGAAGATGAATTCATTTTATATGTGTGTTATGTTTTTTATGCAGGAATTCATCTTGGAGCTAGCAGCAAGCGACTTGGAGCCTTTGGCTCAAGTGGAAGGAGTCGACCCAGGAAGTCGAACCAACAAGTTGGAGGAAGCCGCCAAGCTGCGCCCAAGATAAATTCGGGGGCTACTGATGGGGGGATACTTTATAGGTAGGCCCATGGACCCGGAAAGTAGACCCGCCAAGACCAAGAAGGCCAAAGCCGAGTCACGTATCAAGTCGCATGGGCTGGGCTGGAGAAAAGCCGACCAAGGCCCATGATGGAGAAAGGACTCGTCAGCGAGGAGTCCAAGTACAACCCGGAGCCCTAACTTGGAAGGCCAAGACGTAGAGTAGGACTCCGTGTTCTAGTGTGACTCGGTGTAACTTGTAAGTCCAGGGACCCGACAACCTTTATAAGCAGGGCCCTGGACCTTAGATCGATAAGCTAAGCCAGACAAGTTCTAGATAAGCAATCTAGAGAGAGACAAGTCCAACCAGTAGAGAGAAACACCAAGTCGCTGGATCCCTAGAGAGGAGCCAGAACCTTGTAATCGATATCAGATCCAGAGCAATAAAGAGAAGCAGGAAGTAGGTCTTTACCTCTAACCAAGAGGGGCCGAACCTGGGTAAATCTGTGTCCCTAGGCGAGATTAATCTCTCCTACGTACTTCAAGCATCGATGGCCCCCGAACTCACCTTCCTGGAGGAAGGACTTGCCGTGACAACCCCACGACAGTGAGCATGACCGCGCACTGGCGCTCGAGCTCGTCTTTCTGCAGCTGGGGGTAGCAGTACGGCCGCACGGCCACAAGGGCTGTGCCCGGCTGCAGGTGGATGTGATGGTCACAGGGCCGGACTGCAGGCAGGCCCTGCGGCTCGTCGAAGAGGTCACTGTGCTGCTGCAGTAGGCTGTCCAACAGGGGATGCTCCGTGTCGACGGCGGCCGCCGTCAGCTGGGGCTGAGGGGCCATCGGGGGAGCGCCGCCTACGCCCTCCCACCGGACGCGGTGACCCAGACGCCAGAAGATTATCGTCAGGGCGTCGAAGTCCCAGAGGATGGGACCCAGGGTCCGTAAGAAGTCGACATCGAGGATGAAGTCGAAGTAGCCCAAGTCGATGCTGACGTAGGTGACGGACAAGTGCTCGTTGCCGATGACGATGGGGACCTTTCGAGCAATACCCTGGCAGTCGAGGCGGTCACCATTGGCGACGGTAACGCGGAACTGTTCCCCGTCGATTGGCTGTAGTGCTAGACGGCGCATGGTGGCCCCTGACAGAAAGTTGTGAGTGGAGCCCGTGTCCAAGAGTGCGAGGAGCCGCTCTCCGTTGATCGTCACCGGCAGCAGCATAGTTTTCTCCGTTCGGATGCCCGTGAGTGCATGGAGGGAGACAATGAGGGCGTTCGCCTAGACCAGCCCTGGAGGGACCGCGTCGGCCACTTGATGGTTCGGGTCGTCTAGCCCGGCGGCGGCGACGTCCTCCTCAATGTAGTCCGCGGCCTCCAAGTAGAACAGGCATTGGCAAACGTGGCCCGAGACGTAGGGCTCGTCGCAGTAGTAGCACAGCCCCTGGCGAGGGCGCTCGAGCTGTTCGGCCGTGGTCAGCCGACGGAACGGGCGCGTCGCAGCCGGAGTGGTGGCCACTGCAGGGGCCTGGGCCGGACGCCCCGGTGCTGGCAGTGTCGGTGGCGATCGGGCGGGCGGTCGGACGCCTCTGGATGGGGACGCCTGCTGCATGGCCACCGCGCGACGCTCGAAGGCGCGGGCATAGTACATGGTCGTCTGGAGGTCCTGTGGTCCCCGCATCTCCACGTACACGCGGATGTGATCCGGGAGACGTCCCACGAAAAGCTCGGCCCGCTGGCGAGCCGTGACTCTGGGCGCGTGGCATGCCAGAGCCTGGAAGCGGTCGGCAAAGTCCTGCACCGAGGAGGTGAAGGGTAGGCGCCCCAGCTCTGCCAACCGACTCCCGCGTATCGGCGGCCCGAAGCGTAAGAGGCAAAGCTCACGGAAACGCTCCCATGGGGGCATGCCGCCCTCGTCCTGCTCAAGGGCGTAATACCACGTCTGTGCAGCACCGCGGAGGTGATAGGAGGCGATCCAGGTGCGGTCGGACACGAGCGTGCGTTGCCCCCGGAAAAACTGGTCGCACTGGTTGAGCCAGTTCAGGGGGTCCACGGTGCCGTCGTAGGTGGCGAACTCCAGCTTGGAGAAGCGTGGCGGCGGCGGGGTACGCCTCCTCGTGGTGGAGCAGCGAGTACGACGCAGCCGAGTAGGTGGGCATCAGAGGGCCCCCCTGAAATAGGGGTCCGTCGACACCGGCGGAGGGGTCAATGTAGCCCGAGGACCCGCCGAAGTGGATGGCCTAGGGCGGCGCCTGCGGGGGCAGCACGTGCGGCTGCTCGGAGGCTGTTGTGTAGACCGGCACGGCGAGCCAGGCCGGTAGCGGGGACGGCGATGGGGGAAACCTGATCTGGTGGATGGGCACCCCCTGCACCGTCGTTGGAGGGCCCTGGGTCGAAGTTGCCGGCGGCGACGGATGTAGCGGCGGAAGCTGCAACGTCGATGCGCCGACGTGCGCCGCGGGCGGTGGCTGCCATGACGGCTGTTGCGGTGGCGGGGCGGTAGCGAAGGAAGCAGGCGGTTGCGGTCCATAGGGGCTCGCGAGGAACGTGCGGATGCCTGCGACCTCCTGGGTGAGGTCCCGGATGGCAGACGTCATCTCCTCCAGGGTGAGGACGGCGGAGGGGGTGAGCGACGGTGCCCGGTGGCGGAGGAGATTGGCCCGGACAAGGAAGGCGCGTCCGCCGTGGAGGTTGCTGGCAGCGTGGTGGCGGTGGAGAGAGGTGTAGACATGATCGATCGCGAGACAGCTGATACCAGATTGATAGGAACTGGGATCCTACCAAGTATAGGCCTTAGGTTGTACGGGTGGAAGGGAGGGTGGCGAGGAGCTGGGCGCGAGCGGCGGCGAGTCGGCGCCGTGTTCGCACGGTGGAGGAGGAGATGACGCAGGAGGAGGCGGCTAGGGTTAGGGTTCCGACTCCTGAGGGAGTCGGGCAATAGATATGACTTATTGCTTAATTTCAAAACGTAGCGTTACAAGTATTTACTGTATATAATAAGGGAGAGTATCCGGTGAAAACTGTTGATAGGTGAAAACCTGAAAACTTTCTTTCTTTTCCGTCAGATTGACAATAGACGAACCAGATTAGAAGTGGAAAGCGCACTAGGTTCTTAAACACAATTTTACTGATAACCCCCTCCACTTAATCATTTGCTTGAAAAAAATGGGTCAAACAAAAAACCACGCACGATCCATCCACGATCTGCGCCGCCATGGACACTCGTCCCGAGCTGATCGCCGTCGGCGCTAGTCCTCTGTTGACTGTGTGCCTACCCCTCCCCAGGCCTCTGCCATGAGCCATCTTCCTCCCCCTCCTCCGCGGTCAAAAATCCCTCAGCCATCAGTGATCCTCCATGCGCCGCCGGCCTCGGACGACCGTCCCTGCCATCCAGCGGTCGCTCTTCACAGACATTACCGGAAGTTAACAAAAGTACGTTCTACCAAAGCTGAGCACAACTACAATTCAATAAACGCAAATCTACAAAGGCAACATCGGTGCATTGTCCAACAGATCTTGATAATACAAACGATTTCTCCAGCTAGCTAGCTATGTGCATGCATGTGCCACTAGCAAAATCTGGTACAACATTGAGTCTGTACAAGAACCAAAGCTTTCGCGAAGCAGCGCCACGTTCTACAGAGAAGCTACAGAGAAGCAAAATGCCGTATTCTTCAGATAAGCTACGGAGTAGCAGCGCTGAACCAAAGTTCAGAGAAGCAGCGCCGACGCCGCCGGCTCGCCGGCCCATGGCGGAAGCACTGCTTCCTCCGCGTATCCGTCAATTGGAGAAGCGTCGGATATCCGTCGCATCGCGTCCTAGGACGCCGTCGCGCGGGCTTCACCGTGGCCTGCGGGGACAACAACGCAACCGCTGCTAGATCGTTGTCGCGTGGTGCAACCACTGGTCTCCAAGTCGCCCCCGCATGGAGCCAGTCAGCCAAGACACAAGATCGCCTTCGCATGCGAGAAGATCTGCGGCCTCGCCGGATTGAAGACGACAAATCGGCACAGATCGTGGATGGATCTGCGTGTTTTGTTTTGACTGATTCATTTTCAAGCGAACGATTAAGTGGAGGGGGTTATCAGTTAAATTATGTTTAAGTCGCCGGTCCGTTTCCCACTTCTGATCTAGGCCGTCTGTCGTCGATCTAATGAAAAGGAAAGAAAGTTTTCAGGTTTTCACCTATCAACGGTTTTCACTAGATACGTCGCCATATAATAATCCGGTCATATATGTAATGCCGGTCATAACACTCCCGCTCATCCTCCTCGGTTCGATAAGGGAAACAAAACCAGCACAGTAGTTTTCTTGCTCCCGCTTTTCACCCAGCCGTCCGATACGGTAGGTTTTTTTGCACTTTTCGCCTGGCTGGATAGGTAGATGACTGGTGGGGCTCGCTACGCAAATGGTCCACAAATCAGCGGGCAAAACCACCTCGTCGACGTCTCTCTCCTTTTTACCCGCGACGGCATCCAAACAAAACCCGCGCCTGGGGTCAAACCCTAGCCCATTCCCCGCTCACGTCCTTCCTCCCCCACTCTCCTCCCTCCCAGCCGCCTCTCTCGTCGTCGCTCCTGCTCGGCTGCTCCGCACGGAAGGAGGAGCAAGGGTGACGAGGGAGGAGCAGCCTCACCGGCTCGGCCTCCGGATTTGACGCCCGTGTGCGGCAGGGCACCAAGAGGGAGCGTAGGCGCCGCCCCGTGCGTCGCATCGGGAGGACGGTCGGCGACTGCCGCCGCTGGTCGTGGTGGAGGGGGTTACGCTGGAGGGTGCTTCTGCGTAGAGCGTCGGGAGGCCACGCTCGTCGCCGGTCATGGAGGCGGCGGCTGCTGGATGACATGACCTGCCCGAGGTGGTCCACATCGAGGAAGAGGGCGACGGCACGCACGCTGCATCCTCTCCTCTCCCAGGTCGCCCCGCTCAAGATCTGGATGTCCCTCTCCCTCCTCTTGGTCTTGAACGACACAACAGGGCATAGGAGAAGGACGGCCAGAAGGTGGCAGCCTGCTTCCTTGGAATCCATGAGGAATCTAGAGCTCCCTGCCCCCATCAGTACAGACCTAGGTATGTGCTCTATGTGGTTGCAATTAAATCTGGATCGAGTAATGTCATATGGTTTGTGGGTGAAGGACTGTAGTTATTGTATCAGATTAAATCTGGAATTGCACTATAATGTTTACAAAGTTCTATGATATGCTTTTGTTGGTTTTGCCATGTCTTCTGGCTTGATTGCAGAATACATAGACAATGGTGAAGGCTGTAGATGTGCTTTCCGGCAGTGAGGGTGTCAAAGGCACCATTTTTTCACCCAAGAGGGAGATGGTAAGTATGCAACATTCTGTGCTAGCCTCTGAATTATATCCTCGTATGTTCATTGGACATGATTAGTTGCTTGTTGTTTAGGCATTGTGAATTGCATGTTGATGCAGCTCGTTTTTGTTATGTTTCTTTTCTATGTGGAAATGTGATGCATGCTTATTTTGCACCGAAATCGAGCTCTGTGATAGGTGATAAGTAATCCAGTTCTTTTGTCAAATATTTCTAGACGGATCTACATAATTATATAGGATATAGCTAATTACGAGTTTTAATTTTTATTGGTGCAGCGCTGGAGTTTCTTTTGCCCTTCTGGATATCTCCTCATTCATCAATGGTTGTTGAATAGGATGTTATATATGTATATATCAAAACATGAATTATTCATTTGCTACTGAAATTTACTCTTTGAAGGACAAGCCATCTTTGTTTATGGGGCTCTTGGTGGCCCACTGATGAGGACCTCGTGTTGTACTCAGTCAAGTGTAAGGTGAGCCAATGATGGACTTGTAGGACAGATGTTACGTTTGTATGGATTTGCTTGGTTCTGAATAATGCAGTTTTTGTATGCTAGAAGATATGCATTTGTTGAGATGTTCCTGATGCATTTCTTGAGGTGGACTTGATGCATATTTCGAACAGAGCATGTGCATATGCAATTAATTTCATAGTCTAGTGAGGCCCGTGAATTAATCATTGTCTCTCTGCACTTCTTGCTACTAATGCTTGCGTGATTCAGTTTGTGGCAGATGACTGGTGATTTTGCTCTAGCTTGCCCTCTCAATTCTTCTGTTGGTTGCTCTTAGGTGAGGCCTCCAAGCCCCAAGTCTATCTCCCTCTCTGTTTGTTTCCCTGAGTTGATCCATTTGACATTTCATCATTTGAATATTTTGTGTCCATTTGACTTGGTCCAAATGTCTTTGTTCATGTTATAATTGATAGTGTTGGTTACTAATTCAGGTCCCTGGTATGATATTTGATCGATGTCAAGACCGGAGCAGCTGTAAATTAATTCACACGGACGAACAACTCGGAAAGTGACCTGTGATTCCAATCTCGCAGGCTGCGGTCCAACACTCACGGCAAGCATGCTCCATGGTATCCTCCATTTCTAGGGATTTGAATTCCTTAAAGTAGTTGGTTGTGCGCTTGGGCTCATTGGCAATACCCATTTTTTGTCTGGCTCCATTTGCCTGCAGGGACTGGAGGTTGTCATATGACCTCTGGTATCTAATAGATGCCACAGAGTTATTAGTTTAGTTGGCATTTTCATATTACCTCTTTTGATATTAAGATATTTTCAATATCTCATACCATAATTTGCTCTTATTCTTGATAGACTGCTCTGATTTTGGTTGGCAATTTTATAGCTTGGAGATATAGGAGATGATGCAGCCAAAAGTACTCATCTCATTGTTCTCTTGGCCTCCTCTCATGATGTCAGTAGAAGATATGTGTACTGGTCACACGTCTCGCTCGCTATCATGTTCTTCCGTTCAAATGCACTTCAAGGAATTAACAATGTTGTTCTTCAAACTATTATTTTCCTAGTCCGGGCATGGAATTTTTGTGTGGTTGCATCCTTTATTCTTAGGTATGACATCAAGTTCGTGGAAATTTTGATGGACGGTGCTACTAGATTCCATATAATGCTCTGATTCACATGGTCAGCGACCCCATTTTCTTCTGTAATGACTAGGTAGTCTATATATTGCTCTCAACTAGATTAAGTTTCAGATTACTGAGACCTCTATGCTGTTCTCGATTCAGTTTGGTTATTAAGATGGTCTACGAAGCAGCAACAAGGGCACCACGATTGTTTTGACCATGCTGTTCATGAGTTAAATATCTTTGTATGGTTTGCGTTCAGTTCTACCTACAGTTGGGTATAGGTAAGGTTCAGTCGTCTGCATGTAAAATGCAAACCATCATCTAGCATGACCAAATTAGCTCGTGGGTTTTAGTTGCTCTTTTTTCTTAAGTGTTTTATACGGCACAAGTTAGAATCTGTTTTCCTGGTTTTTAATATGGGAAAAGGTTTATATATTTTCAGTTGTAAAATCTTTTATACTAGATGGAACTACTTTTTTTAATAAATTCTGTTAATCCTCTTTCTAATTAATTGCAGGTTGTACCTAAACATATCTACATTTACAAACAAGCTGTTCTAGAACAGGCTTTAGAGAGCCTATCTCTCAAAATGCACGAAGCAAAGGCATGCATGGTAGGTAATGATAAAATGCTTGGCTCTGTCCGTATTGATGTCCCAGCGCATGATCATCATCCATTGTTATAAGAAAGAGAATTCTTCGGAGATTATAAGCTGACATAAGAAGATGCTCTCGAGTCGGCAAATGTTTCCGCCCTTCTCTACCTTTTAATTCCAGTGATCTTACTAGCTGTCAGGCTAAACTTGCAAACTGTCAACATAAGCTATTAGCTGCATCATCCTAGGCAATCATGTTTTAAGAGCAAATAGAATCTCTTCAAGCTAAACTGACTATTGTCAATCAAGAAAATGGAAAGCTTGTCTTCTCCCTTTTTTTGTTTATGTTGTTTGCAATCCATGGCTTGGAAGATCGAAGCAGCTCGATGAAAGTCTGAGGCATGCGTGTTCTTCCATTTGGCCTTACGTTGTCGTGTGCTGATGGACCATATGCATGCAAATATAATACACTTACCTTATGCTTATTGAATATTTGATTTATGACCACTGTATGTCTCCTCCAATTTTTTCCTAGCTTGCATTTAAAAAGCAGGTTGTTAGCAATTTGGCCCTTTTGCTGATTCAAAATTCAAAGCATGTTGCATCAATGTATTATATATTTTCTTCAGTATCTTCTTAAGTGCATGTTGTTAAACTAAGCAGCACTCTTTTTTCCTACATGATGTGCTTAACTTAGATTATAAAAAATATTCAGATATAGTTTGAACAAATGAATAAGAAACTTGGAATTATTTGAATTGCAGCAGATACTTATACTTTTCTATTGCAGATGTAGTTTTGGTTCACATGGAGATGAGGATTGTGGCGCGTGATGCAACATGCGTGGGAACGGCGATGAATAAGAACAGGTGCATGGCTTGGGGAGCAGCACACACATTGAGTGGCTGGCTGACTGCAGATGTCGAGATGTCATGGTTAGAGGTTCTCCCACTCCCTATCTTATTATGAAATATGCCCACACCTGAATTGAGCATCCTATCTTACCATTTTTCCTTCTAGAAATTGTCCATTTGAGCTTTCATTATCACACTGTTCTGCATTTTGACCAGGTAATGTGATCTGAATCTGAGGTCAAGCTGTGTAGTATGTTTCTGGAAGTTGAACTCCTAAGTTTCCCATCATTTGTGTAGTAAAAAACTGTATGTTCCTTAAGAAGGCATTTCCTAAAGTATAACCTGTTACATCTGTACATATGCAGTTTCTGTGGTGTGGTCCATCAAGTTGATGCTATGTGCTCTAGACTAAGTAGTTTTCCATGCTGCAGATCTAAAAGTTCTTAGTATTATGCTCTATTTCACTAAATTTTGTTCTTACTGCAGTAGTAGCAAGGATTGTTCCAGCATACTTTTTTTCTCCTTTGCTTAATTTGTTAAAAAACAAAATTAAACCAACACGTGATTCCCCTTTATTTTGTGTAATTCCTATTTCCTCTTAATTGACTATGTAGTGAAGAAACGTCCAGAACTAAATTGTTATTGTGCCGACAAGTGTTCTTCACGTGTTCTGTATATACAACACATTTTTTTTTCATTCGCAGCTTTGTGTCGTTGATGAAAATGCATGATCTCCAAAGCAGGTTTGTCACTTAGAGACGTGGTTCAGCAATGTACCTCATACAGAGTTGTTTGATGACAAAGGAGGGCAAAATTGGACTACCAATACACTGATCTTACTAGAAGTATCTTATAGATGAAATGCTGCAGGGTTTAATCATTCAGGTTAAGACACCTTGGCTTATAACTTCCTTTCCGATTTGGCAGGCCTGCCATTTATTTTTGGTACCATTTCACTAACCAAGATTTCTTATATGTTAGTTATATCTTGGCTTTCAAATGTTTGGTAGTTCCAACACTTTCACTTATACCATTGTCAACCAGTTTAATCTTGCATTGATTATCTTACTGCCACTAGGCTATCAGTTAGTAGTTTGCTCATGTAGGAGATTGTGAATTGAATCTATACTCAGTTAGTTTCTCTCATGGAAATACCTATTCACCTGCTTTTCTGTTCGTGGCTCACTATTTGCTCATGTAGGAGATTGTGAGGATGGCTGGTGACCAGAAAGAGGCCATAATGTATCCGTCGATGGAGCAGGTTTCGGGAGATAGGCCAGCCGCTGTCGTCATCTGAGGGATCTCCGGTGGCAGAGTTATAATGGCGGACAGCTTTGGGACACAGTTGAAGCTATACTGGCGACAAAACTCATATCTGAGTTTGGTCCTACTATTACACAAGCTATACTGTCTACAGAACTCACATAAGAGTTTGGACACAATTGTATTCATATAATTGATGTGTCGAAGGCCGGAGACTATTGCCTCTCTAACCTACCAGATGTAATTCGTGAAACTAATATTATATTCCTTCTCAGCTGGTGTCCTAAAACTATAAATACTTAGGTTGGACTATGGCTCATGATCAGTAACTTACTAGCAGGTCCGCATTTGCGCCTCTCTCCTTCTCTCTTATGGTCTAGGTCCTATTTATAATATCATCGAGTAAAATAGGAAATGACACTATGTACATTCTCCGATTTTGTGATGTTTGGGTTGCATATTCATTTTCTTATGTAAGCAGCATGATCAGTATAAAGAGGAAAGAAATAGCACATAATTACCCTTGACAAAAAAAAACATCCATCAGAATATGCACATTTCAATTAACTGTTCTAGAAATAATGAAAACTTAGTGCATGGTTCCTTTTAAGAATCTGAGCTTGCTCCAGTTGAGTATTGTCTGTGGCCCTCTTGTGCCTGATTCATCTCGATGCTTGACATCTTGGCTCTTACATATGTTTGTTGCGAATTGATATTTGTTTGCTTTGTCATCCTTATTTATATTTCACCCGGCCAACATGATTAACACCTTGGCTCCTTGCATGTTTGCACATAGTGCTTATGCCTCATGGATAATGGTTGATGGATTTGTGTATCACACCTCTCGACAACGACGAGGGGAACAAATTTGGAAGGATTTATGACCGAATGACAATTTTTATACCGAGTGACCGATGAGCTTGAGTGGCGGAGGTTGTAATGGTCGTGATGGATCGGGCTGGCGACGACGATAAAACATGACAACATTGGATACGGGACAAGAAAGGCAGAGGACAACATAACTTGTAAAAGGGGGAATCAGTAGAAAAAGCTCGGTGGTGGGCAGCATAAGAGGAGCCGACAAAACCCCAACGGACAACCTTCGTAGGGGTATTGTTGTTAGAGTCACGGTATCCTAAACGCGATTTTTTTTATATATATGTAAATATATAAAATTAATGGTTAAAATACAGTCTCGTTTCCAGCTTTTACGCCATCGGCGCAACGGGTCATTTAGTTGAATTAGGCAGCAAAGAGTCCACATCGTTCATGTTACATGGCCAGGGCCAGAATCCACGCCAGCACATGGCGGCAACCAATGCCCACTTTGAGACAGAGGCGGTGAAATAAAATATATCAGATCCCCACCGGCAGGACTGCGAATAAGGACTCGAACATCTAATAATTGAAGAGGCACAAACGAACGACACAATTGGTTGGCCAGACATATTTATTTTTATTTTAAAGATGAATACCTGCGAAATTCTCCGATATCTACGTGCCCAAAATGATCTCCCATGGATCTGTGCGGGAGACTATAATGAAATTGTAAGCCAAGGAGAACAGTTGGGCCAAAATGAAAGAAGTGAAGCTCAAATGGCCAACTTTAGGGACCGTCTGACGGACTACCGTCTGACTGATCTGGGTTTCTCTGGTTACCCGTACACATGGGATAATAAGCGTGCCGGCGCGGCGAATGTTCAAGCTAGGTTGGATAGAGCCACTGGAGACGAGGTTTTTATGAATATGTTTACATTCAGTTCGGTGGAGCATATAGCAACCGAGGAATCAGATCATATGGCGTTATTGATCAAGGTTAATGCTGCTGCTCCTAAACGTCCCTCATCAAGGGTTCGTGGGTTTCAGTTCAAAGAAATGTGGACCAGGCATGAAGCATATGATAACACGGTGGAGGAAGCGTGGGAAGCAGGCAATTATCATGGTTCAGGTGTAAATGGGTTGTGGAGCCAGTTAAAGGACGTGACGAGTCACTTGAGAAACTGGAGCTATAATTATTTCGGCTCTATGCAGAAAGAAATAAAAAGACGGCACCAGAAGCTTAGTGATGCTAAATTGAATGCACTTGTTACTGATGACTCACAGGAGGTCAGGAACATTGAAAAACAGTTACATGAGCTTTATGAAAGAGAAGAAATTGTGTATAGGCATTGATCGAGGAATGAGTGGCTAAAATCTGGGGACCGCAATACTAATTTTTTTCAAAACCGTGTTTCTCATAGGAGAAGAAAAAATGTGGCGAGAGGATGGAAGTAGATGTGACACTGATATGGGCATGAGAGAGATGGCACATGCCTTCTATCTCAACCTCTATACCTCGGAAGGGGCGACAAATATGGAGAATATCTTGGATCGTTTAGCAACCTTTGTCACTCCGGAAATGAACGAGAAGCTGACAGCAGCTATCTCAAACAAGGAAATCGAAATAGCCCTTTTTCAGATGGGCCCGACCAAGGCTCCTGGGCTGGATGGATTGTCCGCTTTATTCTTTCAGCGCCACTGGGCCGTAATCAAAGTAGAAGTTTGCCGGGTTGTGAGGGATTTCTTGGCGGGAAGGGAATGCCCTTCGGATTTTAATGATACGATTATTGTATTAATCCCCAAGGTGCAATCCCCAGAGGTGCTAACACAGTTTTGGCCAATTATTTTGTGTAATGTGCTTTACAAACTAGCATCAAAAGTGGCAGCGAAATAGGCTGAAAAAGATCCTCCATGTGCTGATCTCGGA
Source organism: Puccinellia tenuiflora (assembly GCA_012064385.1). Classification (NCBI taxonomy): domain Eukaryota; kingdom Viridiplantae; phylum Streptophyta; class Magnoliopsida; order Poales; family Poaceae; genus Puccinellia; species Puccinellia tenuiflora. The sequence continues at coordinate 130,162 of QRDG01001222.1, read as the reverse complement.
GGAGCAAAGCGCCTTTGTGCCGGGAAGATTAATTACAGATAATGTGTTCATTGCTTATGAGTCTACACATGCCATTCGTACATGGAAGAGGAAAACTCCGTTGTGTGCTGTGAAATTGGACATGGTCAAGGCGTACGACAGAGTTGAGTGGATCTTCCTTGAAAAGGTGATGCTTAAGCTGGGTTTTGCGCCGGTGTGGGTGAATATGATCATGAGATGTACACTATGGGAAAAAAAGGCAATGCCGTGCGGCGCGTCGTTGCCGTGCGCCATGCGCACGACAAAGAAGTCTTTGCCGTCCAATGGCAAGAAACTGCACGGCAAAGAATGGTGGCATGGCAAAGAATGAAGAAAACACACGACAAAGACTTCCAGACGGCAAAGACCCCTCAGGACGCACGGCAAAGAAAATGTCGACGGCAAAGCCGTATCAAGGCGCACGACAAAGCTGCCGAACACGGCAAAGCACAAAAGGCATCGCCGTGCACCTCCCTTTGCCGTGAGGGAAGAAAGGCAGCACGACAAAGACCCCTTTACCTAGTGTTTTTTTTGCCAACAAATGCACGGCAAAGCAAGCCTTTGCCTAGTGTTTTTAACAAACACACGGCAAAGCAAACCTTTGCCTAGTGTAAGCGCACGGCAAAGATGTAAAAACTGGATTTCTTCTTAGCTCAAAAGGCGTGGCGTGGTATAGTTATCAACAAGCGAACACTTAGCCCAGTGGCAAGGTTGCACACTTTCCCTACTCTGCGTCCTAGGTTCGAATCCCAGACCGGCTAGTTTGGGGCCTTTTTTTTAAATAAAACATGGTTGGCACACGGCAAAGAAACGAGACACGGCATTGATCCACGGCGCACGGCAAAGATTTGCGGAAGGCAACGTCTCTCTTTGCCGTGCGGGGTTCATGGCGGACGGCAAAGGCTCTTTGCAGTGCAAAATGGAAATGACGCACGGCAAAGGCTCTTTGCCGGCCCAGCCTGTGCCGTCTACTCTTTGCCGTGCGGCAATGCACGGCAAAGGCTTTGCCGTCCAATTTTTGCCCTTTGCCGTTGTAAAGCCCCGACCCCGAAATTATACAGTGATGCTATGTAACCCACAGGCCATGCTACACAATCGAAGGTTACTGGGTTACCACTCCCAGGCCAAAACCTTTGGCAGGCGTTTCTCGGAATGGATCATCGGCAACGCAACACCTCGATCATGCCATGAACACTGGCATAGATATCAATGCATAATATAGAGATCCAGACTGTGGAACAACTGGCACATCACAGACTCTACGACACAAAGATATCATAGTTCAACTCATATAATTGAGAAAGATAGCAAATGACACATCAGATGTCACTGACCCATCATTACAACAAGCGGAAGCAAATAAGTTGTCAAGATCCAAATTATGGCCTAAGAGGCATACAAACATATCCCGGCCAGCCTTTTCCGTGATGTCCCAGACTGCCACCTGGGAACCCCAGACTACTCGTCGAAGTCAACATAGAACCCACCTTCCAGTTCGGTGACGTCCTCCTCTGAAACAAGTAATAAGCAACAAAGCAAGGCTGAATACGACGTACTCGCAAGAATTAGTAGGGCGATATAGGCCCGATGCTGTTTGGCTTCAAAGCTGTAAGGTAGTTGTTTTGCATAAAGCTAGTTTTTATCCTTCCGAAGACTAAGACTCATGGCATCGACTACACAGAAGGTTTTCACAAGGGGATAAGATAGTAAACTTTTCTTCTTCGGTTCACAAGGAACCTACAGTATTCAGAAACACCACTTATCTCCACCAAGGCACTCCCTCGAATCTCCCTCGAGGAAATGAACCTTTTAGCACACATTGATTATGCAACCTCTAGCTGCCATTTAATTAAAGGTTCAGGTTCTCTATGATCTTATCGTCTATTCCCAAGTTGTCCATAACCGTGGACACGGCTTTTCGAAAAGATTAAACCCTGCAGGGGTGTACTGTTTTTAGCCACTGGTACCGCCCGACCCCTTGCCTGTACAATTAGCTCTCTTCCGGGGAAATCCGGCAGGGCGGGCGCGGTTAAACCTTTACAGAGCATGGGACTATCCAAGGGTCATCATGACGACAGGACAAGTTCAGCGCCTATTTCAACACCCTGCCCCATCAGCACTTCCTATCACCACCATCATCATCACATCATCTTTTTCATCTCCAGCCACACACTCGCAAATGGAAAGCGCAAACTAGAGGACCCTTGGATATGCCCGCACAAATTATTCGGTTAGTAAAGAGTCCATATGTCCCACCAATGGTAGCACGCTCATCTTGGTTCAAGAGGTAAAGAACTCTCAGCCTAGGCGGCAAGAATGAGGCAAAACACCAATAATCTTGTTGGCAACTCATCCAAGCCTTTTAGCAATTAATTATTAGCACACTTGTCCACCACTGTCCGAACATTCCATCCATCTTCACAATTATGGAAATAATCAACGGACGACTTAAGCATTCGACTAAGCATGGCTAAGCATATATACCACAGTTATATCTTTATTCAGGCCATCACATCAAACCTATGGTTCATAGGAGGGGGAAACATGTATTGGTTTAGGGAACATGCATTTCATAGGATATTCTAGTATTGACCAAAGTTGACATTAGAATCGAATGCAATATTATGGTGGATAAAAATACTTGTACTAATAGGATGAGATATGCCAAGAAGGTTAGGTTAGCTCTTGCCTTGCTGATAGAGCTGGTCGCACTGGTTGTCAAGGTATTGTGGTGGAACCTCGACTCCCGAATCTACCGAAACACAAACAACACAGGAAAAGAAAATAAATAACACGAATACAAGGTGCAATGCACAATCATGATGAGATGGTCCATTTATGCATTGAAAAAGTATTTGGGCATGTCCCACAAGTTAAATGGAACCCCTAAAACAAATATTGCAATTAACGGGTTAAAACTCCATCTTTAACTTAGTGAATTAGGTAATTAACCAAAATGTCCAGTACTGAAATATGAGATCTGTATGCATGAAAATGACATTATTAGATAGGTATTGTTCCACTGATCAATTTGGTATATCATTTGCAATTTTTGAGTTAATATTTAACAAGTTATGACATTTCCAATAATTGATTTAATTCTGCCATTTTATTTATTTTTAGTAAACAGCACCAAAATTAAATCTATAAGTCTCTCAAATGTCATATTCTTGTAGCTTATTACTTACTGAACATTTTGAGCTATTAAACATAATTTTTGAGTAAACAAAACTCAAGTTATGAATTTCCCAAAATTGGAATTAAATCTGTCATTTTAATAATTTTAATTAAACAGATATTTAAAAGGTTCATTATGACATGGAAATAGAACTAACATGTATATGTTGTTTTCCTGAACATTTAGAGATCTTATTTATAATTTTTGGATCAAAATTCATAAAGTTATGGATTTTATAAATTCCATTTATATTCTGCCATTTTTATATTTAATTAAAATAGGCAATTTAAATTTAACAAAAAATTCAACTAATGGCACTAATATTTAGAGTTTATTTAGCTGAGCATTTTAACATATTATTTGCATTTTTCTGAATTATAAAACTCTAGATATGAATTTCCAAAAATTTGAATAACTCACAGATGATTTGCATTTCACATTTAAATTTCAAATTCAAAAATTCATTTGCATGTGGGAGTTGCATATTTGAACAATTATGAAATTCTAAACATGTTGATACCTTATTTGAAATTTTCTGATTTACCATTATCAATCATTGCAATTACCAAAACTGTTTATTTTCTGGAAAAAGAAAACAGATGAACTGCTGACGTCATGGTGAGGTCATCATGAGGGCTGCAGGTTGTTGAGCATCAATTCGTCGAATTGGCTCAAAATTGGTAGGCAGCACTGGCTCTAAGGGGTAGAGGAGGTGGAGAGGACGAGAGGACCCGGGGGAGCGGCGGGTTGGACCAAAAGGTCACCGGAGGCTCGCCGGCGCTCATGGCCGCGGCGGCAGGCGGCAGTGCGATGGTGGGAGCAGCAAGGAGAGGGAGAGAGAGAGCAGGAGGATTTCCACGAGGACGGCGCGCTCACCAGGAGTGTGAAGAGCTCGACGGCGAGGCGTGGGGAGGCCGGACGGCGATGTATCGGTGCTCGAACGGTGGCGGCCGGCGCGGGGGAAGAGCTGGACGGCGACGGCGACTGCGGCGTTCCCTCCTCGATTCTTCGGGCGGAGGAGGAGAAGGGGACACGGCGGTGACAACGGTGGGCTCAGCTTGGCTCGGAGAGGCTTCAAACGCCGGCGATGTGAAGGGGGGCGACGGCGGCCATGGCGGGAGCGAGGGCTAGGGTTAGGGTTTCCAGGGGAAAAGGCAGGGGAGAGAGGAGAGGGAGGACGCCGGGGTTCTTATCCTCGCGCGGTAGCAGGGGGGCCGGCAGTGAGGCGCAGGAGAGGAGGCCACGGCGGCCATGGCGCCAGTGGCATCCCTGGCGCTACAGTGAAGAGGGAGAGCTGACAGGGGGGCCCCCTGTCAGATATTTGAACTTTTCCTTTTTTCTTTTTCTGATTTTTAAAACAACAGGCTTTAGGTATTTAATTGAGGCCCTTAAACATTTTTAAAAATTCTGGAAAAAATTCACAGAGCCAATATATATTATTTGGAACCTGTGATAAAATTTGTAGCTCAGTTGAAAAACATTTCATGTGTTAACATTTCAGAAATTGCTCTCTTGCATTTTAGGGTTTTATTGAAATATTTGCATTTGCAATTGCATTAAATTTTGCAACAAATATATTTGTAGTTATTAGAACTTCCTGGACAGATATGTTTGTTCAATTTGAAGTGCTTGTTCAACATCATTAACCAACCTTGATTAAGTAGTTAAAATCATTGCATTATTTCATGTGGAGCAATTTGAATATATATGCCATGATGCAATATGAGATGCAAAAGTGAAAATTTGGCCCATATTTTAGGGTACCAAATCTGGGCTGTTACAACCTACCCCCCTTACAAGAATCTCGCCCCGAGATTCCTAGAGTAGGAAGAGGGATGAGGGAGACATGCCAACCCTTAACTTCAACGATCTTCTCGATCCCACGATGATCTTCCTTGTTGCAGAGAGAAGGTAACAAGCATGACGTGCCGACGAGAAAACAGAAGATAGTTCAAGGTGATAGAGAAGTTTTCTCCAAGGGTTAGAAATATGAACTTTGCACAAGACCATAAGCCATTGGGGAAAACTAGGAACAACTTGACCAAACAAAGGTCGAGTAGAGGATAGGACAACCGATCACTGTGCTCATCTAGATTTATCGGCATCCTTAACGGAGATCATGACATCACGTCACACCACTAGGATGAGTGGACACCCGAGATTTTGAGCACCGTAAGGAGAGAGGATAACTTCTAGGCTAAGCCGCACAATATCCTCACGGAGAGTGGTTGATTTTACAGAAGCAAGAGGATATCACAATAGACCTTCCAGTTAAGTAGGGCAACCACCACATCAAACTTGCTGGATTTACACAAGGCCTATGTCATACTCTTGAGAAACACCAACCATCATTTCTGCTTGAGATTCAGATTTGGTTAAGCGTGCGGACATTTCAGGCTTGACATGTCCAAAGAAGGAGTTACAACGGTTAACGAGAGGTGAAGATTCTCAAGATTTGACCATAGTGTCAAGCTCCAGAACACGAACTAGAGTGCGATCAAAGTCCTTGGATTTCAAAACAATAACAATTGCCAAGAATATCCATTTACCACCTCAATATGCATCCTCAACAATCTCGAGCCCGAGTAGCTCGGAGGTAGATGGATAATGAAGGGTAAGAGCATCACTTCATCAAGTACGTCATGAGAGTAAGAACGACCTCTGGATATAAAAGAGTGTGACACTCTAGGGCGGAACAGAACGAAAGCTAGACAAGCTCTTACTCTGTGAGTCACAATACTTTGACCTGGTCCGAGAAATGGACATGGTACTGGAGTTTGTTTCTCCTGACATCCCGATGTGGAAGGTCTTGATGGACCACAAGGGTAACATGCAGCGGAACACACCAATGCACGATAACACTTGACTGTCAACTGACAGATAAAGGTCGGACAACAATTCAGGAGTAAGAAACATGTTCAGGAGAAAACCCAAGATGTTGCAGAAGCACAAGATAGCACTCTTCCAATAACTCGTGCTGAAAGGGTTTTACTAACAAGTGTCACCGGAGGAGGCACAAAGATAGCTGGGAGACTCGCTATGAGCAATCTTGTCGTGATCCAGATGGTTTCATGACAGAAGATCCAGCTATAGCTCATGACGGGGAAGAGTTTTGTTGCCGCAATTCAATTACGACTACAACCACCAAATTAAAGATTAACTTCAAACATGGCCAACCTGATGTAGGGTTTAAAAATTAACATCAGGATTCAACGGGAGGATCTCGGGTTAAAGATCAGCTTCATGCACCGGGACTCACAATAATATAATGCTTACAAGGGTGACAACCCTCATGAATCATTACACCAGAGCCCTAGCACAATCCGGGACCTTCGGTTCAAGATCTTGGGCTAAGCAAAGGACGGCGCGCTCACCAGGAGCGTGAAGAGCTCAACGGCGAGGCGTGGGGAGGCCGGACGGCGACGTATTGGTGCTCGAACGGCGGCGGCCGGCGCGGGGAAGAGCTGGACGGCAACGGTGACTGCGGCGTTCCCTCCTCGATTCTTCAGGCGGAGGAGGAGAAGGGGACACGGCGATGACGACGGTGGGCTCAGCTTGGCTCGGGGAGGCTTCAAACGCCGGCGATGTGAAGGGGGGAGGCGGCGGCCATGGCGGGAGCGAGGGCTAGGGTTAGGGTTTCCAGGGGAAAAGGCAAGGGATAGAGGAGAGGGAGGACGCTGGGTTCTTATCCTCGCGCGACAGCAGGGGGGCCGGCAGTGAGGTGCAGGAGAGGAGGCCACGACGGCCATGGCGCCAGTGGCATCCCTGGCGCCACAGTGAAGAGGGAGAGCTGACAGGGGGCCCCCTGTCAGATATTTGAACTTTTCCTTTTTTCTTTTTCTGATTTTTAAAACAGCAGGCTTTAGGTATTTAATTGAGGCCCTTAAACATTTTTAAAAATTCTGGAAAAAATTCACAGAGCCAATATATATTATTTGGAACTTGTATTAAAATTTGCAGCTCAGTTGAAAAACATTTCATGTGTTAACATTTCAGAAATTGTTCTCTTACATTTTAGGGTTTTATTCAAATATTTGCATTTGCAATTGCATTAAATTTTGCAACAAATATATTTGTAGTTATTAGAACTTCCTGGACAGATATGTTTGTTCAATTTGAAGTGCTTGTTCAACATCATTAACCAACCTTGATTAAGTAGTTAAAATCATTGCATTATTTCATGTGGAGCAATTTGAATATATATGCCATGATGCAATATGAGATGCAGAAGTGAAAATTTGGCCCATATTTTAGGGTACCAAATCTGGGCTGTTACAGCCGTGCAAATTGCCCGCACGGCAAAGCCAGTATCTCCCGTAGTGGTATCACGTCAATAAAATTCTCAGTGAAGCTAAATGGGGGACTGTGAATCTTTTGTTCCCTCGAGAGGATTGCGACAGGGTGATCCGATCTCCCCCTACTTGTTTCTTTTCTACGTAGAGGGGTTCTCGGTCTTATTAAAGGAAGTGCAGCTGGCTAACGAGCTGAGAGGTGTTCAGTTCGGTGCACAAGGCCCACATATCACTCATCTACTATTTGCAGATGATAGCGTGGTATTTCTGGAAGCCACGGAAAGGAGTCTGTTGACTTTGAAAAGAATCCTCCAAGACTATGAAGTGAGCTCGGGCCAGAAGGTCAATTTATAGAAATCATTCATCTTTTTCAGCCCAGGCTGTGGGAATGGTTTGAAGCAGAGGCTAAAGTCCAGCATTGGTATTTCATGTGAAGCCTTGTCCGAACGATATTTGGGACTGCCCACTGTCGTTGGTAGATCAAAAGAGGGTAGCTTCAAATATTTAACGGAGAGATCATGGGGCAAAGTGAAGGGTTGGAAGGGCCAAGGGTATGTCCAAGGAGGGCAAAGGCGTGCTTATCAAATCGGAGCTGTAGGCAGTACCGGCCTACACATTGAGCTGCGTTCAACTTAATAAGAAACAGTGTCATCCAATTTCTGGTGGGGAGACGCTGATGGGCAAAGGAAGGTACACTGGATTGGATGGGCCGAATGTGTAAAAGTAAAAACTGAGGTGGCATGGGGTTTCATGACTATGAATGTTTCAACCAAGCTTTCCTTGCTAAGCAGGGTTGGAGAATGCTGACGGACCCGATGTCGTTGATGCTAGAGTACTAAAGGCTCGCTACTTCAAAGATTCTGGCTTTTTGAGTGTGCGGTGCCCTAAGCGAGCGTCCTTCACCTGGAAAGGAATTATTCATGGAAGAGCCCTTCTTAGGGAGGGTTTGGTGTGAAGGGTGGGCGATGGATCCCAGATTAGAATTTGGGACGACAATTGGATCCCGAGAGAAGGAGTTAAACGCCCACTGGGGTGTATGCTCGACGAAAACCAAAGTTAGTATCGGATTACCAGGAGGAGGTGCTTGGAACGAAGCAGAGATTTAGAAACATTTGTTCCCTAGAGATGTCGAAGACGTGCTAAGAACGCCGGTGGGCCGCCCAGGTTCCAGTGACATACGTGCATGGAACTATACGAAAAATGGAGTGTTTTCTGTTCGTTCGGCATATCATCTTGTTGTTCAACGCAAGAATCTTCTAAGGGGCTCCGTTGAATCCTCGAGATCGTGTGTTGAACATAAAGGGTTGGTGGCGCTGTGGGATGCTCAAGTTCCGGGTAAGATGAAGGTGAATTGTTGGCGGTTGATTGAGAATGGTCTGGCTGTTGGTACCGAGCTAAGAGCGACTCTAGCCGCCCCCCAAGAGCCCCCAGGACCGTTTTTTTATGCCGGCGGCCCATTTTCGTCGTAGTTGCCCCCCCGAGCCTCCCCCAAAGCCTCGTTTTTCGCCGGATTCGGCCCAAAATTTATCCGGCGTCCTAGGCCGAACCCAGCGCCCTGGGTTCCGCCTAGGGGCACCGGCAAAAGGGAAATGGTGTGAATCCGAGGGAAACCACGCGAAGCTTCCGGCGGGCACACTGCTTCATTGTTCTCATCGCCTTGTCTCCCCCGTCGTATTAGTGCTCCTGCCACCGGTTAGGCGTACCGCTGTTGAGTCAAATCGGCCATGCGGCGGAGTTACGGCGCGCCACACTTACTGTCTCGCCGCTATTTATTATCGCTTCTCACCGCCGGGATCCCTACGCTTCTCCCTATGGATTCATTCCTCACCGTAAACTTGCCCACCTCCCAAGAACACCTCCTCTCCCCCACGATCCCGTGAGCAAATGGCGGAGCGTTTCCCCAGCGACGGCGCGGCAGCCAATGGCTTCGGACGCCATTGGCTTCGTGACGACGAGGCCCGCCTCCTCTTCGAGGAGGGTTATGACATGGTTATGATCATCGGGTCCCACCTCTCAGGTACCCGGTAGCCATTACTCGAAGGGTCTGTTAGCAAGCACGTCTGGAGGAAGGCCCAGGAGCGGCGCAAGGTCCCTTGTTGGGCTGAATTAGGGTTAGGGTTACGCTCTAGACCTTGTAAACCTACCCGGATACGGATACCCGAGACCTAGCCTACTATAAAGGCTGGGAGGAGCCGCCGGGTAGAGACACCAGCAAGAGAATAACCCTTAGGGTAACCTTGTAACACGCAAGAATCAGCAAGAGAATACACGGTGATTTCCTGTCTTCCTTGTTAGCCGCCGGTGTCACCCTTATCGTTTTACTTCACTGGGGATCCGAAATCCGGTGATTTCCTGTCTTCCTTGTTAGCCGCCGGTGTCACCCACGTCATGAAGTTCTTAGTAAACCCAAGTCCCTCCATGAGGGGCACTGCCGAGTTAATCTCTCGACAGGTTACCCCATGCCATCGGACATGCGCGTGCCCAGCGCAAGGCGGCTGAGCCAGATGGGGCTCGCCATGCCCCCCATCCCCACCGGCGAGGACAGGATGGCGGAGATCTACGCGCTCCGCGACGCCATGACGCCGGAGCAGCGGGAGAACCCGGTCTGGGACGCGGAGAACAACGTGTCCTTGCATGGGTTCTTCACCGAGCAGTGCCAGCGGCAGCTCAACTACTACCTCGCCACCCCCCCGAGGCGGCGCCGGTGCGCGGCAACTCCGATGGCCGGAAGGCCTGGTGGAGCGTGCCCGGGCGCACGCTCCAGTTCGTCCTCAAGAACATTGAGGCCGGCAACAACCCGCCGCTACAGGCGCCGCCGCGGTCGGCCTTCCGCCGTCGCTCCTCCTGGATGCCACGGAGGATGGGCAGCGATTCCTCCTCCTCTTCATCCTCGCACTCAGCCGGCTCGGCGCCGGCGATACCGCTCGTCCGCGTGAAGGAGGAGCCCCAGGACGCGCCTCCGTGTGGGCGCATCCTCGACATCATCATTAACGAGCCAACGCCGCGCAGCTCCTCCCGCCTGGTCAAGCCCAAGCTTGAGCCCGGCACCGCCCTCGCCACCGTGAAGAAGGAGCCGTCGTGGACTGCGCCGGGGGAGTACGACAAGTCGGTGCTGAAGGCGTCAGCAGACGGCGACCTCGAGGAGTTCCCGGGCCTGACATTCGCCTCTCAGGCGAGCTTCAACGAGGTGCCTCCGGCGAGCCTCGACGCCGCGCTGGCCTGGTCGCGAGCGGGAGCACGAGAAGGAGGAGGTGGAGCGGAAGCGCCTCATGGCGTAGCAGCGGGAGCTCCTACGTGCCGCTCATCGTCGGGTCCATGAGGAGCAGCACGTCATCATCCTCGACGACAGCGAGGAGGACGAGGACACCGCCGGACCGAGCTACCGTGGCGACCCCGGAGCTGGTTGCAGCAGCGCCGCGCCGAAGCAGGAGCCCGGCGACGACGACGACGACAACGGCGAGGACTACACGCAGTTCTACCGCCACTTCGGCATGTAGACGCCGCCGTTTTTATTGTTTTTCTATGTTTTATTTATTTATCTTGTATGACATCCGCGTGTTTGAACAAATTTCGCCTAAGTTCGTAAAATTTAGTTTTCTACAATTATTTTTTTCATTCGGCCTGGGGCCGCGGCTGGGAATCGGCGCGTCCCCAGGCCCATTTTTTTCGCCGGTGCCCCCTAGTAGGCCCAAAAAAACACCGGTAATTCGGCCTGGGGAGCCAACGGTTGGAATTGCTCCAAGTCATAGGGAGATCAAGGACGGCATTGTCTGTCTTGCGTGCGGCAGAACTGAAATCTTGGTACATCGGTTTTGGACCTATCCTCATTCCAGTCAGCGTGGACTCATCTCCAAGAGCTGCAACACTGTCAAATAGCATCCCCTCCTAAAAGATTAAGTTGTCACTCAGATCTGAAAGGTTGGTTGCTGGACTGGATTGGGAAGGCTACGGGAGATCAAATTTCTGTGATGATCACCATGTTGTACATGCTTTGGCAAGCCAGAAATGATGCGAGGGAATCGATGAAGCTAGCCGATCCCAAGGCTGTGGCAATGCGAACCATTGCTGCTGTAGAGGAGTGGAGCAATGTCCACAGCTCGGTGAGTACGGCTTCGACAGAAAGGAAGGAGCACTAGCTCCCTCCTGACACTGGATGAGTGAAGATCAATGCGGATGGAGCTTTTCACGCTTCGACAAAGATGGGTGGAGCTGGTGTGGTCATTAGATATCACGATGGTGGCGTCCTCAGGGCGGCATGCCATTTTCCCCCCGCCTCATTGACGCTGAAGGTGCTGAGCTGCTCGCGTGCTGCAAGGGTCCTCACCTCGCTAAGGATTACGGGTACAGAGGGTGATTCTGGAGATGGATAACACAGGAGTGGCTGCCAAGTTTTTTGAAATTAAACCACTATATATTAAGCAAGCAAGCTGCCTCATTAAAAACCTTCCAGTCCCCTTCGGTACCCTGGTAAGGAAAAGAGTGCGTAAAAAACTTGCTGCTTTAAGCATTCAGAATAGTTACATCATTTGCCATAGCAGCTCGAATACAAAAAGGGGGTTCATCATGCCAAACAGCCTGGCTCCCCTCATAAAACTTAGCTAGTTTGTGAGCTGCTATGTTTGCCTCTCTAGGACAATGACAAAAAGTAACACGTGCAAAACTACGACAAAGGAAGGTACATTCTTCAAAAATTGCCGCTGCTGCACCTAGTGAATTTCCTCCATTTTGCATTGTCTCAATTACCTCCATACAATCTGATTCGACGACCACTTTGTTGCAACCCACCTGGCCAGCCAGAATTAAGCCATCACGAAGGGCATACGCTTCAGCAGTGGCCGCATCATCAACATGCTGAAAATTTGAGCGTCCTGCAACAATAAAATTACCAACATGATCCCGAATAATCGCTCCATTACCTCCTGTTCCGGTATCCACGTCAAAGGCCGCATCAACATTTAACTTTGTAAAGTCCTCTGGAGGTTTCATCCATCCATGACGCTGGATCGGTCTAGCACCTATCTTCTTAATCCGTTTGTAGTTCAGGGCTAACGCCATGATCGATTGGACTGCACGCAACGGTTTCTGGATTTGTTCACCATGAGTTGCCTTTCTCCGTTCCCACCACAAGTACCACGAGCCAATTGCTACAATGTCACAAACTCTGATCTCTGTTAGGGAAGGAACAACAGAATTATCTAGCAGCAGAGTCTCCAACATTTGTACACCATCCTGCTCCACCACGGCAGCATTATCAATCTTGGGTCCCAAGCCTAGACCCACCCAAACCTCCTTCGCACGCAAGCATCGGAACAGAGCATGTGAGACACTCTCACAATCAATATTACACATGGGACACTGGCTTGAGATTGGTACATGGCGATTGGCCAGAACGCCATAGCATGGAATTGCACCAAGTAGGGCTCTCCAACAGTGAATCTTTATCTTGGCTGGGGCTTTTAGGTCCCAAAGTGCACGCCACACTGGGTTTGTCGAAGAAGAATCATAGAGCCTTGTTCTTCTAAGTTTCCTGCCATGTTGATAGTCCCACTCAACGAAATAGGCAGATTTAGACGTGAATACCCCATTCTTATTATGGTGCCATGAAACAAAGTCCTCCATCATACCAATAGCAAGTGGAATACGTAAAATCCTCTCCGCATCAATGGCCCAGAAAACATCCCGAATTAAATCCTCATCCCAAGCCCCAGTATCAGGATTGATTAATTCAGAAACTGTAGTAATGACAATGTTACCTCGTCGCGTCATGATCCTTCTATTAGGACTAGTCGGAATCCAGCAGTCCTCCCAAATATTGATCTTCTCGCCATCACCTACTCGCCATAGATGACCTCTTTTAAAGGTTTGAATACCAGACCATATGCTCTGCCACGTATAGGAACTTCCTTTCTTCAACTCACAATTTAACAGATCTCCATCAGGGTAATATTTTGCACGCAACACTTGAGCACATAAAGAATCTGGTTCGGACAGCAATCTCCAACATTGTTTAGCTAGTAATGCCGAGTTAAAACTCTCTAGGTCTCTGAAGCCCATACCTCCCCTCTTCTTGGGAATACACATCTTCCACCAGGCAAACCAATGCATATGCTTCTGCTGATCATCATCTCCCCACCAGAATTGGGACATTGCTGAGATTATCCCTTTACATATCTGTTTGGGTAGCTTGAAAACCGACATAGCATATACTGGAATAGACTGGATAACTGCCTTGATTAGTATTTCTTTCCCACCGAGAGATAGTAACTTTTCCTTCCATCCACCTAATAACTTACATGCCCTGTCAATAAGATGTTGAAAACAATCCGTTCTGTCGACCCCAACAATGGGGGGCAAGCCAAGATATTTGTCAGTCAAAGCCTCAGTTAAGATATCAAGGATAGTACAAACCTCCACTTTCCTATCAACGTGAGTGCATGGGCTAAAAAATATACTTGACTTGGCCACACTAACCATCTGACCTGAAGAGCAACAATAATCATCAAGCGCCTTCTTCAAACTCTCCGCATTGGGTCTGTCTGCTCTCATTAGAATTAAAGAGTCATCAGCAAATAAGAGATGTGATATCGACGGGGCATTTCGACACACCTTTACTCCTTGAATATTCCCCTGTTCTTCCTCATAAGATATAAGGCTAGTAAGTCCTTCCGCACAGAACAAAGGGAGTGGCTGCCAAGTTAGGGAGGGAGGAGCAGGACCGATCACTCCAGGGTCCAGTGGTGGAGGAAATAAAGACTCTTTTCCGAAGCTTTGGCGATTACTCTATCTGTTCTGTGCGACGATCAGCGAATGCAGCGGGGCATGTTCTAGCAAAGGAAGGCTTTGATAATAAGCTTTGTAATGTGTGGCGTGGCACCGCACCTATGTGTATTGGGAACCAGGTTTTTCTGGACTCCGGCATGAATTAATATATCACAAGAAGTTTATCTCAAAAAATAAGTAAACAGGGGCAACAAATAAAATTCCCCACGGCGCATCCGGCCGCGTGTGTGTGCTAACTGCTAAGCCGTGACACCAACGATGTTCACAATTTTTAAGATAATTGCAATTAACATTGTTAATCAATTGCTATAAATTATTATAGTCTAAACGCATTTGATCCCATCCCACAAATCCTTCAACCAAATAAAATATGGGATCACCCAATTTGGACCATTCCATCCCCAAAATCTGGATCATACCATCTCATACACATTGGTCCATGGACCAAACACACGCTTAGTATGCTTAGTATAGTGGGTTTCCAAGTCTACATCACTACATGAGCTCTTTCCTCTGGAGTTTTTGCCCTTAAGAAGCGGAATGCAAGAGAGAGCATCTGCCCGTCTACCTGAAAATGGACAAAGTTCATGATGAGAACTACACTGAGAATATGTACCAATCTTTGGAAAGGACAATGATAGAATTTATGCTCATTCATATTCTATGCACTTTACAGTAGTACAAAGGACAGAGTAAATATGCAGTTGATGTTCCGATAAAAAAATGCAGAGATACACGGTTAGGTTTCATTATTGAGGGGTACAAGGTTGCTGTTTCTTAGCAGTCACAGGTTCAAAATAAGCACCGACATTTTGATTTTGGTTATTGCTTCCAAAAATAACTAAGGAAAGCATCTTCTGTCAGTTGGGTTACAGATTTGAGTATTATAATCACAGTAATGGTTCCATGCCGAACATCTACAGATAATTTGAGTTTAATTTTACACAATCCGCTGAAAACATAATTTTAGAACAAATTCTCATGTTGCTAACTTGTCTCTTTCACTAGTCTATTTCCATGAATTAGTGAAGAATTGGCTACCAGGAATAAGGCTTAAGTGTACTATCATAAAAGCTGCAAAACATGAATTTTCAAGCCTTCAGAGCCAAATGGAAGCGATTAAAAGACAAAACTTTTACAAGTAGATCTTTCCCTGTTCCCCATACAGTATGACTCCCTTCGGATGCCTGAATCCAATGTCCTCATATAGATCAGGAAGTTCAACTGCTTCTTTGATCTCTTGAATTTGAGCATCTAAACCACCAATGTCAGCACAAGACTCCAAAGGTGTCATTTCAATTTTCATGACAAAAACCATAGGATCAACTTCATCTTGCAAAATTCCGACCACCGAGAGAACCTGAGAAAACGACAGGTAAAGATTACTCCGATGCAGAATTGAAATTCATCACATCAAACAGATACTCCGTTGGCCTAATCTAACAAGTCCTCTCTCTGAGTATATAATTAAATAAACCACAAAAAGAATATTAGAGCTCAAGACTTAAATGCAGATTTTGAAGAAAAAAACGCTAAACCACAACAACTACAGTAGCACATCACCACTAATATAAAAGGAGCGAGAGTGTCAGATCCCAGCGATATCCACCGTCCGCAGACGGAGATCCAACATCCCATGCCCTCCCAATGTTGTATGATGTGTGCATCAGTAAACAAATCGCGTGAAAACTGCCTCTAAACTAGCATGATCTCCTGCCTCTAAACAAATCGCGTTGATTGATTCTTCAGCTTCTGATAGTTCACTTGAAAGTATACTACTTTTAATGCACTTTCTACTAATACCTAAGGATGATGAAGGCACTTTTATATTAGTGCACTTTTGTTAACTCTCGGTTTTCTTATTGGACCCATTTTATATGAGACCATACTTTTGGTCCTAATGTAAGGAGACCTAAGATAGTGTTTTTGGTTCCTTTACACTCCACTCTAGTTCGGTAGAGATGCCTCATATTTGCTGAACTCCAATTTAGGTACAAAGAAAAGGAAAATGGAACTTGCTCACCTGAGATGATATGAAAACGCAGTTAACTAGCTCCCCACTTCCCCAAGCAGCTGTGATGGACTTGAACTACATATCAAGCAACTCTGACCAGCATCGATTGTTTTAGTATTGGTGCGGAGAGAACATAAAAATTTATTAACATGTTAAAACAGTTTCATATTTCGACCCAATTGTGCAATGCACAAATTTACACCATATGCAACAAAGATCCATAATTCCTGATTCTGATCTGACGGAGTAGCAAAACGAAGCATGATGGTGTAGCACAAATACGCATGATGGTGCAGGGAAAAAGAGTAAAGGATGGGGGTGACCTTGATGACAACGGTGGTGAGGAAAGGTGCTGGAGACTCCTCTGGAGATGGTCGCCGGGACGCCGAGCCGCTAGGGTTTCGCGGAAGGGCAGCCGGCGAGGGAGTCCACGGCATGTGTTGCCCTTCGTGGCTCCCGTCGCGTCGGCGCCGTCGCATGATCCGGCATCGCCACCACCGGATCAAGCCGGAACTACTCCTCCCGTCGAGAAAAATCAATCTTTTCCAATGGAGTACGGGGATGGCGGAGATTTGACAAGGAGCCGAAAAAAAAAAACTTGTGACGATTTTGTAAAGGAGTCGCGTCGGCGTCGGCGTCGGCGCAGAATCCGGCATCGCCACCACCGGATCAAAAGGAGCCAAGAAAAAAACCTAGATACGACAATTTATCTTATGGACGCGTCCTTAGCGAGAACTCGCTCCCACAGGAGTCGAACTCTGGTTGTAGGGTGCACCACTGCCACCCTAACCATTGGGATAACTAGATGACTCGTGCGCTATCGCGCAAATGCCAGGAGCAAGACCATACCTCTGTCGCGTGTATCATCAAATATTAGTACTGTGTTTTCTTCTTTATGCTCACTCGATACCATAATCCTATGACCCCTTCAGCAACCCATCCTTGCAGCTCGCCGGCCACCCGAGCGGTGCCACCATCCGCGCTTCCCCTGTTGGCCAGCGCAGATGAACCAGACCGGTTTCGAGCGGCTTAATTCTCCTGGTCCTCCCTGACATCCTACTTCGCACGGCTGCCCTGCTCCTTGCCGGTTAGGTACATCGGTCTCAACTCCGGCAATCATCCATGATGACCTTGGTAAGGATGTAAGCAAGCGTCAAATAAAAAATCAACAAAGGAAAACGAAAGTAAGAAATGACCATGGCATCACACATTTATATAAGCATGGAATCACACATATATGAAGCTAGAAAAGATTATAGAAACCAAAGAAATGACCATGGCTTCTCTGGAGTAGTGGTCTACCAGGAAACAACAAGTCCCTCATTCTCTCATTGTAGACCTTGAGGTATGACAACTGGATTGAGTGGCTACAGCCATGGCTCCTCTGCCTCACCTTCAAGAACCATTGCGCCAGGGTCTTCCATCGCCAGGCTACACTGCGAAAAAGAGCAGAGTAATTGGCTGGCTAGCTTAATACCATTAAAATCAACACACGCATACTAAAAAATAGAAGAGGTGTGAGCAAGGAGGAAGTGCAGCAAGCTGAGACTTCGCAGGAGCATCACGAGCTTAGATTCTCTCATGCATTGCTTGGAATAGCTAGGATCATGTAGGTAGGATCTTAAAATGTAGATAGAATCGGTTTATCTAGTGGCACACACATGATCCTATAATGCATATATGAAATGAGCAAGTAAATTGATTACTCCTTCAAAAGTCCAACAACAGGCAAGGCAACACAATTTCAAATAAAATTCCAACAATTAAATATCTCATGGAGAACAGACCCAAGTCCTATAACAAGGAAAGGAAAGGTTTGGTATGCAGCATATGCACCTTAAACCTGTGAGCCAACCAAAGACCAATATCAAGAAGCAGCTTATTTCTAGATGAATCTTGCTGCTTTAAAGAGGGTGTGCTTCCGCAATATTATTCTGGCCTTTTCTCTTCCTTATTTCTATATATTGAAGCAACCCCCTTCTACATTCATATAAAACAGAGACCCTCGAATTAAGTAGCAATCCTGTAGAAACTGGAGAAAGATCCAAAAAAACAAATAAGTACTACCTCCGTCCCAATTTATAAGACGTTTTGGTAAGCCAGAACAGCGTACCAAAACGTCATAATTTTAGACAGAGGTAGTAACTCTTAAATGGATGCTGGATAATGAGTCAGATGGGGGTGTGATAAAGGAAATATCAATAAATTTGTAAAATGCAAGTTTGATGGCTCTCTCAGAACACGGATCCACTTATATCACATGAACATAATAAGCATTGCTTTCCCCACTTCACCGCTAGACAACAGCCAGATAATACGGTATATTTTCATTTACTTGCGCTCCAAAATACATTGTTTGCGATGCAAATGCTGGCTCCTATTCAATAGAATGACTTCGATATATAACTTCATTTGTCAAAAAAGGGCTTCTCTAGAACAAAATGACACAGCTGCTTTGATGCTTCAAATTAGGTTCACACTATCCATTCCTAAAGCAAGAAGAAACAATAATTAGATGATAATTTGCGACTCAGTTGTTTTTTCAGGAAAATAGTCGACTGAATTTCATATCATTGTACTTTACTTCACTATCTCCAAACTGAACGGCAACACGAAAGGAACCAAGGGGACAGGTCGCACAAGTCGAGACAAATATATATTATGAAATATCGATTTATGTGGAGAACAAACCTGTAACGACTACCACAATCATTCTCTGCAGCATGAGGATGCAAGCCAAAATCAGAGGAAGTCACATGTGAAGAAGTAAAATGATCAGACGGACGAAAGGAAACAATTTTCATGTAATGCCTATATGCTGCAGCTCATATCAGATTTTTGTACAAATAAATGTCATTCTAACTGGAGCTAACATGTCATATCACTGAAGGGAGACAAAAAAGAATTATCTTTTATACACAAAGCTAAACATCAACTCAGAATAAGCATTTGTAGCTAGCTAAATCATGCTTCAGTTCATAGAAAGATAAGCATCAGCAGCGACAAAGGTAAAATATCAGTTTCAGTGGGACTCATTCACCAAATTCAGCAGTGACAAAGCTAAACATAGGATTGGCAATCTGAATCCAGTTCAGACAAAGTTAAACATTTGGCCGTGACAAAGCTTCACGTCAAACTTCAGCACAGAACATTAAAAGTACAGACACGCACAAAATTTCAGTACGACCCATTGACGCATCTAGACAAGAACAAGAACGACCCAGCCTAGAATCAGCTCGGCAAGGAAGCACCACCTAAATGCAGAGAGTTGCAAATATCAATAAGCATCTGCAGCATCCTCTCCTCCCACAAGCGTTGCACCGTCACCAGGATCTGCAGATGCAATCCATTTCCAGATGCAAACAGCAAACAGAGAGATTGACTGAAACTAATAAAATCAGCACGCCCAGATGCGAGAGAGACGGAGAGCAGAGAGGATAGGGGAGCGCATGGCCTTGCCTGGTCCGGTAGTCGCCTGCCGCCGACGCTCTCTGACTGCCCAAAGCGTCTGCACGCCTTCTTCCTTTGATCCCGTTCACCAGCGGCGGCGCACTCCGTGGAAGCCGGCCAGCGTCGCGCGCCTGTGGCCGAGCGCCTCCGGTCACTCGGCTTGGCGGAGCTAGAAGCTCTCCGTCGTGGCACAGCCACAGCCGAACCAGCCCGTATCCTCGCACCATTGGAGAAGGTTTGGAGCGCCAGGCGGCATGCTGCGCAATAGTAAACAACAAATAGCTGCTATCCATATAAAGATCAAGCGATTCTTTTCATCGAAACACATTAGACAATGTAAACGAAAGTCATATGTTGGTCGGATTCAGATGATACATTGAATATTTTAGACAACCTAGAAGTAACAACTCACTCAAACAAACCCTCTCGATAAACAAGAGAATTTTGATTTCTGATTTCTCTGATACAATATATCCTACCTGATGGAATACAAAAACAAGTATTGCTGGCTTTGATTCATGAAAAATACACATTCTGGGTGCTCGCCACCAAAGCAGCCAAAACATTTTGAGAAAAAGAATGCAATGTTAGAAAAACTTGAACTGGAAATAGCAACATAAGAGATTCAAAAAGTTGAACTGGAAATAGAGATATAATTTTTCACAGATCTCAACAGCAATTAAGATCGTCAATACATTAGTTTTGCGAACTTGGAATGCACAATTATATTTATAAATCACACAAAGAGACCAGCAAGACGAAACAAATCTTTACAGTATATGATAACAAAAGCTCTTGTAGTATCTTTTATCTTAGCACGCAGCAAAATTTCTCATAACATCCTACAAAATTAGAACATTGAACTGTGTACCTCATCGGAAATGGCATGTCTACTATTAACGCACACCAAGATCAGATAACCTTTTTTTAAGGATAAAATCAACTGTACAACGGCATGAAGGAGCAACTTACAGTGAGAAGATACCACATAGAGGCTTGCCAAAACCCGCAATATGATTGATATCAATAATGAGGAATGTAGCAGAAAAGGCGTCATGTGTGTTCTTGAACTCACTGAAAGCCTTAAGCTGAACCACCTAAAACCAAGTTGCCTTGAGTGAGTTATAATTAGTCAAACATAGATCTGAAATCGAAGCTCTCATCTCATAAATATGTCTGCATTACCCAAACACGTCCTCCACACCATCATGTGCAGCTAGATTTACACAAGGAAAATGCACGGAAACAATAGGAAATTAATGTAATTAAGGAGGAGTGAGACAAGAATTAGTAAAAGCAGAACCTTGGTGGAGCTGGATGATTGATTGCTCTTCCTCATCGGAGAAGTTGCCGCGCTTGCCTACTCGTATTGATGTACAGTCACGCCTCTCCTTACCACACGGATGTAGGAATCGGAACGACGGGCGGGGAGGAGACTGTTGGGCGGTCGGCGGCGCCATTGCCAAGTGAGCCGCCGTACTCGCAGCCTGGCGCCTGCACACGGCCGAGAGGAGAGGAAGCAACAGCGGCTCAGCATCAGAGAGTAGGGGAGCAGAGAGAGGAGACAAGGATAGAAGAGGGAGAGCCAAATCTGGACGAACCCTAACCACCAGCCCCCAGCCAAGAACTGCTGCACCTGGACGGGCTCTTGTAGTGTCTTCTCGAACCCGCCACCGCGCGCCTCCTCCCGACCGGCACCATGGCCGCCACGTCCGGCTCCGTCCGCGCCGCCGCCCTCCTGTCACGCATCCTCACGCCGGCCACCGCCGCCCTCCTTCTGGGCCTCCTTCGAGCGGAGCGCCCGCGGCCGCTGCCGTCCGGGTCACCGTCCTCCTCGCCGCCCTCATCCCTCCAGGCCGCCGTCCGACTGCGCCGTCATCCACGGCCACGCCCAGGCGCTGCTGCTCTACCGTCCACGCGCCGTCGGGCCGTCCTCATTAGGTGCGGCGGCAAACAGGGGAGGAGGAGGTGGGGGAAGCGGAGGTGGAAGAGAGCTGGGGGACGGGCGGCGGCGGGCGTGGCGGGTGGAGGAGGAGAGCGAGAGGCGATTGGAGGGGAAGGGACGAGGGCGCCTCCGTGCGCGGCCGTCGCGACCCGGCCGCTCGCTGTCGCCCTGCCTCGCCCGGCCGCCGCCGCCCGGCCGACTCTCCCGTGCTGGTCGTGGACGCTCGAGGACGCGCAGCGAGAGTAGATGGGGATTGGGGGAGAAGGAGAGGAAGCGGGAGCGGGGATTGGGGAATAGAGGAGCTGCGGGGATTGGGGGAGGAGTGGAGATCGAGACGAGAGGTTGGAGTCGTTTTCGCTGCCCTTTCGCAAACGCGAGGAGGCGCCTCTTCGTGCGGCCGAGCAGACGAGGCAGACGAGGCCTTCATCGCGCGCGTGCACGGTCTGCTGACAGCCAATCGGACGAACCAGCTTCCGCTGAGAGGCAATCGGACGAACCAGCTTTAGCCATCGACGTGGATGGGGGCTCTCCGACAGGGGGTTCGTTTGTCCTTTAAAATAGGAATACCCAAGCTCTCGTCTTATCTGTTTCAGTACAGCTATAATAATAGTTTTGTTCTTCTGTCTTCATTTTTTAATGAAAAACAACAAACGTTCCATCAATTCATTAAGAGAGACCCGAGATAGTTGTAAGTTAAACGAGACAAATAGGAAAAAGGTAGAAGAACAACTACAGAGGGGGGAGAAGAAAAGGAAAACATTGTTGTTCCCCCGGACTGTCACCGGCCCGGCCGCCCCGCCGTCGTGCCGCGCGCCTCCTCGACGAGGGCCTCGCCCTCGGCCCCGAGCATGCAGCGGCCGCCCCGGCACGCCTCCCAAGCCCGGCCGCCGCCACCGCATGCCTCCTCGCCGAGGTCGCCGCCCCCACACGCCTCCACCGCAAGGCCGTTGTGCGCCTCCTCGGCGAGGGTGCCCGAGCCACCAGCATCTTCCTCAGCCCAGAGCACGCCGCGGCCTCCTCACCTCGAGCGCCCAATTTTGCTGTGAGGGGAACAACCGGGGATGCTGCGAGCGGTACTGCCAGCGCACAGACGCGGTGCTACCATTGCGGCACGGTGGTGCTACCACCATGACATGGTGGTGCTGCCATAGCGGCACGACGGTGCTCCGAGAACACAGGCGTGGTGCTACCAAGGTGACATTGCGGTGCTACCATGGTGGCACGACGATGCTCCCAGTGCACAAGCATGGTGCTACCAAGGTGACACGGCGGTGCTAGCATCGGTGATCTCTGTTGCTGCCAACAGTGTGTGGAGGTGCTGTCGTAGAGGGGCAGCGGTGCTACCAACGAAGTTCGTCAGCGCTACCAGATCATGCAAGAATTTGTTTTGCTACAACTGTCTGTATTTTTGCACCATATGTTCTGTGAATTTGTATTACAAGACGAACTTCTTGGTACAATTTGTTCTGCTGTTTTTGCATCATAAGTCTCATCGGAGGACCTCGCTTGAAGAATTTTTCTACAATGCTGCAATATAATATATTTTTTGCTATTATAGTTATGTGGTGTTGCTACAGTAGTTTTGCTATAATGTCTCCGGCGAGGTTTTCGTCGATGTCTCCGGCGAGAGTCTCCGACGTTGTCAGTTTCCGCTACAGTATCACAGTTTTGTTGCTATGATATCTCCGGCGAGGTCTCCGATGAGGTCTCCGGTGAAGTCAGTTTTTCTTCTTTTATTTTGTGGGTGAACTGTTTTTTTGCTACATTGAGCAAAAGCGGGATTTGAAAAAACTAGGGGACATGTGTCAGCTGGACGACCCGGGGGATCGGGAGGTTTGATCCCTCAGGGACGCTCAGCACTTGCCAGAAGAAAAGGACACATAGAAACAAACTTTCGACACTCATCATCTTACCATTAACGTTGGTTTTTAGATGTCCTTTGCAAAAATACTAGAAATTCGCTCCACATAGGAGTGGAGTCCAACTCTTTTTTTGAAAGGATCCGATTTCATATGAAAGGAAACTCAGTACACATTACAAACAGGTCCAGAAAAGAAAGAAAATTACAAAAGGACCCATCAACATGCAAAGAACCCCGTGAGCCACCGGAAGAGATCACAATCGGACCCAACACCACTCCCCAAGCACCTAGCCGCCGCCGGAGTCGCCGTACCACCTGCCTCCAGGGAGATCGCACCTCCACGCATTGTAGACGACCGCTGAGCCGTCCGCCGCCGCGCGACGGAAACCGAAGACGATTAACGAGCACGGCCATGTCACCATCTCCACCGCACCACCCAGCATCCCGCCGACACGGCGCCGCCCAGGACCACCACCATCAGCACCAAAAGCAGAACACCCACACCTACCAGCTTCTCCCCTCGCCACCATGGCCGGCCGGAGAAAGAAGGAAGGAGGAGGCCACCCGACGAACCTTCACAACCTCCCCGGCGACGAGACCGGAATGGGGAAAGGACCATGCCCAGCACGCCGACACCATCTCCACCGTCTTCGACGCCGTCGGCAGGGCACACACCTAAACTACTATCTCAGGCCGGAAACGTAGGACCGGGGTTCCCCCACTCTGTCTGGTTGATGGGTGCACATGACTGCAATCCTAACCATTGGGCTACTTCCCAGTTCTCGTTTTATGAACTTCAATGCCCCTCTAATATTTCGATATTCTTTCCCATGTCCTTGCTTTGAATTCGGCCACATAAAAGCTTTTTGAGACATGTGTAGATGTATTGTTGTTCTATTGCTAGCCCTGTCCATATGTAGTAAGTTCCAGTTCTCGGACCAGGCTGGTCGACATTGTGGGCTTAATTTACTTTTGGATGATTCTTTATCAAGTTTTTATTGCTTGGACGTTGTTTTGAAGTACCTGCCCATTCTAGGAAAGAATCTGTTGCTTATAGTATCGGGTTACGCGTGGCGCTGCTATACTATAGCACTAATTTGATTACTAATGATTTTAACACTCCCGCTTCGGTACATCTCTTGGAACGGTCCAGATTTCACGATACCCGTTCTCCATAAACGTATGATGTATGTATTTGGTATAACGTTAATGAAACTTGTATGCCCCATTGATACTGCAGCCTACCCTTTCCTAAAAACACGACTGTATCGCTACAAACTCCATGCGTTTGGTGTGTGTGTGTGTGTGGGGTGGGTGGGTGGGGGGGGGGGGGGGGGGGGGGGGGTATTGCCGCCCGCGCCGTTTTTCTTGTTTTCTCTTTGTCTTCGCCATCAAAGTCGTGTAGTTTGGTCACATCTGTACATGATTATTACCGTCATGTACTACCTCCGTTCCTAAATATAAGATGTTTTAGCATTTCTCTTTCGATCCGTATCTAGACATGTTTTAGTATAAAATTCAAATACACTAAAACATGTCTAGATACGGATGGAAAGAAAAATGCTAAAACATCTTATATTGTGGAATGGAGGGAGTAGTTGCATTGACGCAATTCAGACCATTGAATGTACAGGACTACAACTATGCACTAAAAAAGGGATGATATAAGATTAAATTTAGGGTTAATTGGATTGGATAAACGCCACTGCAATTTCTGTAATTCTCTATGTTCCGTAGATGCCATTATGCCCACTTGAATACATGTATCAGATAATATACACTCATATTTTTATCGTACATACATATACATGATAGGCCCTACATTAATTAACACTACTAGCATAAGTGCATAAAGCCGCTAGATTCTTTTCACAACAACAAAGAAGAAAAAAATGGGCCAAGGAGTCCCGCCTCAACGTTGACCTGCCTGCACCGTATGACTGCAATTCATCCAAGAACATCTTATCTTATATTTACTAATTGGAGGCACCGTAGCTGCTCCCACGTTAATCCTAGCGAACCGAAAAACTCCCACCCGCAAAGCCTGAGGATATTTCTCTACTTTGTTCAAGCCCTACACGCAATCGAGGAGTTTCCATGTCGTACGCATCTTCTTCTTGCACGTTGAAACCGTTCTCCGCAACTGCTGCCCTCCCCGTCGTCGTCCGCCATGACCCGTACTCTCCGCTAAAGATCTATTCCATGCCTGCACACCACCGGTGAAAACCATGTTACTGCCGCCAAATCGTTGGAGGGATCAGGGATGGGCGTACAGGTCACGGCCGGAAGGGACTGCATAGACGCGGTCAGATTCAAGCTAGCTACAGTGGTGCCAAATTCGTGCAACTCCATTGTCCTGTAACTCTCAGGTTTGTTTTCCTCTTTATTAATCCCCTACGTTTGTATCTGGCTGATACTTGATCGTGCATGTATGGAAGTGGATGGAAAGTTGGTGGCTTGGTTGGATGTTCATGTCTCAGGCTCTCAGCTAAGATGCCAGTGAATCGATTGAGCCGGTGAAACTAAACCAAGCATAATATATACTTCAGGATTCGGTTAGAACTTCTGAACATGCACAACATAGCATGTATGTCCTTCAGCCAAAAAACAATTCGTGTAATTGTATCAACAACGGAGCATTGCTGTATAAAATAATGTGCGTGCATCAGCCTGCTAATAAGCTCGCTTTTCTCCTAGCACCCGTGAATACCTTCCTCTCAGCACATATTGCACTATCTTTGCCAGAGTCCTATTACATTTTGTAGAGCGAGAATAAATTTAGCACCTCATCCTTGAGTTAATAAATCAATATTACAGTTACTAATTTGCACAATGCAGCATAGAGGGTATAAGTCTGAAGGTGTACAACATTAGCGTATAACTTTTCTATCCCTTCATTAGCAGTAATTGGTTAACATTTGCAGCTACAGTATTAGACAGGTTCCCAACCTAATGAGATGCTGATGAATTTTCGTGAAACCAGGATAAATACCAGGTCAAAACTATAGAGAAATCTCAAGTTAACTTAAACAGCATGGCATCAAAATAAGAATGTTATGGTGGGATTTAATTATTTTCTGCTTTGTTTTATTTCACACAGAACAATGTTCATAAATTTATATATGTAGCCGAGGACCTGAGATTAAAAAAATCATGTTCTTAACAGATTCATCTTTAATTTGATCTTTTATGGATGGAGAAAAGGGAAACACAGTTATAGTTTCCCTTAACATGCTCATAGATGGCCTGCTCATTTAAAAAGAAATCTCCCAAACTACACCACCTCAATATTGTACATGTTGTTTTATTGTTGTTTACCATCCTGAGTTTTTTGCCTGCTCCTTTTGCTGACGCCAAAGGTTTTTGACATCCAGGTAGTTGCTCTCGGACGGTATCATTAGAACGCTCGCCCCTTCGCAGGTTTGTTACTACATGCTTGAATGTGAATTTATCAGGAGTGTAAATGATCATCGTAACATAACACTGATGTTGCAGAAAGGCAACTTAACACAAGTTAAATATGTTTGTTTGGCTTACCTAGGATTCCACTAATTTGTTTCTACCGAGAGAATATCAATTTTGTGCTAGAGACTCTTATATGTAGCATGAAAATATGTTTGTTTGTCTTTCGTTGGATTCCACTAATTTCCATGTTTCTCTTAGTGTACATGCGCTCGGGAATTTGTATACATGAAAGTGCAATTGACTTGAGAAATGCATTGTAGAAACATTATGTGTTGTATAAACTGCAGTTGTAGGACATCTGAGTGTACACATATTTTTAATATATGGTTTATATTAGTAAATGATCTAAAAAATACGCTGCTGTAGAAATCACTTGAGTCTCCACTTCCATATGAATGGATTTGATCCCTTTCTCTACAGTCTATGTATGAGTATCCCTCCCTTCTGACACAAAATGAGTCAATTTCCACATGTAGTTTCGAATACAATGTGCATAAAGATAGAGAGAAATCATGCAAATTAATTATTTCCGTGATATGTGAATGTATAGAAGTGTTCTCTCCCATGATTAAATTCTCAGGTGATTCCTGAAACTTCTTACCAATTGCAGCAATATTTAATCTCCCTTTGTTCGTGGCAAGTTTCTTAGCCAGTTGCTTTTGCTCAAGTTTTTCACGTGTATAAGATTATTTTAACCGCATTTAGAACAAAGTAGGCGATGTGCATCCAAGGATTCAGCTGTACCACTATATTTAGTTCAAAGACATCATGCACAAATATCACTGTTGTGGCTGATTCAGGAGCTGTTCTTACAATATTTGATCAGTTGTTTCACTAATTATTTCTCAGTTATGTTCATTATACTTGACCTAAGACTTTTTAAGATTATCTCTTCCTATAGTGATCATGTATTTTTCCTGAGCATGTTCAATCTTACCATATCTGTAGCTATGATCTGCTCACACAAACCTACCTTTCTCTGCACATGTTATTGATATGTGCCGAAATACTATCTTATTTTCCTCGAGATTGTACAAATGTGATCATTCTTTTAACTTCTTAAGAAGATCGTTAGTATTACTAGCTTAAACAGGAAAGAATAATTTAGCAATTTCAATATAGTATCAAGAATCTTTGCATCATATTTGTTACTTCCTGAAAATCTTAAATTAAAAATCGAACTTTAAATTGTCTGTTCTAATTCTTCTTGATTTTTTTTTCGTGAACTCGGTTGTATTACAGGCTTGGAATTATCTATAACAAGAGTTCAAGATAAATGGATTCTATAATTTTTTGGGAATGACATATTGTAGTGTAAGATATTCATCCATGATCTCAATATAATTTGCTTTAGAGAAGTTCTGATGATACATTTACGGCATGATATTTATGTTTCCGTTACATGATTGTGGGATTCTATGCTTGGTATCTAGGTACGTCAAAAGAATTAAAGACACTTAAACCTGCAACTCATTTTAACGATTAGAGTAGTTCCATCTATCTTTTTTTCAAATGCAGTAATACATATTTAGAACATGTTAGTGATATGATATATATCTTGCTGATGTCATCTCAGTACATAACGGACCATAGGGAGTTAATCGTACGATTTTTTCCACTGTGGGTAAGGAGAAAATAGTTCTGCTTTCGAATTATAGACTTAGTAATATTTGTAATATTTTAAACAAACTTTAATTTATAGATTTATGTATACTAATATCTAGCCCGTGCAATTGTACGGGTTGACGACTAGTATATCCCAATAGAAATTGAATGAGAGTTGGAGATAACACTAGAACATCAGAGAAGACCAATATATATGCCAGTACCAGCAATAATAATTTGCTGAACCTCGCTTCCATTTGAACTTAGCTAACATTCTTCTGCCTGTTTGTTCATTTTAAGGCATGAGAAATCCACATGGATGAATTGCAGTCCTACGGTACATGCAGGTCAACGTCTAAGGCGGGAGTTGCACAAAAAAATCTGGTGGGGTTATGCTATTAATTCAGATAGGGCCTACCATGTATACGTACTTGTGAGAGAATTGACCACACTTGGGCCTTTTCCATTATGTGAATATATAGACAAATATTACAATCCTAATCATAAATGAAAGATCACAACAATAAAGACTCTACACAATTTAGGGGATTAGGGGATATGTCACGGAACGTGACATATCTGTCTAACACTCCCCCGCGGTCACAACGGGAGGAGAACGGACGTTGAGACTAGACCGAAAATCCAGAAACAACGGTGACGGAAGTCCCTTCGTCAAGATGTCGGCGAACTGTCGAGACGAGGGAACATGCAACACGCGTACTTGGCCCAGAGCAACATGATCGCGAACGAAGTGAAGGTCGATCTCGATGTGTTTGGTGCGCTGATGCTGGACGGGGTTCGTGGACATGTAGACGGTGCTGACATTGTCGCAGAACACAACCGTAGCCGGAGGAGATGGTCGATGAAGCTCGTGGAGGAGTTGACGTATCCAACTAGCCTCGGCGACGGCGTTAGCCACCGCACGGTATTCGGCCTCGGCGCTGGAGCGAGACACCGTGTGTTGCCGTTTCGAGGACCATGAGACAAGGTTGTCACCGAGGTAGACGCAGAAGTCTGAGGTGGAGCGGCGAGTGTTGGGGCAGCCGGCCCAGTCTACATCGGTGTAGGCGACCATGGAGTCCGGCGAAGTCGAGTGAAGCTGTAGTCCATGAGAGAGCGTGCCCTTGACGTAGCGCAAGATGCGCTTGATGGCTGCAAGATGCTGCTCGCGAGGATCGTGCATATGAAGGCACACCTGCTGAACAGCATAGGCGATGTCGGGGCGCGTGAAGGTGAGGTACTGGAGACCCCCCAGCGAGGCTCCAGTACTCGGTGGGGTCAGCGACGAGAGCGTCAGCCGTTGCAGCGAGTTTGGGTGAGCTGTCAACCGGCGTTGTCGCGGACTTGCAGCCCGTCATGCCGGCCTTGTCCAAGATCTCCGCGACGTACTTGGCTTGCGAGAGATGCATGCCCGAGGAGTCGCGGGTGACCGCGATGCCGAGGAAGTAGTGTAGGCTGCCCATGTCCGTCATGGCGAACTCAGAGCGGAGAGAGGCAGTGATCCGGTAGAGGAGGCGCGGGGAGGAGGCGGTGAGGACGATGTCATCGACGTACAGCAGAAGGTAGGCTGTGCCCTCCGCACACTGGAGCACGAACTGTGACGTGTCAGAGCGCGAACACGTGAAGCCGATCGAGGTGATGAAGGTCGCGAAGCGCTGGTACCACGTGCGAGGAGCCTGCTTGAGGCCGTAAAGCGATCGATTGAGCCGACACACGTGGTCGGGTCGTGTAGAGTCGATGAAGCTGGTCGGTTGACAACAATAGACAATCTCAGTGAGCTTGCCGTGGAGGAAGGCGTTCTTGACGTCCAGCTGACGAGTCTCCCACTTGAGGGAGAGCGCGAGGGAGAGGATGGCACGGACCGTTGCCGGTTTAACAACCGGGCTGAACGTCTCATCGAAGTCGACGCCTTGCTCCTGGGAGAAACCGCAAAGCACCCAACGTGCTTTGTAGCGGTCGAGGGAGCCATCGGGCTTGAGGTTGTGGCGAAAGACCCACTTGCCGGTGACGATGTTGGCGTTCTGAGGAGGGGGCACGAGATCCCAAGTGTTGTTGCCGAGGAGAGCATGGTACTCCGCGGTCATAGCATCGAGCCAGTTAGGATCCTTGAGTGCGGCACGGGCGGAGGAGGGAACTGGCGAGTACCTGCTGACAGAAGCATGCAAAGTAAGCCGCTCACGAGGTGGTACACGGATGCCGGAGGTGCTAGGCATGCAATGCACAGGCAGGGGCGCCGGCGAGGGGGCACGTGGTGGCGAGGGAGCCGGTGGTGGTGAGGGTGGGGGTGTGGGGGCGTGCGGTGTGGGTGCAGCCTGGGGTAGAACAACAGGAAGGATGTCGGCATCGAGGAACTCGTAGGTGGCAGCGGAGGGTGACTGCGGCGAGGTAAAAGGAAAAGTGGACTTGTCGAAGACAACGTGGCGAGAGATGATGATGCGGTGAGTGGCGAGATCCATGCAGCGGTAACCCTTGTGATGAGGTGAGTAGCCTTGAAAGATGCAAGCGCTAGACCGTGGAGCGAGTTTGTGAGACATGGTGGAGGCGGTATTGGGGTAACAAAGGCAACCAAAAACCCGTAGGGATGAGTAATCAGGATGGGTGTTGTGGAGGGCGAAATAAGGAGAGGGGGCGCTAATGGTTTTGGTGGGGGAGGCGATTGAGGACGTGAGTGGCGTGATGGAGAGCTTCTACCCAAAAGCAAGGTGGTAAACTAGCCTGAAACAAGAGGGATCGCACTATGTCATTAACGGTACGGATAATACGTTCGGCTTTACCATTTTGTTGGGAAGTGTATGGGTAGGAGAAGCGGATGTGGATGCCGTGCGCGGCGGCAAGGGAGTGGAGTTTTGCGTTGTCGAACTCACGACCATTGTCCATCTGTATGGAGGCAAGAGGTAAATTAAATTGCGTTTGAGAGAAGGCGCGAAACGAGGCAAGTACTGCAAAGGCATCAGATTTTTGGCGTAGAGATCCATAGATAATGTGTAAAATCATCAAGGATGACTAAGAAATATTTATTGCCAGAATTACTCAATATAGGAGACGTCCAAAGATCACAATGAACTAAAGCAAAAGGGCGAGTAGTACTGCTGGTGGAGGAGGAAAAAGGCAAGCGTACATGGCGTCCAAGTTGACATGCATGACAAAGACTATGGTGGTTTGTTTTATTACACGGTAAAGAAATATATTGTGAAAGACGACGATAAGCGCCGTGTCCAGGGTGACCGAGACGGCGATGCCAAGTATCATGGGTGATGGTGGTCGAGGTGAGGGCACGGGGCGCCGGAAGCTGAAAGGAATAAAGCTCCCCCGTACTGTTACACCGAAAAAGCTCACGCCAGGTGATGAGGTCCTTCACAGAAAAACCAAAAAGGTCAAATGTGACGGAACAATTGTTATCGGTAGTAAACTGGCTGACAGAAATCAGATTTTTAATGATGCGAGGTGTAACAAGAACATTTTGCAGGTGAAGAGTACCATTAGAACATAAAGATGGAAGAGAAGCATGTCCGGATGTGGAGACGGGAACGGAGGAGCCGTCTCCAACGGTAACATGTTGATGAACCGGGTGTGGTGAGAGAGAGGAAAGGATACCGGCATCGTTGGAGAGGTGAGCGGTGGCGCCGCTGTCCATGACCCACTCCGGGGTAGGTTGCTGCAGCGTCATGTTGGTGAAGTGCTGCGAGAGGGCGGAGGTGTCCCACGTTGGCGTCGATGCAGAAGGCGCGGCGTAGACGGCAGGGCCGTGCGGGGCGCCGTAGACTGCGTGGTGGACTTGGCCGTGAGGGGGGCCGTAGATGCCGCCGGGGGCGTTGTAGAACGCGGGCGGCGAGGGAGGAGCCGCCGCCATGTAGGTATGAGGACGAGCGACGGGGCGAGGGCTGGCGCCAAGGAGACCATGCCCGGCACCGGGCTGCTGCATAGGCCACATCTGGATGGCCCCGGTCCAGGGATTGAACGGAGTGGGCATAGGAGGAGTGCCACGGGGACCACCGAAAGGTTTGGGATTTTTACCCTTGTACCTCGGGTTGACGGGAGGCCTCTAGGGTTGAGCGGCGGCAGCAGGGGGGCCGCCGATGATGCCGGCGGGGGTGGCGGGGATGGCAGGTCCGGGCTTGGCAGCGACGAAGGCCGTAGCGGAGGACTTGGGAGAGCAACGAGCGTTCTTCATCTCCTGGAGGAGGAGCATGTCGCGGAACTCGAGGAAGGTAGGGTACGGCTTGAGCATGGGGGCGAGGTCGGCGATACCGTCGTAGTCCTCGTGGAGACACTTGATGATGTTGGTGACGAGGTTGGTGTCGGAGACGGGGGTGCCCACCTCCGCTAGGGCATCGGCGGCCGCCTTCTGGCGGTGAAGGTACTCGGTGATCGACTGGTCCTCCTTCTTGATGATGCTGAACTCCTCGGAGAGATAGATCTCACGCGTCTTTTTGTTGGCGTTGAAGAGCGTGATGACGGCGTGCCAGACCTTGTAGGCGGTGGTGTCGTCGGCCATGACGAGATCGACGATGTCCATGGCCATGGAGCCGTAGAGCCAGCGAAGGACCATGGCGTCGAGATGGAGCCATGTGGGGTCCGTCGGTGCGGTCTCCTTGGTGAGGTGGTCCTCGAGCGCGTAGGTGGTGACGGAAATGGTGAAGAAGGTGCGCCACTTAGGGAAGGAGGGAACCTTGAAGTCGAGGACGACTGTAACGAGAGAGCGGATGTTTTGGACGGCGGAGGCCTGCGCCCATAGGTGAGCGTCGGGGTGGGGTTGGGGTATCTCAGAGCGCGCCATGGAGGGAGGCCGGAGAGGGGAGGGGGAGGGCTGCGGCCGGCTGGGTGGAAGGAGGGCCGGTGGCGGCGGCTAGGTTAGGGAGAGGCGGAAGCGTAGGGTTTAGGATTTTTTGGCTGATACCATGTGGGAGAATTGACCACACTTGGGCCTTTTCCATTATGTGAATATATAGACAAATATTACAATCCTAATCATAAATGGGAGATCACAACAATAAAGACTCTCCACAATTTAGGGGATTAGGGGATATATCGTGGAACGTGACATATCTAACAGTACTAGTTGAATGTCCGTGCTTTGCCACGGTGTTTCTAATTTATTTTCTAACCGTATATTAAAATGTGATGCGTGTGAAAAGCCACATTACATATCTACACAGTACTCCTCCCTCCTATATAAGGCGCCTAAAACCGAAAAAGCACAATGGCACCTGAGCTACATGTAGGATTTAAAAAATTGAAATCTGCATTTTAATGTGTCAAAAAATCTACAAAAAATCATAGGTGTAGATAATGTTTAGATCTACAAGTTTGCAAATTTTTAACCCAAACTTCAAATTATTTCAGGCTCTATAAAAATAACAAATCTGGCAAATTTCAAATGTTTTAATCTATACACTATTCACAGATCCAGATCTGGAGAATTATCATTTTTGTCCAGGCTAAAATATAACGAATTTTTCATTGATATTTCGCACAGCGGTAGATATTTATATTATCTACATCCAGGATTTTTTTTTCAGAATTTACTGAAAGTTTTAAATCATGATTTTGATTTTTTTTTAAAACGAAGCTCCATGGAGCTCGGGTTCCAAAATAACGCACTTAAAACAAAACTTCCTATTTTTGCCCAAAAATTTCAGGTGCATTAGCTATTTTACCTATTTAACCCCACCCACATGCTGCCCTACCCTTTGTCTCATCCAGCAACCCATGATTAGTGTCCCAAAAATATGTTAACATATTTCATCAAGACGAGCAAACACAACTAAATGTTATGATCAGGCTTCCCAGAATTAAATCTCATCTCCCTAATGAGTGAAGAAGGTCCGTAAAATTGGCTCGTACACGCGGATTATATCAGTGGCTTCGACGACTACGAATCAGGCAAACTTTTTTGAAACGTTCAATTATTAGCTCTATCATGGAGAACGGTCCTTTTATTCAAAGGAATATGACCAATCACTACAAGAAATGTGCTACCTAGTGACCCTCCATATTGGTCACTGAAAGGTCATGATTTTTCATTTGTGACCTTTTTGTGTCCAAAAACAGTTGGTCAAAAGATGAGGGTCACTAATGAAACTACGTGACATTTTTTAGGAATTGGTCATAGACGTCTATGACCATAAAAAAGGTCACAGATTTTGTGACCAAATTATTTGGTCACTAGCCATCTGACCAGATCATGTCAGATCCAACGTGGCCAAGCTGACGTGGCAAAATTGTGACCAAACGAAATGGTGGTAAATCAAAATCAGCCCAGTCCAGTTCAGTGCTCTAAATGGGCCTGGCCCAATAATTCGGCCCATTTAATATATTTTTTCGCAGAAAATTTGGCAGCAATATGGGCCGAGCCCAGCTTTTTGGCCTTTTAATATTTGGGCCATGGCCTTTTTGTCCTCAATTTTGAACAGGCTTTTATTTCGTTTTTTTAGATACACAATGTTCCCTATCGTTTGGGCCGTAGCCTTTGTAAAGGCCAAATATTACATGGGCTAATAGAATGTTTGGCCTTTTAAATTCACAGGTTTAAATTTCACATATTTCAACTGCAAACAATTAATAATTCTCTCGCATAAATAAGTCAATCATATATTCACAACAGCAGATACATGTCTAATTACAGTTTAGCTCCAACAAGTGTACAAACATTCAAGAACAGACACACAAGCACTAAACATGATCTTCTAAAACTTCAGTGAGAACATCTCCACCATAGTCTGCTGGAGTTTCTTGTCGCAGTCTACATGAACATCAAAGCAGAATTTCAGTGGTAGCATTGGTATTACAATTGTAGCTATAACCAGAAACAAAGAATGTATCACTCAACATAAAATGCAGCAAGATAGCACAGATACATTACACAAGAGGCATATGTTGCCAGACAGAGATGGCATCTGTATAGGACCTAGAAGTAATTTAGCTCTTCTTTATATGTCAAGAATTGAAATCATATACATTTTCTTGAACAACATATGAGAAGAACAATCTCAATTGACTAGTACCCAGATATATACATGCACTAGTTCAGGAAATTCATGACTTCGACAACTAATTTTATATAGTTGAATACATGAAGAACAGGTTCCTGGTATAATTTGAACAGGATCAATCTAGTTAATATGTTGTCTTCCATCGCAAATATGATGTATTTACATGCATACATAAGTAGCATGCATCGATCTAAACCTGAAATAAGTATGTTAAATATACTAACGTTGAACCCTTAAGGACACACAACCAAGGCCCAAATCAACAAGGCTATCTAGCAAGCAAAGTATGATGGCACACTGGAGTTCCTTGCCTCTGTCATTGTGGAAGTAGGTGACTTCTAGCAAGCTAGCTTATTCCAGGTACTTGTCCATCTTCACTCCTGGAAGGGCATGAGAGGGCATGAGAAATAATCTGAACCATACTAATTAACTGGAGCTGCATCTAGCGAAGGACAAGATATGGATGGCAAGTTTAGGAAATAGCACAACAGCAAGCAAAAAGTGTAACTCAAGCAAAACTGTACTTCAGTTGGATAATAATCTCATGAATCAAATGTAAGTACAAGATATATAGTCCAGTTTCACAGATTTTCTATAAACAATGCTAAAAAGGTGCTTTAAGATAGTGAACCAGTGTATATCAAAACTATTATTTTATGCCTTCCATGACAATGGCTGGATTAGTATAGTTGTTGAAGCAGTAGTAAGCTGATCATATAACATACTCATGCTAACTTAACAAGTATAGAGTGACAGTTTGTTCTTACCACAACATGAGAGATGTCACCTGACGATGCCCTGCTTCTCCAGGACACACTCAAGGCTCAACCAGCTCCGTGGTATGGCCGACACCCCCTCCTTGCTCCATCTAGACGGCGTGGCGTGGACTCGGAAGACCTGAAAATGGCAATTTGCGTCAATGCAGCAGCAATACAAGGAAATGGCATCAAGCAGAGCACAAGTTGAGATAAAGATACAGTGGAGGACCCAACCTTCCAAGGGAGCAGCATGGTGTGTTGTCATGGTCCCTTCATCTGGAGTTGCAGGTCAGAGTTATGACTGCTGCTTTACTTCCCCATATAGCACAACTAACAAAATCAGGATATCACATATTATTAGAATTGCATATTAGATGGCTGCAAGATAAATGCTGCTTCATATAAGATGTTTAGTTATTTAACAACCAGTATACTACATCATGAAAAGAAAGCAGGAAACAAAAACATAGAGGCAGACAATCATTAACTTGCCTACATGACTAGGCAGAAAATAATGCAAGTATAGATTTTTATCCTATGTTTCCCGTAGATGGAACTAGGTGTACTTTACCTCCCAGATTTAACATGCATTTGATGGTTCATTTGGTGTTATACACGTACAATTTAGTAAGCATTTGGCTTTTGGACCAAAATGCACTACTCCATTCTCGTAATCAACAAAGAATCATACAGAAAACCATCATTCTCACGCACATAGACATCAGTCAGGAGACAGTTTCTAATCAACAAAAATTACAGATTAGGAAATACTTCTACACATGCTAAAATCATAATAACACAGAGGAACTGGGTCTATTAGACGATTACCACAAGACCAAGCATTCACACTGCACAAACAGCACACACGCGAATCGCGTGAGATCCGTCCACATACATCGGGGCAGGAAGGGACGTACCTGAGAGCCGTCGGGGAGGTACTGGTGCTTCATAGAGAGGTCCATGGCGCTCATGAGGCACTGGATGCGGGCGTCGACCACCTCCATGGGCATCCTCGCGAGCGCCTCCTTGATGTCCAGATAGTGGGCGGCGGCAAGAGAAATGGCGCAGGCACCGTGTGGTCGATAGGATCTGCGGTGAGAGAGAGAAAGAGGGAATAAGAGAGAGGAGCCGGGAGAGTGAAGGGCAAGAGAGGGACCTGGAGGAGCAGCGGAGATGGTGTTGCCAGATCGGAAGCCGGTATGCTAGGCGGCGGTGCCTGTGGCGCCCTCATCGGCCTCCTCCATGGCAGTAGACGTTCGCCTCCTCCATGAGGTCGCATCTGGCTCGGGGTGGAGGGGGCGGGTAGGTTGGTGATGTGCGACGAGCGCCAGGGGAATGAGGAAGAGCGGCGACGCCGTGGCTCTGAGACAGAGAGGTTGACCAGGAGGGGATGGCGTGGAGGAGAGGAGGGGAGGGGCCGACGGCAGTGGATCTGAGGCGCAGGAGAGAGACGGCAGGGTTGGGGTTGGGGGTGTCTGGTTATAAGTCATGGGTGTTGTGGGAGTAGAATTAGGGTTTCATAGTTGGGCTGTGGGTCGGGTTTGCTGCCGGCTGTAGCTGGCCTTGGGCCGGCCTAGTTCGGCTGTCTCCCTTATTTTTTTATGAAAATGATTTCCTTTTATATTCTTTTTCAAAACTTTAGAAAGGAAATAGATGAGAAAATATTTGCTAATAAGTTTTTAGATGGTGATGTTTTATCCTTTATGGCACCGGAATCATCTGACCAAAAGTTAAGGGCTGAGATAAAATCATTTTTCATTTACATGAAAAAATCATTTTTCAAATCAGACCCACTTCCAACGAAATCGACAGAAATTTATATGACCATATTTTCTGTACAATTAACCGAATTGTTGCATGTCAAAAAGTTTCCATCCACTTTTCATCAAATAAACATTTTTGTTGATTCTACGGGAAGCGGGACAAATTTGAACTATATGTGCTTCATATTTTGCTCGATGACATTCATGGCATAGTTTGTTTAAATATGTCCATATTATACACAATCGTGCATCTTGGAATGGAGAACAATGTTACCGAAGAAAGTTTTCACTTTCTTTGAACAAAAAAATCATTTTTCATTTTCCGAGTGCCGAAAATGGGTTGTTTTGTGAAGCAACTACCAAAAATATGTTATAAAATTGGATCACACCAATTTTATAAAATAATATACCATATTTGATGTACAAATAATCAAATATTTGTGTGTCAAAGGTTTCCATACGCGTCTCATCAAAAAGACAAATTTCTGCCCATTCGGTTGGAACCGGGTCAAATTTGAACTACAACTGCCTCGTAGTTTTTTCGTGTTTTTTTGAAAAAATAATTTTTAGGTACACAACTGTCTATTTCATCAGAGATACACGAATAGTTTCGCAAGATTCGACCCCTAGCTAAGAACGGTCGTGTGGTCAATTTTGACCGCATTTTGAAATAGGCATAAAGAATTCAAAAAAATTCAAAATAATGGAAATCCTTTGCAATGTGTCATTATATGTGACCTAGTTTCGAGGGAAAATAAGAAACTTGGAATACGGAAAATATCTTGAAAATGTGTTCTCAGAAATGAGCTACCATGAATGAAGATTCATGACTTTCAGGCCAAATGACAAATGTTATGATGACATTCATGGCATAGTTTGTATAAATATGTCCATATTATACACAAGCGTGCATCTTGGAATGAAGAACAATGTTGCCGAAAAAAGTTTTCACTTTCTTTGAACAAAAAAATCATTTTTCATTTTCCGAGTGCCGAAAATGGGTTGTTTTGTGAAGCAACTACCAAAAATATGTTATAAAATTGGATCACACTAATTTTATAAAATACTATACCATATTTGATGTACAAATAACCAAATATTTATGTGTCAAAGGTTTCCATACGTGTCTCATCAAAAAGACAAATTTCTACCGATTCGGCCAGAACCGGGTCAAATTTGAACTACAACTGCCTCGTAGTTTGCTCATGATTTTTTGAAAAAATAATTTTTAGGTACACAACTATCTATTGTTTAAACTACAAATTTTCCATTGTTTAACTAGTTTTTATATTTTCCATAATGAGAAACCTCTTTTTTAGAGAGATATAATGAAAAACCTGTTATTTTTCTATTTTCATTTGGGCCGAATACATGTTTTGTACAATATGAGGGAATCCTGCCTTTAATCCTGGATGGGCCAAGGCCCAGTCCGCACATGAAAATGTTAAAAGGAAAAAAAATAGAGGTGGCCTCGTCCCAAGTAGGCCCAATCCCACTATGTGCAACATTATAAATAGTGTTGACGTGCCAGTCAATCACCACCGATTCGGTGGCCCAGTGGTTAGCTCCGCATTGGCGAAAGCTCGTGGTCGTGTGTTCGAGTCGCGGTGCCACGGTTTTTGCTTATTTAGTTGTCATTTGAGTTGTGTGGATAGCGGGTCCCATATGTTAGCGGGTCTCGCTTGTCCCACATAGCGGGTCCCATATGTCAGCGAGGCGGGTCCCATATGTCAGCTGGATGGGTCCCACTTGTTAGTATAACGGGGCCCACATGACGGGTCCACAGGTTAGCGGGAGGGGTCCCACTTGTCAGTATAACGGGTCCCACATGACGGGTCCCACTTGTCAGTGTAACAGGTCCCACATGATGGGTCCACAGGTCAGCGGGAGGGGTCCCACATGGCCGGTCCCACTTGTCAGTATGCCCCGCACGTGGTGTGTAGTTGGACTTCCAGGTCAACAAGTCAAATGTGTAGGTCCCACCTATCAGTAGTATGTTTGCATTGACACATAGATGCGCCACGTAAGCGAGTATTGACACATGGACATGACACATAGGCGAAAATGTGAAGGTGGGCGCCCCATCATTTTCACATATCACAATTAGCGGTCATGACCATTTAAAATGGTCGTGATCAGATAAAAATAGGGAAGCTAACCAGTGTTGTTTACATTATGACCAATTCGTGTAAAAAGATTGTGACCTTTCTGATCAAAATGGTCGTTATGTTTTCAGATTTGGACCCTCCCAAATAGCCTACGACCAATTGGTTTGAAATGGTCACAGATCTATGACCAATTTTTTCCGGGTCACTGACTAGTTGACATATTTCTTGTAGTGAATATCATCGGGATTGATTTCAACTCTCTTCCGTCGACGGTGCATTCACTAGTACAAAATCTCACATTAAACACAGGATGTAGAGCCAGTCGAATGAAAAACATAATTGGCCGTCTGGGATAAAGGACCTAAGACGGGTCCCATTTTGTGTTCTTCTCTGATAACCACTGTGGCGGTTCATATTACTGACCGTCTCTATAAAAAGATTCATTGGAGACGGCAGGTATATGTGATCGGCGCAGGTTCTATCTTAGACGACGCTGGTTTTTCGCCCTCTCTGGTGATTTATCATACGGGACGGCTAGGATATTTGACCGGTGCAGCTTCTCAATTAGACGGTGCCTGTTCTTCGTAGTCTCTGGTGATTTATCATTGGAGACGATGCTTATTTATAACCGTCTAACCTTATATTGTTGTGTCATCTCCAAACAATGAAATTTTCAACGAAAACATCCAAATGTTGAATTTTCAAGTTTTGACACAAAATTGAAAGTAGCTAGACCAAACTTGAACAAGGACACTCGACAAACTTGACACAATACTGCACACTCGGATACTATCATAATACTCATCATCGGAGAGGCCAAGACTCTTCCAGTAGGCCTCGAACGACTCATCGGAGTCCGACGGCACATTGATGGTGCCGGTGGGGCTAGCCTCCCCCCGGGATGACGAAGCTTGCATCTTCTCCATCGCGTCCCTCTCGGCATCCAAGTCCATATGCGCCCGCATGTCGGGGGGCGACCCCCAAATAGGGTCAAGGTAAGGAGCCATGGATATTCTCGGGGTTGACCGGGTCAATGCTGACCGACATAGTGAGTACCAGCGTGGTGGAGATAAGCCATGCTGGTATGAACCGGCATATCTAAACAGACATATATGAACCGACATACCAAAGGTATGTCGGATTACCTTCACGGTTCCTCGTATGTGCAGGGAAGAGCGAACCGAGTCAAGTCTATCCGGCATGGCTGTGTCGGATAAGGAGAAGGCACCTTATCTCGGTAGAGAGTCAAGGCATGTGTCCCGTCCCCTCTGACATGGAGCGTCACGCCGCAAGTGGGATGTGATATGTCTCCACCATACCGCTGACCAAGGTGGTACGGAGGAGCAGTGCACAGGCACGGAGGCTGTGTCCTGTGCAGGACAGAAGTGACAAGGGTGACGAGAGTTGACTTGGGCCCGACATGGCAACAGTGGCCCGTATGTCAAGTGTCGGCTAGGGGGTGACGTCGACCCGGCATGGCAATGGTGGTTGGCACGTCAGCCCTAGCCTGTAACCCGGGCACCAGTATATAAGGTGCCCCAGGACATCAGTTATGGGGGACGATCCACAACAACCACACACGATTGAGAGCTAAGGAGTAGCACGGGAAGAAGAGGAGCTTCTTCTTCTAGCTTGAGTTTTCTCCCTTGTTCTTGACATACAGCTCGAGGAGGACCTCTGTAACCCGGTTACTCATAGATATACACTCAGACAAGCAGGAGTAAGGGTTTTACCTCCTCACGAGGGCCCTGAACCTGGGTAGGTTGCTTGTGTGCTGCACTTGTGTGCGTATTCCTACGCACCATACCTCCCCGGTACCAGCAGCGTCCATCGGCCCCCAAACTTAATCCTACCCATGGCATATGTCTGTTCACCATGGTGACAGTTGGCGCCCACCGTGGGGCCAGCAGCAGTGCTGGCTGGAGTTTTCATCCGGACGGGATCCCTCATCGCCTCCGGCGAGCGTGTGGTCTGTGGCCTTGTCCACAGATTCGGCTCGCTGAATATCGTCAGCGACAATGCCGGTTGTTTCGGCAGGAGGCCGCTTCCCCGGGACGGCTGCCTTATCGAGTTCGGTATGCGGATCCTCCTGCAGTCTGCGCAGCTCGCGGCCGGCGTACCGCTCGCCCTGCTAGTTGCATGGAAGTCATGATGACCTCTCCGGTCATTGGTGCCGGCCATGGTGCGGGCGGTGAAGCCGACACCAGCGCCAAGTCAACCAGAACGGCGCGCCCGCCGTTGGAGAAACCCGAAAACCGTGTGGCACATGCTGGCACGTCCAGCGTGCCGGTAGTGCCGAGTCCTCTTCAGGATGCAATTGAGAAACTGGTTACTCCGGTTGCTCCTAGCGCTGATGCGGCTGGCGCAAGCGCAGCTGGAGAAGCAGCGCCAGAGCATACTCCAGGAGGCTATGGAGGTAGCCCGAGTCAGGCAAGAGTTTGACATCTCCCTCCGTGAGTATAACAAAGCTCATGGTTTTACTCCAGTAGAAAACCATGCTAGTCGCATAGAGGAGGTGCGAAACCGAGGTAGAGACCTCAATGCAGAGATGGATAAAGATGGTAGATCTAAGTCAAAAACTGCTAGTCATGTGTCGGCTGATAAGCCGAGTTATAGCACTCCGGGTAAGAACCTTAGGGCTGCAGAGGCAGCCGCAGCCAAGTTATCTAGTTTAACCGGTGAAGCTCGTCGTAGGCAGCAGGACCGGGTAAACGAGTTGGTAACTATTGCCAACCGTCAGAACGAGGCCTACTTCAAGGCAAATCCTGATGCTGGCGGATCCCGGTTCATTCACTCATCTGGTGGTGCCGGTGGAGCGTCTAGGGGACAGGCTTCATCGCCGCACATCGGCGGAGATCGCGACCGGAGTGTAAACTTCGGTAGAAACAAGCAGCTGCAGACATATGATCCGGTCTATGCCGGAAAGCAGATGGCCGAGCGAGGCAATGCCGGTCGGGATGCTCCTGATCCTGGCCAGGGTAATCATGGTGTCGGTCGGGTTCATCCGGCTGCTCGAGGTCAGCCCCCTCGGTATCCGGAACCAAACCCACCTCGGCAACGAAATGATGTCGGGTATCCTGTCCAGCAGCTAGGAGGTGGCCAAGGGGTCAACCGCTATGATGATGGTTACTCGGCTATGGAGAGAGCCGGGTACCCAAGACTCGAGAATATGGTGTCCGAGGGTGCACTTGGAGCCCGGCTGGGACCTCGCCAGTTGCCGGCACATGATGTCCGCAACAAGCTTGACATAATCTATCTGTCTGAACTCCTAGAGGGGCAAGGCCCACCTGGTCCTGCTTGTTTTGGACCCCGGATCATGAAACAGACACCGGTGCCGAACTTTCAGCTTCCCCGAGTTACAAAAACATATGACGGCAGCTCTAAGCCGGAAGACTGGTTGACTGACTATGTCACAGTAGTACATATCACCGGTGGAAGCCACCAATGGGTTGTGCGGTATGTGCCGCAGATGTTGGAAGGTCCAGCCCGGATCTGGCTCAACAACTTGGAGGAAAACAACATCGAGTGCTGGCTGGATTTCTCGGAAGCCTTCGTCAGCAACTTCTCCAACACATACAAGAGGCCAAATCGTCCTCAGCAACTCTCCATGTGCCGGCAGATGTATGATAAAATTGACCGGGAGTATCTGACCCGGTGGAGTACACTCCGCAACTCCTGTGAAGGAGTCATTGAATTGTAGGCCATTGCTTGGTTTGCGCAGGGGTGCCGACATGGCACCATGCTTTGGCAAAGATTGCAGAGAGAAATGCTAGCCACTCTGGCCGAGATAATCAAGATAGCAGACAGTTATGCTCTGGGTGACCCCACTCAGCCCTTACTGACCCCGTTGA
The DNA here is from genome assembly GCA_012064385.1 of Puccinellia tenuiflora. Lineage (NCBI taxonomy): Eukaryota > Viridiplantae > Streptophyta > Magnoliopsida > Poales > Poaceae > Puccinellia > Puccinellia tenuiflora. Next base: position 86,082 of record QRDG01001222.1, on the reverse strand, counting down.
GCGGAGGAGGAGATACCCGGACAATGATTTTGACCGTCGATCCAGGCGAAATGACCACCCAGATTTCAGGCACAAGAGGAGAGAGGATCAGCCCGATTACCGATATGGTTCCAACCATGTCGCGGTAATTGATCAGGACCAGGTGGATGCCGCAACAGCCAGCGTCAGAGGACAGGTGGTCCTTCATGGGGCCGAAACTCGGATGGAAAGAAGCCATGGGGCGAGGGAAATAAAACTTGGGACGATAAGTCGAGGTACACTTTTGAGATGATGTTGGATGGACCTTGTAGCTTCCATACTCATACCCCCAGCAGACCGGCTAACCACACTACCCGGCAGTGTAGTTGGTATCAGCGCACCCCGCGTGCACCTCCGAGACCATTGCCCCCACAACCTCGACCGACACCACTTACGGGTGCAAACACGGTACCCGTGAATGCATATCCAAACCAGGTGAATGCACCTCTGAGGCCCACAGATAGCAGGAGGGGGCCGGAGAATGTCAACCAGGTGACCAACAACAACAACAACAACACCAGCACCAACAACAACAACAACAACAATGCCGGTCCTAGCCGACAGAATGACTATCGGGAGCACCACCAGAGCTACATGGTCTTTGTGACCGAGCCGAATGATAAGCAGAGCCAGCATCGGCGTGTGATGGAGGTGAACATAGTCATGCCGGCTGTGCGGAAATTCATGTACATGTCCAAGTAGGAGGTCACCTGGAATCTGGATGACCACCCCAAGGTCATGCCTAACCCAGGAGGGTATGCCCTAGTCATGGATCTGACATTCATTGGACCCGACATTAACACCAAGTTCACCCGGGTTCTCATTGATAATGGGAGCAGCATAAATATCATGTATCGGGACACCATGCACAAGATGGGCCTCACCGAGAACATGCTGTAGCCAAGCCGGACTACCATTCATGGTATCGTGCCGGGTGTCTCTTGTGCACCCATGGGCAAAATCTGGGTCGACATTTTGTTCGGCACCAAGGAGAACAGCCGAATCGAGAGCCTTCAGTTTGAGGTCGTGGACCTCGAAAGTCCATACCATGCCTTGCTCGACAGGCCGACATTGGCCAAGTTCATGGCGTCCACTCACGTGGCCTACCTCAAGATGAAGTTGCCGGGTCCAAATAGTATCATTACCATCTCGGGCAACTATAGGCGCTCCATGGAATGCGCCTCAGACGGATCATGCCTTGCTGAGTCGCTGGTCATCGCGACGGAAAAGAAGAGGATCCATGAGGTGGTTGCACTGGCACAGTCTGCCCAGCTTGGCATGCCGGGTATCAGTAACCCGCAGCAGAGCGCGACATTCCAGGCGTCCAAGGAGACCAAGAGGATCAAGCTCGATGAGGCAAACCCGGACCACACCGCCATTATCGGTGCCGGGTTGGACGATAAATAGGAAAGCGAGCTCATCAACTTCCTCCGTGAGAATCGGGACATCTTTTCATGGTCGAATCAGGACCTGCCGGGTGTTCCGAGGGAGTTGGCTGAGCACTCATTGCACGTCAGGCCGGATGCTAGGCCGGTGAAGCAACCTACACGACGTCTCGTGGCGGAGAGAAGGAAAGCTGTTGGTGACGAGATAGCCAAGCTACTGGCATCAAGCTCCATCATGGAAGTGCAGTACCCGGACTGGTTGGCTAACCCAGTCCTGCTAGAGAAGAAGAAGGATGACCCGAGTGCAGCCACAATTTGGCGCATGTGTTTTGACTACACGCACTTGAACAAGGCATGTCCTAAAGATCCATTCCCGTTACCCCAGATTGACCAGGTGATCGATTCCACGGCCGGATGTGAACTGTTGTCATTCATAGATGCATATTCTGGTTTCCACCAGATACCTTTGAACCCGGTTGATCAAATAAAGACTGCCTTTATTACCCCGTACGGGGCTTATTGCTATCGTGTTATGTGTTTCGGTTTGAGAAATGATGGTGGCACTTATCAGAGATGCATGCAGAAATGCTTGCATGATCAAATCGGGAAAAATGTGCAGGTATATGCCGACGACATAGTCATCAAGACCAAGGAAAAGCATACCTTGTTGGATGATCTCAAAGAGACATTCGCCAATCTATGAAAATTGCGGTTAAAGCTTAACCCGAACAAATGTACATTTGGTGTGCCGGCAGGCAAGTTACTCGGTTTACTTGTATCAAGCCGAGGCATCGAGGTAAATCCAACAAAAATCCGTGTTATAGAGAGCATGAAATTGCCGAGATGTCTCCGGGATGTGCAGAAGTTCACTAGTTGCCTGGCATCCTTGAGTCATTTTGTCGGTCGGTTGGGGAAAAGGCCTTGCCCTTGTACCAACTGATGAAGAAAACGGATAAATTCCCATGGACCCCGCAGGCGGATGCGGCTTTTCATGAATTGAAAAAGATGTTGGCTACAGCGCCGATATTGGCCTCGCCACTACCCAAAGAGCCGATGTTGCTCTATATTGTAGCCACTAACCGAGTCGCTAGTGTCGTGGTGGTGGTAGAGCGAGAAGAATAGGGAACCATGATGCAGAGACCAGTATATTACCTGAGCGAGGTGATCTCCTTGTCAAAATAGAATTATCCTCACTACCAGAAAATGACATATGGCGTGTATATGGCGGCCAAAAAGCTGAAACATTACGTCCAGGAGCATCCTATAACTGTGGTGTGTGCAGCCCCGATCTCGGAAATCATTGGAAACAAAGATGCAAGTGGCCGAGTAGCCAAATGGGCTATTGAGCTGGCGGCTTACACGCTGCAGTATGTATGAAGAGATGCCAACAAATCTCAGGCCTTGGCCGACTTCGTCGTCGATTGGGACGAGATGCAGTATGAGCCACCATTGCCTGACTCCAACTACTGGAGGATGCATTTCGATGGATCTAAAGTGAAAGAGGGCCTGGGTGCCGGCGTGGTTCTTACCTCGCCGAAGCGGGATCAGCTAAAATATGTGCTGCAGGTCCATTTTGCTGCATCTAACAATGTGGCCGAGTATGAAGCATTGATTCATGGAATCAATGTGGCCAAAGAAATTGGCATTCGCCGGATAGTGTGTTACGGTGATTCGGATATGGTGATTCAGCAAACCTCAGGCAATTGGGATGCTTTGGATGCCAACATGGCGGCATACCGGTTCCATGTCCAGAAAATCTCGGGGCATTTTGAGGGTTGTGAATTCCGTCACATATGACGGACAGAAAATGAAAGTGCTGACATGCTGTCCAAGATAGGTTCATACCGGCATGCCATTCCACCCAGCATATCACTGGAACATATACGAAAGCCATCAATCAAGCCATCAATCAAGCCATCAGCTGAATCCGAGTCAATTTTTATCCCGGAAAATCCGGAACCCGACGTCGTCCCGATGGACGAGGATGTCGGGTTTGTTATGCAGAACTGGAAATCTGCTTGGGAAAACTCGGGGACTCCTTGGGAAAACCCGGGGACTTGTCAGCCTATGTCGGATGTGACAATGTCGGTCGAGGCAATGGAGATCAATGAACCGGTACTCGGCACTCGTCCTGCGCCGGCATGGGCACAATCCATCATGTCATATATGATGGATGGCAGCTTGCCGAGTGATGAGGTCTCAGCCAGACAAATACAAAGGTGATCCAAAGCTTTTACCATCATCAACCGCGAGCTGTACAAGAGAAGTGCAACCACTGTACTTCAGTGCTGTGTCGAACCAGAGGAGGGGCAAGAAATCCTACGAGATATCCATCAATGAGAGTGTGGTCATCACGCCTCTTCAAGAGCCATGGTGGCTAAGGCATTCTGGTATGGGTTCTACTGGACCAGTGCTTTATAGCAGGCAGAGGACATTGTCCGGAAATGCGAAGGATGTCAAAGATTCGCCAACAAAATTCATATGCCGGCTTCAGCAGTCAAAACTATTCCCATTACATTGCCATTTGCTGTTTGGTGCCTGGACATGGTGGGACCGTTCAAGCCGGCACGAGGCAACATGACTCATATACTAGTAATGGTGGACAAGTTTACCAAGTGGATAGAGGTGAAACCAATAAGAAAGTGTGACAGCCCCACAGCTGTATCCTTCCTGAAAGATATTATTGATGGGGGATACTTTATAGGTAGGCCCATGGACCCAGAAAGTAGACCCGCCAAGACCAAGAAGGCCAAAGCCGAGTTACGAGTCAAGTCACATGGGCTGGGCTGGAGACAAACCGAACAAGGCCCGTGTGGAGAAGGGACCCACCAGAAAGGAGTCCTAGCACAACCCGAAGTTCTAACTTGGAAGGACAAGACCTAGGGTAGGACTCCGTGTCTAAGTATGACTCGGTACAAGTTGTAAGTCCAGGGACCCGGCCACCTATATAAGGAGGGCCCTGGACCTTAGATCGATGAGCTTTTTCCAGAGAGAGAAACCCTAGCACACCAGAGAGAAGTCGCCGACTCCTGAACTAAAGGAGTCAGAATCTTGTAATCGAGATCGAGTCTAAACCAATAAAGCCGAAGCAGGAAGTAGGTCTTTACCTCTATCAAGAGGGGCCAAACCTGGGTAAATCCTTGTCTCTTGGCGAGAGTAACAACTCCTACGTACTTCGATCATCAATGGCCCCAGAACTCATCTTCCCTAAGGAAGAACTTGCCGTGATAACCCCACGACAGTTGGCGCCCACCGTGGGGCCCATGATGAAAGGAGTTGAGATCGTGGGAGCAGCTCGCCGAGCCATGGAGAAACTCGCCATCGGGCGAGTCTACACTGATGAGCACATAGAAACCGAGATTGATGACTCGGGTTGGACTTCAGAGATGAATGAAGTCGACGAGGGTTACCAGCTTGTTTTTGGAGGAATCAACGTGTTCGTTGGCATGGTTAGCACGTCAGGAATTCACTCTAACTCGGCGGAATCAGTCTCAGAGCCTACGGTTGTCATCGAGTCCGACGGCGAGGAGTCAGTCGGCACATCAGAAGTCGGCATCATCGCCGAGCCAGAAGAGGAGCAGCACCAGGTTGAGAAGCCGGAGATGCTGCAAGATTCAGGTTTAGATCCAGATTATGATGCAGACTCAGAATCTATCTTACCCTTGTTTGAAGATCTGCTTGGGTATGGTATTGAAGAGGAGGATTACGCGGAGTCGCCAGTACGCGCCCGCGTCGTTGGAGTATATATGTCGAGAAAACGTGGAAACCAGTTTGATCCAGCTTTACTGACAAAGGAAATCAATGCAAGCAACGCTGCAGAACGGGCGGCTGAGTTGACCAGCGCTCGTACTGCATTGGAGAGGCAGCTAGCAGATGTCACAGAAGCAAATCACAGGTTAGCAGAAGAGAGGCCCCGGGTCCAAGCTGAGGCCCAGGTAGTGCGGAGTCGCCGCGAGGAGCTCACTTCAATTCAGCATCGCAGAGCCAGGAGTCGCCTGCGCGAAGGAACCAACATTAATCCAACAACTTTGTTCACCACACCCAACGGTCCAGGCTCAGGAACTGGACTAGGGAGTTCAGCGGCTGCAGGAGGCGCCGCAGGTGGAGGAGCAGCACCACCACCACCACCACCCCCAGAAGGAGCCGGAGGCAGCCGTACCAACGGACCACCACCTGAAGGAGGACTCGGCGGAGGAGTAGCTGGTGGCATGGGACCTCAGCCTAACAGATTTCATACTCCAGAAGGACACTATTCCAATCCAATGGACAATGTTCATGCGGTAGCGTTGAGGTTGGAGAACATCGTGGTACCAGAAGGACCGGCGGGTCAGGAGACTCGTGATGCTATTGAGCCGCTGAAGACAGCATTGACTCAGCAAGCTCTTTATCCGGCGTTTCCAGACGCGAGTAGGCTACACTCAACACCTTTTAACTCGGGCACGAGGAGCCGGCACGGTGAGTCTAACCCGGCCAACTCCACAAGCACAAGGCGACGTGAATAAGAGAGGAATAGAGTAAACATACCAATTACCTCGCAAGCTCAGTTAGTAGTCGATGAAGCAAGACAACGACGAGAAAGGGAGGCAACCAGGGCCCGGGAGGCTGAAAGGGACAGAGCGCTGGCTGGTGCAGCTAACCCGCCTCAGCCAACCCGGGCGCACACAGAGGTGACTTCTCCTGGTACTTCTCCTGCCCTAACATGACCAGAGTGCCTGTCAGATGCCATCAGGTCCGAGTCCTTCCCCAGCAGCTTCAAGGAGCCGCGCAAGGTTCCAAATTATGAGCCCAACATGGACCCGACTTCTTGGTTAGGCACCTATGAGATGGCGATGAGTATTCACAATGCCACAGGTAATTTGTGCGCTAAATTCATGTATCTTATGATGGAGGGAGCAGCCAAAGTCTGGATGCGTAACTTGCCTCCTAGATCAATCAACTCTTGGGAGCAGTTGAAGGCGGCTTTTATTCAGAACTTCCAGGGCACATGCAAAAAACTTAGTACCATAGAGGATTTGGAGCGATGTGTTCAGAGGAAGGGCGAGTCAGCAAGGCACTGGATGAAGCGGGTGTCGGAGATCATTAATTCCTCACAAGGACTCCCACCAGTTTCAGTACTAATGGTGATGGAGAGAAACTGTAGCTAAAATCCCTTGAGTTGGAAGCTGGGTCGCATGAAGGAGAGCTTGAATCAGGGTATTCCCCTTACAATTGGTGAAATCATGGCAGGTGCTAATAAGCACGCCGCCACAGACAAAACCAAGGACCAGGAGGAGGGAAACAAAGGACATGGTGGCAATGGTCAGAACCAGAACCAAAATCAAAATCAGCACCAAGGAGGCAGCAAGCGGCCATATGGAGACAATTCTGACCTGGTAGCTAATACAAACATCGGGGTCAGACGCAAGGATAACAACTCTCAAGGGTACGAAGGGCGTAGGCCAACCACAGAGGAGGCTCTGGCGAGTCCTTGCCCTAAACACGCCAAAAACGGTAGGTGTGGCCATACCTTGGGACAGTGTGTGGATCTGCAGCGTGGCAGGTTTGCGGGACCAGGAAACAAGAACAACAACAATGGATATAGAGGAAACAATGGTGATGGAGGACCTGGCAATCACGGCGGAGGAGCCGACAATAATCCTAACCTGCCTCAAGGAGGAGGTAACCAGCAGAACCCGAAGCAGCTTCATGATGGGAATGGGCAGTATTATGTCACAACTCGGCGGCAGAACCCGAGTCGTGGCAGTTATCATGTCTTTACAACAAGCACGTCTAAGCGTGCCAAGAAATTGAAAGTTCGAGCAGTCAATGCATTGGAACCAGCAATTCCACAATGGCTCAGGTGGTCAGAGCAAACCATCACGTGGAGTCGGGAAGATCATCCTCCAAGAGTCGACGATCCAGGGGCAGCTAGCCTTGGTGGTAGCACCTCAAGTTGGGGGCTACACATTGAACAAAGTCCTTATGGATGGTGGAAGCAGCATCAACATCTTATATTATGACACATTCAAAAGGATGAAACTGCAAGACAGGCAGTTGATTCCAACTGAGACAGTCTTCCATGGGATAGTACCAGGGAAGTCAGCAAAACCCATTGGTAAGATTTACCTTGAGGTTGCTTTTGGCACAATGGAAAATTATCATTCAAAGATTATGCCCTTTGAGGTGGTGGATCTTAAGAGTCCATACCATGCTCTTTTTGGTCAGCCAGCATATTTTAAATTTATGGCCAGACCATGCTATATTTACTTGAAGCTCAAGATGCCGGGTCCAGCAGGAGTCATCACAGTCAATGGCAGTAGACAGATGGCATTGGAGTGTGAGTTAGGAGATGCAGCTATGGCTGAAATAGCTTGTGCTCAAGAAGAGCTCAAATTCTGTCAAGCAAACGTGGACCCAGAGGACAACTCGGTCCTCAAGAAGCTGGCCACAGAAGAGAAGATGAAATTCAAGTCAGCTCAGGACACCAAATCAGTGGACTTTACCCCAGGCGACTCCTCCAAGCAGTTCGTCATTGGGGCATGATGTCTACACACGCTTCTATTCTTGTAGACAGTGTTGGGCCTCCAAGAGCAGAGGTTTGTAGAACAGCAGCAAGTTTCCCTTAAGTGAATCACCCAAGGTTTATCGAACTCAGGGAGGTAGAGGTCAAAGGTATCCCTCTCAAGCAACCCTGCAATCACAATACAAAAAGTCTCTTGTGTCCCCAACACACCCAATACACTTGTCAGATGTATAGGTGCACTAGTTCGGCGAAGAGATAGTGAAATACAAGTAATATGGATGATTATAAGTAGTAATTGCAATCTGAAATAAAAATGGCAGCAAGCAAACATGTAGCAGAACTTGTTGTAAACGGTGTTTCAATGCTTAGAAACAAGGCCTAGGGATCATACTTTCACCAGTGGTCACTCTCAACAATGCAATCATAATTGAATATAAATATAAGCACTTCAATATACTACTCCGAAGTATTCTCCGGCTGGATAACGAACACTAATTCATTGTGTAGGAATGCAAAAGCACGCCTCAAACATATATTCCCAAGTACTAATGAATACCCCACACTGGACCATGAGCATTCATAGGAGGTACTAACACACCACAATTTCATAGAGACATCCAACTCAAATAATAAATCAGTGAACAAGTATCTTGTGAAATATAGCCTAAAGACCCACACGGTGCACACACTGTCACCTTTACACACGTGGGACAAGGAGTCTCCGGAGATCACATAAATAAAGCCCACTTGAGTAACATAACAACATCTAGATTGCAAAGCTCATGATCACATATAGATCACATCATGGGAGAGAGAGAGAGATGAACCACATAGCTACCGGTACGGCCCTCAGCCCCGAGGGAGAACTACTCCCTCCTCATCATGGGAGTCAGCAACGGCGATGAAGATGGTGGTGGAGTCGATGGAGATGGCTCCGGGGGCACTTCCCCGTCCCGGCAGGGTGCCGAAACAGAGACTTCTGTCCCCCGAAACTTGTCGGCGATGGCGGCGGCGCTGCAGATGTTTTTTGTCGAATATGACGGGTCCCTCTAGGTTTTATGCGTCGGGGGCAATATATAGGCGAAAGGGCGGCGTCGGAGGGCTCCCGTGGGCCCCACACCACCTGGTGGCGCGGCAGGCATGGGTCCCGCGCCACCCTATGGTGTGGCCGGCCCACGGCCCTCCAGGTCCTCTCCTTCGGGCTCCGTGTAGTCCATTGAATTATAAGACTGCTGCTTTTTGTCCCGTCCAATTCCGAGAATATTTCCTTAAGTACTTTCTGAAACGGGAAAACAGCAGAAAACAGGAACTGGCACTGTGGCATCTTGTTAATAGGTTAGTTCCAGAAAATGAATAAAAATGCTATAAGATGTAAACAAACATGTAGCAAATGGTATAAAAACAAGCATGGATCATAAGAAATTATAGATACGTTGGAGACGTATCAGCATCCCCAAGCTTAGTTTCTACTCGTCCTCGAGTAGGTAAAACGATAACAAATAATTTCTTAGGAGACATGCTAACTCACAATCTAGATCAACATAGCAATGCAAAGCACATGATGTGAATAAGGTGATCCAAAACAATTGTCTATAGTTGACATTAAGCAAACAATGATTAACAAATGCTAGCTAAAAGAAGCTAGAACTTTTCATGAATCAGCGTGTTGGAGACTAGGAACCATACATAAGGTTTAGAAAGAAGAATAGTAAATTGTGTCTCCAATGTAAAATGTCAATCAATCTTCAAAGCATCAAATTCAGTTAATAATAGAAATAGCCAAGCTCAAGTCAAGTGTCCTAATCCATCCACTTAACTTATCAACTGTTATGTAATCCACTCAACTAATACAAGCAAGAAGAAGGCTTGGCACCATGAGGTTATGGCAAAGAGAATATAATGGGGTTTGGAAGGCCAAAAAGAAAGGCTCAAACAGTGGAAGAGGTAACCACAAGACAAGAGGAAGTCCCGTAGTAGACACTGAAGGAGGAGTAGTTGATTGCCATGCAACGGATGCACATAGAGCTATATGAATGGAAGCTCTCCAATGGAACTAGTGGGGGTGCATCCAACTTGCTTGCTCATGAAGACCTAGAGCTCACTTGAGGGGGCTCATCATTGGAATATACAAGCCAAGTTCTATAACGTTTGGTCCCCACATAGTTATACTATGAAGCATGAAAACTCACTATAATGATGTAGGTGCTACTAGCACAAGTGTGGAATAAAAGGATAGTAGTGTTGCCCCCTCTCTCATTTTATATTCTTTTTTTCCTTTTCTCTTTTTGCTTTTGCTTTTGAGGCCTTTGTGGCTCTTTTATATTTTTCTCTCATTGGTCTCTTTTGGACTCTTTTGATTGGCCACTTTGGACTCTTTTCAATATGCTCATAGGTAGAGGCAACACTCTATTTTACAAGATGATCATCACACTTTTTGGTGTACTCAAAACTCAAAGACTAGTACATGGTGTATGGTGGATATGCAAGACCGAGCGTAGTGTGGAAAAGATGTAACACATGTGGAAAACCACGCATCACACTAACTCAAATGGTCAAGCAATACTATGTGGTAATGAAGTAAAAATGACATAAAGTCATGTAATGTAAATGATGGATGTTGCATGGCAATGTATCTCGGAACAGCTATGGAAATGCTGTGATAGGTAGATATGGTGGCTGTTTTGAGGAAGATAGTTGGCTTATGTGTAGGAGAACAAGATGAAGATCTCCCACGGGGTTGGATGTACTTGCGAAGTATGCACCAATCTCAATGTGAAAAAGGGCAATGCAAAGTACCGAAGAGGCTAGCAAAATATGGAGGTGGAAGTGCCAAAAACCAAAAACTCACATAGCATGTCGTATATTGCAAACAACTAACAGTATCAAAGTTTACAAATGGTTAGAGACACCCCGAGAGGGATCGTGGCGGCGACCCAAGTGCCCCGTTGGCTTCCCCGACCGTTGCAGTAACTATACCATTAGAAACTTCTTTTCAACTAAGAGGAAATCACGACACTAAAGCACTATTGACTTAAGTTGTTTTTAGTTCAGAAAAGTACGGCTCCACGCTCTACTAACACATCTTCACTAATCAGCTCTTAACAACATTAACCAACAATTTTAACCATTAGTTATTTNTTTTCTTCTCTTTTTCTCTTTTTGCTTTTTGCTTTTTGAGGCCTTTGTGGCTCTTTTATATTTTTCTCTCAATGGTCTCTTTTGGACTCTTTTGATTGGCCACTTTGGACTCTTTTCAATATGCTCACAGGTAGAGGCAACACTCTATTTTACAAGATGATCATCACACTTTTTGGTGTACTCAAAACTCAAAGACTAATACATGGTGTATGGTGGATATGCAAGACCGAGCGTAGTGTGGAAAAGATGTAACACATGTGGAAAACCACGCATCACACTAACTCAAATGGTCAAGCAATACTATATGGTAATGAAGTAAAAATGACATAAAGTCATGTAATGTAAATGATGGATGTTGCATGGCAATGTATCTCGGAACAGCTATGGAAATGCTGTGATAGGTAGATATGGTGGCTGTTTTGAGGAAGATAGTTGGCTTATGTGTAGGAGAACAAGATGAAGATCTCCCACGGGGTTGGATGTACTTGCGAAGTATGCACCAATCTCAATGTGAAAAAGGGCAATGCAAAGTACCGAAGAGGCTAACAAAATATGGAGGTGGAAGTGCCAAAAACCAAAAACTCACATAGCATGTCGTATATTGCAAACAACTAACAGTATCAAAGTTTCACAAATGGTTAGAGACACCCCGAGAGGGATCGTGGCGGCGACACAAGTGCCCCGTTGGCTTCCCCGACCGTTGCAGTAACTATACCATTAGAAACTTCTTTTCAACTAAGAGGAGATCACGACACTAAAGCACTATTGACTTAAGTTGTTTTTAGTTCAGAAAAGTACGGCTCCACGCTCTACTAACACATCTTCACTAATCAGCTCTTAACAACATTAACCAACATATTTTAACCATTATTTATTTTAATACCTCAAAACAATTGAAGAGGAGCAAGTTATCTACACAATGGTCTACAAGACTATGCAGCTTTTCTCTATTTCATACCACTATCACAAGCATAGCATTTTCCAATCTAACACATCAACCAAGCAACTAAAACAACTCTCTAACAAATAAGAGTGAAACACAAGAGAGCTTAACACAAAGAACTAGCAGCCCTAAACAAGATAACATGCTAAAAGCGAGAGCTTACTAGAAAACAAACAGTAGCTAAGAATACTCAACAAATATAAGCGAAGCACAAGAGTATTCATATGAAAAAGCGGAGCGTGTCTCTCTCCCACACAAGAATGCTAGGATCCAACTTATTAAGCAAACTAAAACACACACTCAAAATAAAAACAGACACTCCAAGCAAAATACATAAGATGTAGCGGAATAAAAATATAGTATCACTAGAGATGACCTGATAGTTTTGTCGATGAAGAAGGGGATGCCTTGGGCATCCCCAAGCTTAGATGCTTGAGTCTTCTTGAATTTGCTGGGGATGACCCACCGGGGCATCCCCAAGCTTAGGCTTTTCACTCTTCTTGATCTCATCATATTGTCCCTTTTGCTTACTTGAAAACTTCCACCACATCAAACTCAAAGTAATTCTCATTAGAGGGTTAGTACATAAACCAAAAATTCACAAGTTCTACTGTGACACAAGCACACATTAATGCATTATAATATTAGCTACAGCCACTGATGCTCAAAGAATCAAAAAGATCCAAATAAACATCGCAAAGGAAGCAATGCACAATAAAAGGCAGATTCTGTCAAAATCTGAACAGTCTGTAAAGATGAATTTTTTCGAGGCACTAGAGTTGCTCAAATCGCAAATCACTGAACTAGAAAAAGTTTCATACATATATGAAGATTCATCACACAAAATCTCAAAGCATTTCGTCGCTTCTGGAATAAATGACGAATTTAACGGTGACATACAGTAATCTGTTTCCTGTGCAGAAATCCAAATATAGCAAAAACTTTCAACTAGAGACCTTACTTGGCACAACATTGCAAGAAAATAAAGATAAAAAGAAGTTGCTACAGAAGTAAACAAACTTCTTGACTCAAATAAAAGAAAATATACTGAAAATAAAATGATGGGTTGTCTCCCATAAGCGCTTATCTTTAAAGCCTTTTAGCTAGGCATGGTAATTTTGATGATGCTCACATAAAAAATGAGAGTTGGAGCACAATAAGGGAGCATCAAGAAGAAACTATAAAACTCATTTAAGTCTAACCCACTTCCTATGCATTGGAATCTTGTAAGTAAATAAATCCATAAAGCATAAATTGACTAGCATAGGAAGACAAAATAGGTGCAACTTCAAAATTTTCAACAAAAGGAGAGGAGATTCAATGTTATTGTGATATATGAAGCCATGTCTCCCTTTTTCATAAAAACTTTCAGTAGCATCATTGATAAAATCCAAAATATAACCATCACATGTAAAATTCTTATCATGATCCATATGCATAAAAGTGTCATCATTTTCCACATAAACAAAGTTCTTCTCATGAATAACAACTGGAGCAGGATCATCATAAAGAACTTGAACATGATAAATAGGTTGTATATTAAAGGGATGGTTTGGGTGATCCCTCCATAATTATGACAAGTTTCATGAGGATGATTGTAATTATAACCCATGTCATAATATTCTTTATAATAATTATCAAAAACTGGGGGCATAGTATCATCATAAGGAATAGAATATTTATCTTCCAAAGTGTGTTCATCTGTAAACATCTCATCATTTTTACTAGAAGGAGATGTATCAAACATGTAATCATTAGTAGCAAAAGGATTTTCAAACACCTCATCCCCAGCTTAGAGCTTATCATATCATCATTGGAAAGAATATGGATAGTACTAATAGTGTTGCAATCATTAGCATCATCATTTTCAGAATTAGTACCCAAGAGGTTTTCAATATCAAAAGTACTATGCTTTTCCCAATCATGATCACTAATATAAGTAACAGGCATAGGAACATCATCTAATTCAAAATTATCGAATTCATACTCATCAGCAACAACTATAATAGGAGCAACATGTTTAGGGAAAGGTACCGTTTCCTCTCTCCTTTTACTCTTCATCTTCTTCTTCTTCTTTCCATTCTTAGGAGGGAGAGCCTTAAAAGGAAGCTTCTCCACATAACCTGGTTTATTGTTAGAAACAACAGAGGAAACTTGGAAGGATTCTTCTCTTTCATTGATAAGATCAAAACACATATTAGTCCTGTCATATTTTGGTAAAATCCCATCTTGTATAATATTTTGTATATAAGTATTTGTATGGCAATTATCAACACAATAAAGATGACAACCATGCAGGACGTTGTTTATATCAAAAACACTCATATCTATTAAAGAAGTTTTTCTTGATAACTCTTCACACCCCAAAATAATATAAGTTCATCATGCTGATTAGGAGTGATCATGTCATCACAATACAGACTTGCAGTACTCATTGGATTAGAAAGGCTATTATCTTTCCCTGAGCATTGAAAATTGAAATGACCAACTTTATAGCAAAGTTCACAAATAAAAGGATAGTGGGCACAAACTTTTTCACCAAGATCATCAAGAGCTCTATTCCAAGTTCTAGTTTTTTCATTCCTATGATGGATACAATATTCTTCTTCAATTTGGCTCTTTTTACAAGGTCTAAGTACTCCACAAAAATTAACATGCTTATAAGAGATAGTATTTTCAGAAGTTTGAGCAAGTTTATTACAATCATTAACAACAATATCATTTTTCATGCAAGTGTCTTTAAAAGGTTCATGATATAGGTCCCAATTTTATTTAGGAACATTAATATGAGAAGCAAAGGCTCTACAACAATCAACAATAATTTGAGAATCAAGACCATATTTAGCACTAAGCTCTTGAAAAACAGCAGTTTCAATGAAGGACTTAATGCAATCATATTCATAGTTTATACCTGATTCTTTACCTTTGTCATTCTCCCAACCTTCAGTATTGTCTTGAATTTTCTCAAGAAGATCCCATCTAGTTTCAACCTTCTTACTTGTGAAAGAACCCCCTGAACAGGCATCTAGATA
Source organism: Puccinellia tenuiflora (assembly GCA_012064385.1). Classification (NCBI taxonomy): domain Eukaryota; kingdom Viridiplantae; phylum Streptophyta; class Magnoliopsida; order Poales; family Poaceae; genus Puccinellia; species Puccinellia tenuiflora. Next base: position 71,064 of record QRDG01001222.1, on the reverse strand, counting down.
ATTCTTGCAATCACCTGAAAGCCTTGCATAAAAATTAGTAACAATTATTTTCTTAGGAAGCTCATGGTTAGGAGATTTAAGTATTAATGTTTTCAGCCTTCCCCAAGCTTGAGCAATGCTTTCTCCATCATGAGGCCAAAAATTAAAAATGTAATTCCTATCCAAATGCATTTCATAAGGAGGATAAAATTTAGAGTAAAAGAGATTTGCAAGCTCCTTCCACTCCAAATGATGAGGATCATCAAGTAGATCATACCACTCCCTTGCTTTGTCCTTAAGTGACAATGGAAATAATTTCTTCATGACATTTTCTCTTGATAAACATGCAATCTTAAACAACTCACAAAGTTCTGTAAGTTTCAACAAGTGATCACTTGGATGGATTGTTCCATCCCCTGCATAACATTCATCCATAACCTTTTCAACAATTTTCACAGGTATTTTAAAAGGAATACTTTCAGTAGGTGGATTTAGAATATCACAAGCATGATTCGAATTATCACATATGGGAGACAAAGTATTATCAAAGCAAATTTTCTCCTCTAAAGCTAGGGAACTAAAAAGATCATTTTCATAAAAACTAGCCTCCCCAAGCTTAGACTTTTCCATAGCATTAGCAAAAATGATTTCCAAAGAACTAATACTAATTTTTTGTTGTTTTCCATTAAGCCTAACTAGTGAAATTAAAAACAAGAAACAAAAGATATAATTGCAGAATCTAAAGGAAATAACTTCGAGCACTCACACAACAGCAACAGTACTAGAAAATAGCTTAGTAGCCAGATGATGTGAGTACCTTTTACCTTACCTCCCCGGCAACGGCGCCAGAAAATAACTTCGTTGCCGGATAGCTTTGTTGTTGGAGTGTGAGTGCCGCTTGCCTTACCTCCCCGGCAACGGCGCCAGAAAATAGCTTGATGTCTACACATGCTTCTATTCTTGTAGACAGTGTTGGGCCTCCAAGAGAAGAGGTTTGTAGAATAGCAGCAAGTTTCCCTTAAGTGAATCACCCAAGGTTTATCGAACTCAGGGAGGTAGAGGTCAAAGGTATCCCTCTCAAGCAACCCTGCAATCACAATACAAAAAGTCTCTTGTGTCCCCAACACACCCAATACACTTGTCAGATGTATAGGTGCACTAGTTCGGCGAAGAGATAGTGAAATACAAGTAATATGGATGATTATAAGTAGTAATTGCAATCTGAAATAAAAATGGCAGCAAGCAAACATGTAGCAGAACTTGTTGTAAACGGTGTTTCAATGCTTAGAAACAAAGCCTAGGGATCATACTTTCACCAGTGGTCACTCTCAACAATGCAATCATAATTGAATATAAATATAAGCACTTCAATATACTACTCCGAAGTATTCTCCGGCTAGATAACGAACACTAATTCATTGTGTAGGAATGCAAAAGCACGCCTCAAACATATATTCCCAAGTACTAATGAATACCCCACACTGGACCATGAGCATTCATAGGAGGTACTAACACACCACAATTTCATAGAGACATCCAACTCAAATAATAAATCAGTGAACAAGTATCTTGTGAAATATAGCCTAAAGACCCACACGGTGCACACACTGTCACCTTTACACACGTGGGACAAGGAGTCTCCGGAGATCACATAAATAAAGCCCACTTGAGTAACATAACAACATCTAGATTGCAAAGCTCATGATCACATATAGATCACATCATGGGAGAGAGAGATATAGACCACATGGCTACCGGTACGGCCCTCAGCCCCGAGGGAGAACTACTCCCTCCTCATCATGGGAGTCAGCAACGGCGATGAAGATGGTGGTGGAGTCGATGGAGATGGCTCCGGGGGCACTTCCCCGTCCCGGCAGGGTGCCGGAACAGAGACTTCTGTCCCCCGAAACTTGTCGGCGATGGCGGCGGCGCTGCAGATGTTTCTTTGGAATATGACGGGTCCGTCTAGGTTTTATGCGTCGGGGGCAATATATAGGCGAAAGGGCGGCGTCGGAGGGCTCCCGTGGGCCCCACACCACCTGGTGGCGCGGCTGGCATGGGTCCCGCGCCACCCTATGGTGTGGCCGGCCCACGGCCCTCCAGGTCCTCTCCTTCGGGCTCCGTGTAGTCCATTGAATTATAAAACTGCTGCTTTTTGTCCCGTCCAATTCCGAGAATATTTCCTTAAGTACTTTTCTGAAACGGGAAAACAGTAGAAAACAGGAACTGGCACTGTGGCATCTTGTTAATAGGTTAGTTCCAGAAAATGCATAAAAATGCTATAAGATGTAAACAAAACATGTAGCAAATGGTATGAAAACAAGCATGGATCATAAGAAATTATAGATACGTTGGAGACGTATCAGAAGGCCAAAGTGGACGAGAGCATATTGACAAAAATTGAGAAAAACCGTGTGAACATGTGATTTTGCACGGAGGGGGAACGTCCAGATATAGTGAGAATAGTCATCAAGAACAACTAGATAGTATTTAAAACCGGATACACTAGGAATAGGAGATGTCCAAAGATCACAATGTAGTAACTCAAAAGGAAAAGAACTAGTTGTAGATGAATTGCTAAAGGGTAGACGAACATGTTTGCCACATTGACAGGCATTACAAACCAAGGACTCGTGTGACGAGCTAGAACTAGGGATACTAAATTCTTGTAGGAGAGATGACAGAGTGGCTTTGTTGAGATGTCCAAGTCGTCGATGCCTGATACATCTCCGACGTATCTATAATTTTTGATGTCCAATACTTGATTATATATCAGTGCCACATGTTTTTATAATGTTTTTATATCATTTTGGCATGATTTATGGAACTAATCTATTAACAAGATGGCCAGTGCCAGTTCCTGTTTTCTGCTGTCGTTTTGTTTCAGAAAAGTTGTTCTGTGAAGTTTCTCGGAACGCGCTGAAAATTTACGTGATTTATTTCCAAGTTGAAACAAAGACGGAAACCGAAGGACGCCCGGAGGGGAGACTCCCAGCCTCCAGACGCCCTCCAGGCGTGGCCCCACCCTAGGCCGCACCTAGGGCCCACCTTACGCCCCCCTTCATCGCCTCGAGTTGCCTCTTCGCCTATAAATTGGTCTTCGCCCCGAAAACCCTAAGCACCTGATTATATTTTCCAGAAGACGTCCGAGGTGCCGTCATCTCCAACCCTAGTTTGGGAGGGTTTTGCAGCTCTTCCCGACCCCCCGCCGGAGAGGGGAATCGACACCGGAGGCATCTACACCACCATGCCTGCCTCCGGAGTAATGCGTGAGTAGTCCACCACGGGACTACGGATCCATAGCAGTAGCTAGATGGTTGTCTCTCCTCCTTGTACTCCATTGCTTAGATCTTGTGAGCTGCCTATCATGATCAAGATCATATTATCTGTAACTGCTACATGATTGTGTTTGCATGGATCCGATGAATTGTGGAAGTCATTACTTTTGTTCATTTATGTGTTGTGTTTTATATATGATCTTGCATGCTCTCCGATGCTAGTGGATGCTTTTGCCATGTAATTATTAGTATTTATGCTAGATAGTGGGTCCATGCCTCTCTTGTTTGAGCTCGGGTTGACAGAAACGATTAAGACAAGAGATGTGTTGTTGCCACTAGGGAGAAAAAAGCGGTGTGATTTCCTTATTGCAATGATCTGTTGCTTGCAACTTAATACTTTTGGGTGACATACTGGATAGCGATCCCGGAGTGGATTATTAGTCATAGATGCAGTTGGATAACGGTCTATGTATTTTGACGTAATGCCCATATTAGATGAAACGGTGAACTATATTGTTTTATGATAGCCTTGTTTTGCGCCCACAATTCTGTCAATTACCATGCTATAATTTGTTTACCCATCATGTATATCTTCTAGAGAGACACCGCTAGTGAACTGTGGATCCTGATCCTATTTTCCTACATTGTTTACAACCGTTTTAATAGCTTTTTATCATCATTTTCTCGCTGGTCATAATTCACTCTCATCATATTTTACATCCACACATTTAATTCTTTGTGTTCAGCAAGCCGGAGCGATTAACAACCTCTGTGTTTCGTTGGGGCAAAGTAGTTTGTTTGTGATTGTGTGCAGGTCCACGTCAATTATCGTAAACAGCGCCGTTGACACCTTGCTAAGCCTTCTCCAAGTCCTACTGGATTCGATAACCTTGGTTTTGTAATCAAGGGAAAACTGCTTCTGTACTACATCATACCTTCCTCTTGGGGTTCCCCAGCGAACGTGTGATCCACGTCATCAATGCTAAAGATCAATAGAAGCATGAAGAGCATGTTGAGTCGTGGATGGCCCGTCGTGGAGAGGATAAAGATCACCGGAACTATTGTAGCGAGCCAGAATCTTCCCGGTGCGCAGAGCCTTCACAGATAAGCCGAAAGGGTCAAATTCCAAGGAGACAAAATTATCAATGGTAAATTGGCGAACAAAGATGAGATTTTTGATTAAGGAGGGTGCAACTAGAATATTACGAAGGAAAAAAGTTTTGGGTAGAATTAGGAATATAAGAGTGACCGGTGCATGTGATAGGAATAGAAGAACCGTTACCGACAATAATGGATGAAAAGGGTGAGGGAAAACAAGATGACAGCAAATTCAAATTTGAAGACATATGCGAGGAAGCACCGGAATCGAAAATCCAATCCGTACCTTGGTTGTTGAGGGTGAAATTGTTCATGGCGTTGATGAAGGCCGCTTGATCGCAGCTTGGTGTCGATGTCGCAGGTGCGGTCGGAGGAGCAGGTGGAGCCATCGGTGTAGGCTGGTACGGGAGGGCCGGCGGAGCAGTCATGTACGGTGATGGTGCCGCGTAATATGGAGCACCGTACGTTGAGGAGGCAGCGTAGACGGGTGCCGGCGTAGGGGCGCCTTACGTACATCGATGGAGTGGTTGCAATGTAGACATGGGGTGGAGGTCGTACACCGAGTAGTCTGGGAGATCCTGTCGCTGGGCGAAGACCGGGGCTCCAAACACCGGAGTAGGCTGGTGGTGCTCCATGGGGAGATGGTGGCATCCAGGGCATCGGCCATGCTTGGACGAGACCAGTCCAGTGATCATGTGTTGGGCGCCATGCAGATGGGTCGGTGGGCGGTGCCGATGGTGATGGAGAGCTGCTTGTCGATGAAGTAGTATTGCTCCGAGGTTGCGGCGGCCGGTACACTGGATTCCTGCCCCGATAGTTAGGGCTGGGGAGCCATCCCGGAGGAGGCTGCGCTGATGGTGATGAGGGCCTTGCAGTGGAGTGGAAGACCTGGTGCGGACGAGCAACTTTGCGGGATTGCGTCATGGAGTCGAGCTGCAACATGGAACGAACCTCACAAAAGTGGGTGGGGTCGCATCATTGGGATGAAGGAAATTTGCTTGTCAAGTTGCTCTCCAAGGCCGATGAGGAGCGCATTGATGAGGGTGTGATCAGTCACATGATCACCGGGTCGCGGAGCTCATCGCCGATTGCCTTGATCCGTTGATAGAAAACATTAACTGGTGAGTCCCCTTGAGCGATGGTGCGAAGCTCTGTGTGAAGCGAGTTGATCCGAGCATCGCCATTGTCCTGGAAGAACTGTCGAAGAGATGCCCATAGATCGGCAGCCGTGGCATCATCATTGGAGACGAGATTGAAGAGCTCGGTGGAGATGCGTGTATGGATCCTTTGGATGATGGCAAGATCATCTTTGACCCAACGTGGATTTGCCGGCTAAGGAACCGACGTAGGCTCAATATGGTGGCGAAGGCCGCATCAGCCGAGGTGGATATGAAACAGGTGCCGCCAGTGATAGTAGTTATGCGTAGCAAGGTCAAGGCAAACAGGGATGAACGGGGAGACATCAGCAATGGAATCAGCAAGAGAGATTGAAACTGGTTGTATTTGGTAGAATAGAGAAGTGCGGTTTGAAGGAGAAGAAGGAGGAGCGCCGGCGGCGAGGTACTCGACGGTGGAGAAGAGCCGCCGCGAGGGCGGCGACGGAGGTTTCGGCGGCGGCAGCGCCATCTAGGTGCGAAAAACCTAGTCATCTGATACCATGATATTTGGAGAAAACAATAGTTTGTATTAATTTGATTGAAGCAGATTACAGGGTATATGTAGTGGTTGCCAACCGACATAGGGCTAGGGTTTGGTATCCTATTTCAATAAGAATCCGTATCCTAGTATAATACGAATAATCGCTAACACTATCTTCAACCAGTTAGACTGGCGACATTCAAATGATTAGATATTGCATAAGCGCTATATGTTATTCATCTTTTGGCTGATTTTTGTGGCCATTCTTAGTGATCCATGATTTTTAAACTCTATTAATTAGAAAGGTTGTATGCATCGATTAATCCAGATGAGAAGGGGCTATTCCTTCTTTCGAGAGAAAAAAAACTGTACTCATCATAACAAGATGTCCGCTTGTCGCACATGTACGCTTTAGCAAGTGCACTAGTACTTTCAGGTAAGAAAAAATTGTACTAATACTTCACTACATCCGTAAAAACCGAAAATAACGACATAATCATCTTGAGCGCAACAAACATACAAATAGGCCAGCCAAGGAGCAACGAACGCCGCTAGTGTACATATTCTTTGAGTAATTAATCTCATCTTCTTCTTACAGTCTTGCTGAAGCGTGCCTTCCGAGGAATGAAAAGAGACTTATATATTTCAGTAGCTCGTCCACAAGCTAGAGCCAGAAAGTACACCGGTCTGTGAGCACTATATGGAAAAGAGCTTGGCCGTAGCTGGCAACTGGGGATCTGCTCCTATGGCAGTAGAAAGTGACCTATCCTCAGCATCTTCAAATGGGAAAGAGAGCCTGTAATCATTGTGTGCCATGCCTTACCTATCATGTTCGGTGTCTGAGCAAGCAGCTACCAATGCACGAGAACAAATGGGGAAGACGGTGCACAGAAACGGCAGCTTTAATTCCCGTTCCATTTGGTAGTATAACAGCGAAAAAAAATAGTATAATGTTCTTTTTTGCGGTATAGCTTATTAGATAATTTTAGTCTATACTGTTAGTCGTAAAGTTTAGATCGTATAGTTTCTAGCTTCGACATGGAAGTAGTCATCGCCGTGAGAAATGATTACCTTATGATCTTCGCATGGCCTCTCACATGAGGAGTCAGATATATTCGGAATGAGGCTTATAGTTTCATGATTCCCATAGGCTACAACATGCATGTAAAGTATCTTCATGTATTTTCCTTTTTCTGGGTTGCTACAACAAGCCAGCCAATCATTCCGGGTATTGTTCAGAGGCTGTCTTGTATCACAGATGTTTTCAGATACACTGCCATATAATTATATATATACGGTCTGTCTACCTCTAAGTTGACTAAACTTTTTTTATGTCTATAAGCGATGAGGCTTGCTTCGGTACACCCCCCCTCCCCAAACTCAAACTTGTTTTTCTCCCACAATTAGTTAGTTTAATTAATTAAATTCGTGGCCCATATAAGCCCATGGTCAACCCCGTATACCCATAGTCCCATACGGCATACGTATGTGGTAGAAGGCCCTCACGACTTGATCACAGGACGTCGAAGGAAAAAATTCGAATAAGACCCGATCTATTTTGTCATCATGGTAGACCTCTCTTAAATAGTGCCACATGTCAACTCGGATCTCAAACCATCCCAGCTTTCTTCCTCCTCCATCCGGCCGCCGCCGTTCGCCCGTTTCGGTATGGAAAAACAAATCCTGCCGATCCAATCTCTTTGGTGGTTTCTCATCTCCTCGACGCCGTTCGTCCGACACACATGAATCTTAAACTTAATTAAACTATGTCTACGTAATACATGATTGGTTGTGATCTGAAGAAATTTAACTTGTTCGCCCTGTGATGATCAATTTACCATGGACGATTTGCTAGACCGCTTAAATTTAGTAGGTGAGACTCATATACTTGAGTCCGTCGGATGGGTACTAAAATATCCTCGGGGTCGCTCGCCTGTGCAGCTCCTTGTCGCCGCCGCCGAGCGTGTCGGCAATCTCCTCCTCGGGCGTCGCTCCTGCCGGCCACCGCTCGTCGTCGTTCGTGCGGCCAGCGTCGACTCGGCTCACCGTTCGCAAAGACAAGACCACCATGACTTACGGATCGTAGGCACACAGATACGTACGTGTGTGCATATGCGGACATATACAGTTGGGCCATACGGGTTTCTATAGGGCTTTACACAAATTAATTAATAATTATTTAATTCAATAAGACCATCATGCCCTTCATAATGAAGGGGTACGGAGCAATCTCAGCCGTCATTGTGTTTGAGTTTAAGTTGAGTTTGGGGAGGGGGGTGTACCGAAGCAGAAGTGATAAGCGATACCTCAAAAGGGCAAGCTTCATAAGACGGGAAAAGTGGAAAACCATCATACTCCTTTTTAATTCCCAGATTCGCAAGATTCAAATAGGCATGACACCTTTTTTTCCCCACTATATAGCATGGTAATAGAACATCATGCATGTATAGTCTATGCTTGATCTCTGCTTTGAAGATGGGCCGACGGAAGACGGTGACGGCATTTGAGGCGCGCATAGATGGTGTGCGTTGTAGGTCTGCTGGACCGGATTTGTGCTCCCGGCTAGGCATAGGACGGCTCAATAATGCCATCGGATCTAGCTGGTGGGGCGTTGTTGTAAGGTCGGGGCACAAGGCCCTGATGGCATGACCACCCCCATCATCGAGTTTGTAGGTTTGGTAATAGTTCTCGTCAGAAAGGTGGCTTATGATTGTCAATCAATGTAAGATTTTGCAAGAGTTTGTTGAATATTCAATAAAAATAGCTATATGGATCATTTTGATGTAGTGTCTAAGGGTTTCAACTTCCTGTCCGTTAAGAAATGTATAGCATTCCTCGTAGGTTTACATGGTTACTTATACTTTATACGGACCATTTTGCTATGATTTTAAGAATAGAAGGAAACCACAAGACTGAGTTCACGGGGATGTATGAAGAATAATATACAAATGTTATGTAACAAGAATATTGAGAGAGGGGTGGCAATTACACAGGCTAGAATCACCCAACTTTTGTAGGTGAGATTGTAGGCCTCTTTGATTGAAAAGATTTTCATAGGATTTTTAGAGGAGTGGAATTGTGTATGATTTTTCCTATGTTTGTCGTTTGATTCATATGATAGAGTCATATATGATTTTTTTTCCTAAAGGTCGCTTTGTACTACATTTCATAGAAAATATAGCGTCACTCACACCTCTTGAAAGTAATCTTTCGTTTTTCTTGTGATGTAATCACAGAAACCAAAATCCCGTAGGATTCAGATAGGCATGACGCTGCAATGTTTTTTTCTATTCCTGCCTTTTTTAGAATTATGAATAAAGAGGCGTTGAGAGTCACAGATGATGTAATTTAAGCAACCAACAGACTCGTTTTAAAAATAACAATCTCCATGTGTGTCCTTTATGAAATAGAGTATCTATCTATACATCTATCATGTCATCTGCACTCGGAGTAGGGAATGTGCACTTGTACAAACTAACCAACTCGTATTTTACTATGATATGAAAACTAACGTACAAATTCAGAAGAAGATGTGTTCTCGCATGCAGTTTGATGGAGTGCCTAGCCTAGCATTGAAACAATCTTATAAGCTAGCTGCAGAAACAAACACCGACGAGCCAACGCCAAATTAGTAGGATGGGTTTTTTTTGTTACACTCTCAGCCTCTTTCATGCACATGTGAGACGTACGGTACGACATACAGCATGCAATTTCAGAAGATTCCGAGTCTGGTGAGAAAAAAGATACCTCCCAAACAGTGATGAAAGGAAAAGAAGAGAAAGCGAAGTGGTAAAGATGCCACTCACTTCTAATCATAGAGGCATGCATATGCATAGCGAGGAGATCTGCCCCCTTCCTCCTGCCTCCCTCCTTCCCTATCATTATCAGCATGGACGACAGAGCAGAAGCAACAAACAGCATAACACTTGCCCTCCTAACAGCTACAGTACTAGATCAAATTCTTTCTTAATTCAGCCACAAAAATATTTTATCATTCAACTCAGTTGCTATCGCTTGCCTTTTCTTCCTGCCTCGATCTTAATTTCCTAGGTAGTATATTCTTTAAATAATTGGAGGCTGCAGAAATTTTGGGGCCTAGCTTTATGGAATCAGGATCTAGGTCGACAACCTTCAAACTTGCTAAAAAGGTCAATGGATCTTCCTTTGTATAGTCAGATAGGAAACATTAAAATATCCAAAGGGGGGCAAACCATCAAGATCATCTCATCTCATCATCACCATGTCTTGTCCATGCCAAGCATAAATAAATTAATTAAAGGGTGGAAAAATAGCAACATCAACTAACGGTAAAGCTGTCTAGTCCCAAGGGAACGTACGTACTCTTAATTAAGCCTTAGTTATACATGCATGAATATAGTAGTAGTAACAGCTAATGATCACATAGACCCCTACATGAAATGACATACAACTGATGACCGATCAAATGAGGCGTGTTAATAGAAAGAAATCTCACACCTCATGCGAGAAATGCACCGGCCGGCCGTTCATCAACCCTTCGCAGCACTTCACCTCCTTCCTCCTCCTCGCCCTGGAGCTGGAGCCGCTGTGCCGCCGGCGCAAGGAACCCCATAAACCCGCCGCCGCCCACCAGCTGGCTGAATCCGATCTGTCCAGACATTTGCGACGGCTGGTGGATTGCGGCGAGTGGGTCTAGCCAAGCGCGAGCTGACGCGGGCCAGCCGCCACCACTGGACTGAAGGGGTTCCCCATGGGACGAGAAGAGCTGGCTCTGGTCCAGCCCTGGCCTCTGCGGTATGCCTGAAAACATGTAGCCATCGCCGTCGCCGCCGCCACGGCCCTCTTCTGCGTTGTTCTCCGAGGCTTGCGGCCATGACAGCGGCATTCTCTGGCCGTGGTCCGGCCAGCCGTGAACGCCTGCACTAGAGATCACACCGTGATGGTTGGGAGGTGCATGGGCAAAGATGTTATGCTGGTTGGACTGGAGGGTGAGGCATAGCTCCTGCGGCTGGCTGCTCGTCGTGCGCGACAGGAGATCCGGCGGAGAGCCTCGGTACTCGTCGTGGCCGCCGGCGGTGGCCGTGGACGACGAGGGGAACAAGGATTTGACGTTGTCGGAGACTTGGTCTGCGCCGAGAGAATGCTGGAGGAAGGAGTTGGTCATGGGAGTGCCACTGCCGCCGGGGTTGCCGAACCCGTAGGACGACGTCGAGGTCACCTGGTCGGACGTCGGCTCGGGCTCCGCGGCGGGCGGCGCCTCCTCGGGCCTGTCGGGGAGCTCCTCGATGGCGGCCTTGGCGTTGCGGATGAGCCAGTCGACGGCCTTGCTGGGGCGGTCGTAGCCAAGGCGGTCCTGCACGTCGTAGAAGCGGATGGCGGTGTGCGCGGCGAGGCGGACGCGGCGGTCGCGGAGCCCGCGCGCCGTGCACACCTTGCTGTGCCGGTCCTTGCGCCCCGCGGCGGACCGCACGATGCGCCCGCTCCCGAATGCCGTGACCAGGGCGTCGACGGGCGTGGATTCGCCGCTGCTGCCGTCATCCCTGGCTGCCTGCTGCAGCTGCTGCCTCCGGTGGTGTTGGTGGAGGTAGCCGCCGAACCCTGCTTGCTGGTGGTAGATCTGGAGCTGCTCCTGCGCCTGGGCCTGCGCTCTCTCCTTCTCCTGGAGCAGGTAGTGCAGGGTGCTGGTGGTGGTGGCGGCGGTAGGGTTGCCCCAAGGGTCTAAGCCCTTGGACAACTGGTTCTTCTCTTCCTCCAGCTTGAGCTACCTCTCACTCTCTCACACTCTCCACACCACAGTCCACAGCACACCACAACAACCAACAGGCCGGCCGGGAAGAAAGAAGTAGCAAGCCAGAATTAAGCACACACAAAATATAAGAGAACAACACAAGAGATCACTACGATATACTATTCCTACATGTGATTGCCATATCTTGTAGTAGAGCTCAGCTCGGGAAAAGATTTAAATGGCGAGGGCAGAACCACAGGAAGCTTAATAGTTGGGCTGGGCGGCCTCTCTTTTGTGAAAGTGACAAGCAAAAGGGGGCAGTGAGTGCAGTGTGGATCTTATCTTGGCAATCTAGCTCTTTGTGTGCTAGCTAAGTCTACGCTGCGATGGGAGGGAGAGAGTGGGATGAAAGAAGATCTAGAGGAGGAGGCCTCCCTCCAAAAGCTCCATAATAATTTGTATGCTATTTCTTACCTACACCTTGAGAAGGACATGTGGTGCGTTGAGTTTGGGAGAGGCTACCAAGTCCTCTATTTTATTGTGACCGCCGGAATAGAGAGATAGAGAGAGTCTATCGAAGTATAGATTGGTAGGATGATGCAGGGGAGTCGGAGAGGAGGGGGGTGGCGCGGACAGAGGGCGCAGGGCAGGCGAAGTCAGTGCAGGCAGGCAGAAGCTTTTGGTGGCCTCGCTCTCTGCTTCTGTTTTTCTACCGATCGATCGATTTCAATTGCTTGCGACGAGAAGGCACATTAAATTCTCCACCCTCGCTCTTCGGCGGACTGCATACGCTGCTGGCTGATTGTGTACTATCCTGTCATGTCCATTCTATTGCAAAGGTGTGCACAACTGTGACTGTGTCATGCATGCACCCAGATCTTTATGTTGGCGCTAGCTGGGTTTCCTCTTCGCTCAGTACGTACCTAGTCTGTATATAGACTGTTCCCTGTACACCGTAATAGTGCCGCAATTACATATTGTCCCAGCTCTTTTCCGATTCTCTAGAATCGGCTTGAACTTCATAACTGCAATACAGGTCTTTGTTAACTTGCTTATCAAATTCAGGTTAAAAAATCCTGCTTATCAATTTGGCATTGCTCAAGTGGGTTCAACATCCGGTGGAACGGTTACTTATTTCCGTGCAGTGCCTCCATACACAAATGAAGAAGTGTATGGGAGATAGGATCTCAAGTTATTTAGACTGCCTGTTTTTCCTTCTTACATCTAGTGCCTCCATACACAAATGAAGAAGTGTATGGGAGATAGGATCTCAAGTTATTTAGACTGCCTGTTTTTCCTTCTTACATCTATGATATTCACAACATAAAATTGCTTACTTTTTTTTCGAACAAAGGGTGTTTTATTAAACTCATAAATTGCTTACTATCTCCCATATAAAAATATGCTTCATAACGGTGAAATTCAGTTTGGTACATGGGAATATATGCTCGTACCGTCGAAAATAATATTTGGAAATGTAAAAAAGTTCTGAATAAAAATTTGTCACGTGCATCCCAACATTTTATATGCACATGCCAAGTTTCGAGGAAAATAAATATTTTGGTTTGCCTTTGTGAAAAGACAACAAAATGTCTCACGAAAAGCTTTTTAGGACTAACTTTTATCTTTTTTTACACAATGCGCAAAAAATGTCGGATTTTCGTATATGATTTTGTGAGCACATAGGATATCAAGATGTATGCGTGGATTTTTTTTAGATTTCAAAATGCGTTTAAAACGTATTTTAAAAACTCGAAGCATATGCTCCTGGGTGCCAAAACACATCTCCTTGCAACATACTAATGAGATGATCTACAAAATTGCTCTGGAACATTTAGCATGGCATCTCAGTATGTCACACATCAATAATTAGCATATATACCTCATAAATTAACATTCATGCATATATCCTAACATAGATTTTAAAAATCCCATGTCACCAATGTACATGCTTACACATAAAAATTCAAAAAATTACATGCTCAAATAAAAAAAATACTCATTGACTAATGCCCTGTATCATAAAGAAAATAAATGCTCACAAATAAAAAAACATTCTCTCCCTGTGGCTTGGACTTGGCCCTAAGAGTGGTGATTGGGGCGAAGCTAATAGAGCAGAGTCGTGCCAGGTGCACGTTAGAACATAACTTAATCAAGGTGGAGCACAAAGCGGACCCACGTCATGGCAGAGGTGGTCAGGATGGAGCATAGGTGGTCGGCATGGAGCACAGTGAAATGACCTAGATGTCGCCTAGAGGGATGAATATGTGATTTTAAATAATTGCAGTTTTGTTCTTAGTAAATGCAGAACTAAACAAGCATTTAATTGACAAGCATTGACACCTAAATAGCCTAGGATCAACTATGTAAATAAAAACTTTTACTAGACAAGATGTAAACAATATTGTGATAGCAATATATAGCAAAATATAACTTCGAGCACAAGGGCTATCATGAGATAAGTGCATTAGTAAAATGCTCGGTTATAGAGATAACCCAGCCACTCGGATACGATGTGTATCGCAGAATTCACCTCCCTGTGGAAGCTAGTCACTGTTGGAGAGGTGGGGGGGGGCGCATACTCCCCAGACCCCAATGGCTTAGTTTATTCTTCTCGAGACTGTACCAACACGAAGTGCCTCGATCCACTATACTGTACCCTTGAAGACGGCAACTGAACCTTTGGAAACAAGGTTGGGACTAATCTCCACAACTTCATTGAAGTCTCCTAACTATATCTCAAAGATGGTTACCACAATGGTCAAGCTCTGCATCAACCCCAACCGTCTAGGGAACCCAAGAGTAACAAGCTCCCGAACTTTCACTTCCACGATTCACCGTGAGTAATCCCCTCGCTTTCCCCTGCCCCCATCCCTCTCCTTTGCGTCACTTTTCACCATATTTGTCCCCATAATGATATTATTATGTTTCATTGTTTGGGAGAACCATAATTTGGGGCTACTCAGTAGAAGATTTCTATCGATATTGTGGCCAGGTGAATCTTGCTAACTGGGCAGGTGTTCATCTCCTAAAACAATTTCATGTCTAGAGTATTGAAATTTTATTTGTTTCCTTTTAGTGTCATCATTAAAGCTGTAAGGATTTAGATCTGATTTTATTGCTACTCTTGAAGGGGAGTTACAGATCTTGGTGTTTTGATAATCAGTTTAGCAGTAAAAGGCTACTCTTGAATGTCAAGTTATATGTAGCTTCCTGGTTCTCAAAAAAGGTTTGTCAAGTAAGTGTTGAGTTTTGTTATTTGCATAGTTGCGGATTTAGTATGATGTTTAATCACCTATTCCAGAGGCTTAATGGACTGAATCCTCTGCACATTTCCATGTATGTTGTAGAGTATAATCTTTGCTTCTGGTTAAGTAAATGAGATGTAGATAGTAATCCAACAACCAACCAATCGTTCGGTTTGTCTCAAGGATGTATCAATGATGGCGTGGATCACACGTTCGCTGGGAACCCCAAGAGGAAGGTATGATGCAGCGTAGCAGTAGTTTTCCCTTGATTACAAAACCAAGGTTATCGAATCCAGTAGGACTTGGAGAAGTCTTAGCGAGGTGTCAATCTACTATGGCGTTATAGATCAACGCGGACCTGCACACAATCACAAACAAGTACTTTGCCCCAACGAAACAGAGAGGTTGCCATTCTCTCTGGCTTGCCGAACACAAAGGATTAATTGTGCAGATGTAAAATATGAAGAGAGTGAATTATTACCAGCGAGCAAATGATGATGAAAAGCTATTAAAACGGTTGTAAACAATGTAGGAAAATAGGACCAGGATCCACATTTCACTAGCGGTGTCTCTTCAGAAGATATACATGATGGGTAAACAAATTATAGCATGGCAATCGACAGAATTGTGGGCGCACAACAAGGCTATCAGAAAACAATATAGTTCACCATTTCATCTAATATGGGCATTACGTCAAAATACATAGACCGTTATCCAACTGCATCTATGACTAATAATCCACTCCGGGATCGCTATCTAGCATGTCACCCAAAAGTATTAAGTTGCAAGCAACAGATAATTGCAATAAGCAAAGTGCATAATGTAAGCAATGTAAATAACACAAGGAAATCACACCGCTATTTTCTCCCTAGTGGCAACACCACATCTCTCGTCTTAATCGTTTCTGTCAACCCGAGCTCAGACAAGAGAGGCATGAACCCACTATCTAGCATAAATACTCCCTCATACAACACTAATAATTACTCTGCCAAAGCATCCACTAGCATCGGAGAACATGCAAGATCATAGATAAAACACAACACATAGATGAACAAAAGTAATGACTTCCACAATTCATCGGATCCATGCAAACACAATCATGTAGCAGTTACAGATAATATGATCTTGATCATGATAGGCAGCTCACAAGATCAAAGCAATGGAGTACAAGGAGGAGAGACAACCATCTAGCTACTGCTATGGACCCGTAGTCCCGTGGTGGACTACTCACGCATCACTCCAGAGGCAGGCATGGTGGTGTAGATGCCTCCGGTGTCGATTCCCCTCTCCGGCAGGTTGCCGGGAAGAGCTGCAGAACCCTCCCGAACTAGGGTTGGAGATGGCTGATACGTTGCAAACGTATCTACTTTTCCAAACACTTTTCTATTGTTTTGCCTCTGATTTTTAATGAATTGTTTGGAACTAACCCGAACTGACGTTGTTTTCAGCAGAATTGCATTTGGTGTCTTTCTTTTGTGCAGGGTTGAAAAGTTCGCGGAAAATTCCAGAAAAATTATAAAAAGGATTTTTGAGGGAAAATAGTCACGGAGCCAGAAGACCACGAGGGGGGGGGCTACCCCAGGAGCAGGGGCGGGTCCCGCCCGCGGGTGGGGCCTAGGCCATGGCCGGGGGCCGTCCCTGCCCCTGGAGCATCGCCTCTCGGCCCCCCTTCACATACAAACTCCGTTTGACCTAAAAATGTCGACCCCCGATCACTTTTTCCAGAAACCTTACGGAGCTCCGCCGCCATCCCGAGACCTAAATTCGGGGTCCAAGATCGCTACCAGAGTGGAGATCATCGCCATCGTCACCGCCAACGCCTCTCCATCAACCATTCATGACATCTCCATCCATGTGTGAGTAGTTCCCTGCTGTAGGCAAGGGGATGGAAGGGATTGAATAAGATTGCTCATGTAATTCGATGCCAAATTGTTAGGGCATGATGCCTAGTATCCTCTATTTGTGTTAATCATCGTTGGTACAATTAGTTATGCTTAATGCTTGTCACTTTGGTCCTGGGTGCCATGATTTCAGATCTGAACACTTTATGTTTTCATGAATATAATTGATGTCTTGGGTCTTATCGACTAATTGTATGCACTTGTTGTTAACCGGAACCGGAGACCCCGAGTGACAGAAATGGGGACATCGATGGGAATGGTTGGTAACTCGAGGGTTACATGTATTCATTGTGTGTTAATGCTTTGCTCCGGTGTTCTATTAAAAGGAACACCTTAATTGCCATTTGTTCCTTAATTGGCCCAGCTGAAACCGGATGGCTGGACAAAAGATGCCGTGCAAGTTCTTATTGCAAGCACGTACGACTAAATTAGGAATACATGCCTATGATCGTTTAATACTTGGATGCTATATTTATTTATTTTGCTTCGTGCCTAGTTATGTTTATTTCATGAGCTATCTTATTCATGCAACGCCCGTCTATCTGTCCCTATGCCTACGGTGTTTTTACATCCTCCTGTTTACAATCAATATTTCTGCTGTCACCATTGCTGCCTTTATTTTGTTACTACTGTTATTGTTCTACTGCTGCCGTCAAATTACTGTTGCTACTGAGAAATTGCTTCGAGAGAAATCCTTTTCAGGTGTGGTTGAATTGACAACTCAACTGCTAAGGCTTATAAATATTCTTTGGCTCCCCTTGTGTCAAATCAATAAATTAGGGTTATACTACCCACGAAGACTGTTGCGATCCCCTACACTTGTGGGTCATTAAGAATATTTTCTGGCATCGTTGCCGGGGAGCATAGCTCTATTTATAAGTTCACCTGGGAGTTTTTCTGTCTGCTATAATTTATTCTTCATTATGAAGGGTAAGCGTGATCCCAAGTTTCCGATACTACCGTCCACAACAAGGAAAGGTACTGCTCTGAACTCTAAAGCTACTCTTGATTCACCTACTGTTTTAAATCGACTTGTTACACCACCTGCAAACATTGGTCCTACTGTTGATGCGTCACTTTCTATGTCTACTACTGTTTCTGATGAGTTTGATGATGCTTCTATTATGCTTGATGATTCTGGTTCTTTAGGTCCTTTTCTGGATACTCTTATTTCTAATCATGAGAAAATTACAAATCTTGATGAAAGACTTATTACACCTGCTAGCTCTCCTGAGTTATATAATTATTAGAGTAGGTATCCTGATGATTCTTATATTGATGTTAATGATGAATTTATTAGACAATATATGAATTGTGAAGCCCCAAGAGATCCTGATGCTTTAAAGAAATTGCTTGAAAAAACATGCTGTTAAAAATCATTTTACACCTGATCCTGAATTTGCTACTTCTCCTATATGCATTAAAGATGATGATTTTGATTTCTCTGTTGATCTCTCACTTATATCAAATGTTGAATCTGATCCTTTTTGTGGAACTGAGAATGATGATGCTATGGAACACATGAATAAATTAGCTTCACTTAGCTTACTATTTTCTGATGACAAGAAAATACAGTGCTACAATTTAGTAAAGTTGTTTCCTTTTTCATTAAAAGGTGATACTAAAGTGAGGTATAATGCTTTACCTTATGGTTCTGTTAAAAGTCCTCATGAATTGCTTGATGTTTTCTTTGCAAAATATTTTCCCGCTCATATGCAGCATGAGGCTTTGCAGAGAATTTTCAATTTCAGACAATTGGAGGATGAGCATCTCCCTAAAGCTTGGGGGAGATTTGGCTCATTACTCAGGGCTCGGCCAGGGCATGATATACCGAAGAATGAACTTCTCGATATATTCTATAATGGATTAACTGATGAATCTAGGACATACCTAGATAGCTGTGTTGGTTGTGTTTTCAGGAAAAGAACTGTAGCTGAAGCTGAAGAATTAATGGCTAAGATAGCCAAAAATCATGATGAATGGAGTGATCCTGAGCCTCCTCCTTTACCAACCCCGAAGAAAAGGGGATTGCTTTTCTTTAACCTAGAAGACATGCAAGAAGTCAAGAAATCTATCAAGGAGAAAGGTATTAGAGTTGAAGATGTGAAGAATTTACCTCCAATTGAAACTTTATGTGAGCCTACCACTCACCCACCTATGGTAGAGGTACATTCCCTTTATGATTTTACTGTCAATGATATTCCCTATAGCAAGCCTCCTAGTCAGTGTTTGGATGAATTTGATAACTTTATTGTTAAACAAACTCATTTTAATATGCAAATTCAAGAACAATTAAATGATAACACTCTGGTTATTAAAAATTTGTATTCTATCTTGGAGAAAACTGCTAAGGATGTTAAAGGTCTTATTAAGCATTTTCACATGGTTCAAACTCAACTTGAACAAATAACTAAAGTACAAAAAGATTTGCTTGCTGGTATTCCTATACAAAGTAATAAAAAAGCTTATGGTGTTTCAACTAGAGGTGGTATCACTACTCAAGACCCTTTTTATCCTGAAGGACATCCTAAAAGAATTGAACAAGAGTCTCAATTGGCTGAAAACAATATTACTAGCTCCCCTAAAAGGAAAAAGAAAAAGAAGAAACATAAAGAATTAGGAGAAACTAGTAATATTGAACTTGAGAAAGAACCAGTAGTTAATAATCCCAATGATGTTTCTATTTCTGATGCTGAAACTGAAAGTGGTAATGAGCATGAGGATGATATCAATAAATCTGAAGAACAGGAGGAGACTGCACCTCCTGTTGCTAAAAAGCATGGTAGGGAAAGAGAGCCATGGGTGCAAAAGCCCATGCCTTTTCCATCAAAATCTCATAAAACCAAAGAGGAGGAACACTATAATAAATTTTGTGAATGGATGAAGCCTCTCTTTTTGCAAATTCCTTTGACTGATGCTATTAAATTACCCCCTTATTCAAAATATATGAAAGATATTGCTTCTAATAAGAGAAAAATTCCTAATGAAGAGATTTCTACTATACTTGCTAATTAATCTTTCAATGGCAAGATCCCTAAAAAGCTTGGTGATCCAGGTATACCCACTATTCCTTGCTCCATTAAAAATAATTATGTTAGAACTGCTTTATGTGATCTTGGTGCAGGAGTTAGTGTTATGCCTTTATCTCTTTATAAGAGACTTTTATTAGACAAGCTTATTCATACTGATATTTCCCTACAAATGGCTGATAAATCTACTGATGTGCCTATTGGTATCTGTGAGGATGTTCCCGTTAAAGTTGCTAATTGTTTAATCTTAACTGATTTTGTGGTGTTGGAAATGACTTAAGATGATAATATGTCTATTATCCTTGAAAGACCTTTTCTTAATACTGGAGGGGCTATTATTGATTGCAATAATGGAAAAGTTACTTTTAATGTTGATGATAAAGAGCACACGGTATATTTCCCAAAGAAGATTAATACTAAGATTGGTTTGAATTCCATTGAAAATATTGAAGCCATGAAGGTTGGAGCTATTGATTGTCCTATTGTTATGCATCATAGAAAATATGAAGCTCTTATGATTGGGACAATTGCTATACAATATGAGGTAACATAATTGTCATTTGGAAATTGAATTCTTTATGTCAAATAAATTTGGTGTGGTAGCAAGACTTGATCAACTTTGCTAACAAATCAATTTTAGCAACATAAAGACTTTAATAACCATTAGTTTTTCCTATGATAATTATCTTTTACTTTTCTGCAATTTTTATTCCTTGCTTAGTTTATCTCTTTTGAATATCAACATCCTATTTTATTAGCTTATTTTAATCTCATTTAAGTTCTTCAGGAAAAGTTTTTGAAAAATTCCAGAAAAATTCCACAATTTTTATTTTTTCAAAAGAGCCACAGAAGTGGCTGGGGGACCCACCCAGGGCCAGAGGCGGGTCCCACCCGCGGGTGAGGGCTAGACCGCAGCCAAGGGCCGCCTCTGCCCTGTGGAGGGCCCCACCAGGTGAGCTGCCTCCCACTCTCTCTCTCTCTCTCGAAAAATCACTCCACCATTGTTCAAACCCGAGTTCTTGCTCTTGAGTGCTGGGATTTTCGATCTCTTTATTCGTCCCATCAATCTTGCTAAAATTTGGTGCAAATCTTCTCTGGTATGTGACACCTTCACCCCTCCAATTAGAATCTTGAATGGTTTTGTGTAAGTTGAGTATTTTGCTACTGTATATGACCCTTAATATGAGCTTGCATGCTTGATTTGCAATTCGTTAGATGGTTTCGATGCATGTATTAGTTGGTATTAAGTTATGAGAGTAGTTTAATGCACTTCCTATATTTTATTTTCAAGTTTTATGAGGTTTGTTGAAAATTTTCAGAAAAAGAAGAATATGCCTAAGTTCAATTTAGGTGGGATCTTTAAGAAGAAGGAGCCCTCTCCTCGTCGAGAAACGAGAGGGGCAAGTTCTAGTGCACCCATGAGGCCCTCATACAATGAAGAATTGGAGCCACTTGGTGTTATTGTGCTTGCCCGTGAGACGGACGTGCGTTCATCGGTATACCCATGTTATGAATTTTTACAAGCCACAGGTATACGCGATGAATTTACTAGACTTGTTACTAATGCATGCTTGACGAATATTGTACTAATGGAGAGGCCCCAATATCTTAAGCTCACTAATATCTTTGTGCAAAGCATTAATTTCATTGATGATAAATATCACCCAAGTGTGGAGTTCATGTTATATGAACAACCTTGGAGAATGCCTTTGACTAAGTTTTGCAGTGCTTTGGGTGTGAAGAACACGGGGCTCACAAGCAAGATGAACAAGCAGCCCCAGTACCTCAAGGAGCTCTATGCCGAAGTCTGTCATGATGATTGGAGGGTTTCTACGCGTGCAAAATTTGGGAGCATTCAGTTTCCAGCTGTGAGGTATTTGGGCTATGTCATTGCTCGTTGTATGCTTCTCCGGGATAACACGAGTAACATTTCTAGTCCTGATCTTGCTATTCTTGCCACTGCAATTAATCATGATGATTCCTATAACATTGGTGCTCTTATTGCTCATCGTCTTAGCACTAATAAAGTTAAAGGAACTATTTATGGAGGTATCATTGCCTCAATCATGCTTACTACTGCCATGCTTCCTCCTAGAGAGGATGATTTAGAGTTGGACTTTATTAGGCTTGATCTTGCTGCAATGAAATCTCATCATTTTGTCACTTATGATTCCACTCTGGAGAACTTGCAGTATAGATTGTTACTTGGTTTTGATTTGGATAACCCTTGCTTTGTGAGATTGCCTGCTCCTGTTTTGTTTAACACTGTTGCTAGGGACGGATACTCATTTTTTGAGGAGGTGCTGGAGGAGTATCTCGCTTCACTAGTCCCTGAGGAGGAGCCACAGGAGGAGCCACAGGACTTGCAGTGGCAGCCACAGCTGGGCGCCACCTGGGGCGTGCCGCCACCGTGGTAGATGAATCCCACTTAGGCCAAAAGCCTAAGCTTGGGGAAGTACGTATCTCTCACCGACATTTTTTTATTTCGTTCACTCAATTATTATATGTCGGTGTGTTCGTTATTTCTTTGTATATTCATTGCTTTCTTTTTGTTCTTTTAATTTTGCTCAGTTGCTTTTGTTGCTCTCTTTGTTTACTACTTAAAAACCCAAAAAGATTTTCTCTTTGTTTGCTTTTCTTTCTTATAATAAAAAAGACCAAAAATATTTTCTTTTGTTTCTTATTCAGTCGTTCTCTCTCTCGTTTTAATTTGCTTCCTTGCAAAACTGAAAACAACAAAAAGATTTCTCTTTTAGCTTTTGCATTTTTCCCTTTTCACTATTTAAAAAACACAAAATATTTTCTCTTCTTCTTTATTTTGTATAGTTGTTTTAGAGTTCAACCCGTGTTGGTGACGACACTTGCACACTTTTATTGTCTCTATATCTTTCGGATGTGCAAGTGTCTATGCAATAATGACAATATTTGGCAGCACGGATATGATGAGGAAAGTTGGTATGAACTCTATTTGATTTCATTTTTGTACAGATGTTTATCCTCTTGCTCATGTTCTAGTTTGCTATGATAGAATGTTGTGTAGATGATATTTCTTAGCCCTTATGGATTCTTATGCTTAGCCTCAGCTTGTTAAGAGTTAATAATTTGTCATGTAGACATGAGCATGTTTTGCATTGTTTATAACATGGTATGGTGAAGTGAGATCCTCCTCCAAAAGATTTAATTGGATTGACTTGGCACATGTTCACACATGTCAAAAGACCAAAAATACGGTCTGTTATGCCTTGACGGTTTATTGTGCTTAGAATTGTAGTATCACTCATATGTTTTATTCATTGATTAATTTTGTCGCAAAGCATGATTATGACAGTAGTGCTCTCGATTGGTCGCTTCCCAGTCTTTTGCTAGCTTTCACCTGTACTAAGTGGGAATTCTGCTCGTGCATCCAACTCCCTGAGCCAAAAAGTATTCCATGAGAGTCCACTATATCTTCCTACATGTGGTATTTCCTTGCCACTCCAAGTAAATTTGTCATGTGCTACCTTTAAATTATTCAAAATGCTCCTTTTTGTGTCTCTGTTTTTAGCTCATGAGGAAGCAGTAGAGAGCTAGATATAATTTTTGACAGGCAAGGTCATTTCCTCCCTTTCACCCGGTGTTGATGGATTACGTCCTCACCTGAATCAACCCGAGAGCGGCTTAAGCAAAATATAAATATAACTCACCATTCTCCTCCGCGCAATGAATATCTGAGAAATCAGCTCTAAACATTGGACAGTGGTGAAACCAAGGAGAAATAGGAATGTACTCGTTCCTCTAAAACCAGCCGCTCTCACAAGTCTAAAAGCCTTGCTTGTTATGGGGGACTAGATAGCTTCTCTGTTGTGAAATCGTTGATGAAAGCATGCATCTCTTAAAATCGTTTTACTCATGTCTTATAAAAAATAAAAGCTCTAGCACATGACTAATCCTTGCTTCCCTCTGCGAAGGGCCTTTCTTTTACATTTATGTTGAGTCGTCACCTTTCTTTGAGCACCATCTTATAGAGAATTGCTGTCATTCTGAGTATAATGTGCTTTGTCCCAAAGTTTTATTGATTGGAGCATGTTTGAGATGCTCTCTCAGTTCTGAAAACTTTATATCTAGTATCCGGTTAATATCTCAAGAGGTTCCCGGCATTTATGTTTTGCCCTACAAAAGGGGCAAGCGAGAGATCACTATACCATGCCTAGTTATATGCATTGCATCGGTGTTATTGGTTGCATGTTTAAATCATTACTTGTTACCATTTTGTGTGTTTCGCATGAGTCTCCATGATTGCTCAAGTCCTATTGTTTTTGCAGCCTCTTTCGTATGCTTATTAAAATACTGATCATGGTTTAAACTTCTATGCTTTAAATGACGCAAATGTATTTGTCAAAGTTTCTTTTATCGCATCCAGTTTGTCAACTGAATTGCTTGAGGACAAGCAATAAGCTAAGCTTGGGGGAGTTGATATGTTGCAAACGTATCTACTTTTCCAAACACTTTACTATTGGTTTGCCTCTGATTTTTAATGAATTGTTTGGAACTAACCCAAACTGACGTTGTTTTCAGCAGAATTGCATTTGGTGTCTTTCTTTTGTGCAGGGTTGAAAAGTTCGCGGAAAATTCCAGAAAAATTATAAAAAGGATTTTTGAGGGAAAATAGTCACGGAGCCAGAAGACCACGAGGAGGGCAGCCCAGGAGCAGGGGCGGGTCCCACCCGCGGGTGGGGCCTAGGCCGCGGCCGGGGGCCGCCCCTGCCCCTGGAGCATCGCCTCTCGGCTCCCCTTCACATATAAACTCCGTTTGACCTAAAAACGTCGACCGCCGATCACTTTTTCCAGAAACCTTACGGAGCTCCGCCGCCATCCCGAGACCTAAATTCGGGGTCCAGGATCGCTGTTCCGGCACCCTGCCGGAGTGGAGATCGTCGCCATCGTCACCGCCAACGCCTCTCCATCAACCATTCATGACATCTCCATCCATGTGTGAGTAGTTCCCTCCTGTAGGCAAGGGGATGGAAGGGATTGAATAAGATTGCTCATGTAATTCGATGCCAAATTGTTAGGGCATGATGCCTAGTATCCTCTATTTGTGTTAATCATCGTTGGTACAATTAGTTATGCCTAATGCTTGTCACTTTGGTCCCGGTGCCATGATTTCAGATCTGAACACTTTATGTTTTCATGAATATAATTGATGTCTTGGGTCTTATCTACTAATTGTATGCACTTGTTGTTAACCGGAACCGGAGACCCCGAGTGACAGAAACGGGGACATCGATGGGAATGGTTGGTAACTCGAGGGTTACATGTATTCATTGTGTGTTAATTCTTTACTCCGGTGTTCTATTAAAAGGAACACCTTAATTGCCATGTGTTCCTTAATTGGCCCGGCTGAAACCGGATGGCAGGACAAAAGATGCCGTGCAAGTTCTTATTGCAAGCACGTACGGCTAAATTAGGAATACATGCCTATGATCATTTAATACTTGGATGCTATATTTATTTTGATTCGTGCCTAGTTATGTTTATTTCATGAGCTATCTTATTCATGCAACGCCCGTCTATCTGTCCCTATGCCTACGGTGTTTTTACATCCTGCTGTTTACAATCAATATTTCTGCTGTCACCATTGCTGTGTTTATTTTGTTACTGCTGTTGTTGTTCTACTGCTGCCGTCAAATTACTGTTACTACTGATAAATTGCTTCGAGAGAAATCCTTTTCAGGTGTGGTTGAATTGACAACTCAACTGCTAAGGCTTATAAATATTCTTTGGCTCCCCTTGTGTCGAATCAATAAATTAGGGTTATACTACCCGCGAAGACTGTTGCGATCCCCTACACTTGTGGGTCATCAATGGCGGTGGCCTCGGACGTCTTCTAGAAAATATGATCGGGTATCTAGGGTTTTCGGGTCGAAGACCAATTTATAGTCGAAGAGGCGACTCGAGGCAATGAAGGAGGGCTCCAGGTGGGGCCGCACCTGGAGGGCGTCTGGAGGCTAGGATCCTCCCCTCCGGGTGTCCGTCGGGTTCCGTCTTTGTTTCAACTTGGAAATGAATCACGCAAATTTTCAGCGCGTTCCGAGAAACTTCACAGAACAACTTTTCTGAAACAAGGACAGCAGAAAGCAGGAACTAGCACTGGGCATCTTGTTAATAGGTTATTTCCATAAATCATGCCAAAATAATATAAAAACATTATAAAAACATGTGGCACTGATATATAATCAAGCATGGAACATCAAAAATTATAGATACGTGGGAGACGTATCAATCAATCAAATATTATGTTCTCTTTATTTATTTCTCAATAATATGATTACTTTTCAATGACTAAATTTCTAAACCATTCTCAAAGATTGAAGTCTTGAAGGTCTGACTGACATATGTTTATTGCTTGTTATCGTTTCAGTTTGTGCAGATGGAAGCATCGGCTTGGATATCTTACTGCACCAATGGAGACTTATATATGATGTTGCAACAATGTTGACCTTTGTCTAGGCATTTAGGCCTTCTCTCTTTGTACTTAGATCAATTTGTTACCTTAATTTTTTTCTACTACTTTCTGGGTTGTTGTTCACTTGATTACCCTTTGCAACCACTCGTATGTACCAAATAATTTTAAGTTCACACAGTACCCATTGCCGTCATTAGAAGTAAATCATGTTCCATTTTCGCAATAGTACAAAGAAAAAAGAACGATGATCACTTATAAATTGACAAGTTCTGTCACTGAGGTTAGATCCAGATTTTATTGAAAACACTATTGTGCAACAAACACCCTGTCATATGTGTAACCAGTCACTAAGATATAGTTACCAGTGACACACCTTTGAAAGTCTGATAGTACATACCAAGTTACTGACTACAGCCTTTCTTCCTTTTCATTGTGCATGGAAATATTATTTGTCTCCATTTACTTCAAATTTAGTGGCCTAGGGCACCACGTGATATGTCTCCCTGATAGTATCCGCATGCTAGAATTAGTTAATTTTTTCTGTTATGGTTGCAAGGAGCTTGTTTTAATGAAATTGTGCAACTTTATACATTATGTGGCTCAGATGCTTAAAAAAGATAACTTCGTTGTACCTGACCATTAAATCTCATCTTTATGAGAAAGATAGACCACACTAAAACCATTGCATCTTTTCATGTGTCCATGAACCTTTCCATTATACTTTGTAGGGATATGCACAAATGATACCAGTTGCCAATAGAATATTTCATTTTCTTACTTATTGAATGAAAGTGCTTGCTTCTTGTACACTTGTAGTGAGATTTTGCTAGTGTTGGAGAAGCAAGACATCCTCACTTATTTTACAATATCAGTGCTAAATTTCTATTATAGAGCAGAATAAATACATTCTGCTTGCCTCAATATTGACCATAACAAGTACATATACATTAATTGGTAAAAATGGAACTCTATGTGTAGTGCTAATGGAAATTTAGTTGTAGTGATTGCTCAAGGTCTTCTCTCCTTTTTTCATCTCATCGCATGGCCTAATTGGTGGTTCTCCTGGTACTTGCGATTTGTTTGCATTTGACAATTTGTATGCACAATTGATATGCTATCTAGTTAGGAATCCATGTGATCCATATCTACTATAGTTCGTTTTGGTCATGTGGCCATCCCTGCAAGCACCAGATCACGAAAACTTTGTGTAACAAAATTTCAAGTACTTTCCCACCTCGTGCAAATGGATGTGATGATATTGAAGTGTGTTTACGTGCCATGGAGTAGCAGCTTATGGATGTGATCAGCAAAAATATTTTATTGTATTTTTTTCTAGATCTATTGGCCAAAAACATGAGCTATATATATATTCTAAGTAGGTCAAAACAGTAGCTATGTCAATAAGTGGATGTTATTGTATTTGATCAATATATTGGTGATATATGTGGATATGTGTACTTGTGCCTTGTGCAATGTGTCTTCATCAATATTCTATAAACTATTCATGACGGCTAGATTTTGTGAACATGAACAATTGATATTGATATTGGAGCATTATATATTCAATTGCGCATTTTGTTGTATGCAGGTGTACTAACAAAATTAGTGTTGTCAAAGGGCACACCTACATGCCAAGTGTCGACATAGGTAAGGTTTCTCTAACATATTAAGTGTCGGCGTAGCTAGTGGCTGCCAACAACGCAAGTGGCGGCAAAGGTAGGGTGTATACCGATAGCAAATGTGTCGACATAGCTTAAGGAATGCCTACAGAAGAAGTGTCGGCAAAGATATTTTCTGTCGGCAAAGCCTTCGCTGACTGCTTTTGCCCCGACTCTCCATCTTCTGTCGGCATATGTCTTGCCGGCTGAAAAACAGTCGGCAAAGGTACCCTACGCCGACATATGTCAGCAAGCTTCTACCGTGGTGTAGTGGATTCAAAGGGGATGAACCATGAAACGAAGCTGAGGCGTGAAGCCTCGAGAGAAGTAGAAGTGTGAAGACGCCAAGCTGAATTCCTAGAAGATGAACCCTCAAGATAAGATGGCGCGGAGAGGCCAGGTTGAAGATGCATGGATTTGCCTCACCTGAGAAATTGAAGATTCATAGGAGATGAAGTTTTCGAGCATCGTGCGAAGCCATGAAGTCTCAAGAAGAATCCTCCAGCATGGAGTGAAGATAGTGCAGAATGCACTGGAGTGGAATGCTAAGTTTCGGATTCATGAAAGAAGAAGACTCAAGACTAAAGCTGATAACTAAGCAAAGTTGAAGACTTGGTAAAAAATTAAGACTCAAGAGCAGTTATTCATATTTCTAGCACTCCATTTATATAGAAGGGATTGCCTGAAGATGAAGACATACAAGCTCATGAAGCCAGATAAGAAATGTTCAAGGATCGATGAACACATTATAAGGAGGTCATTTTCAAAATAGAGCGTAGACAATATGAGCAAAACACGAAGACTTGAAGCCAAAAGTGGAAGATTCTTACATGACGCTATGTATTCCAAACATGTCAGAATCTTCAAACAGAATGAACAACGAAGAAACTTCATTGAAGAAAAGTTTAAAAAGATCAAGACAGTCTATAAGGAAGTCAATCCCTCATAGGATGAAACATCATAAACGTACCAATCAAATCATGAAGACGCAGGCAACCTAGAGTTATATCAGAGTACTAAGAAGAATAAGAAATCAGAGCTGAAAAGTTGAAGATATATAGTAGTTCTTATTTATTCATTTCATTTTTATTTAGTGGTAGTAAAATCCGTACTATAAATAGGGATAGATCTTCAAGGAAGAAGGTGAAACTTTTTTCGTGCTCAACTCAATAAGGCATTTCTAAAAGGCCTGCTTGGAATGAGTGTAAAATTAGTCTGGACACGGTATTTAGATCAGTATTGAACTAAAAACCCATGACCACACCATTTCAAGCAAGACCTAAAGATGAAAAACGTTTGCACACAATTTTACATGTCAAATTAATTGACCAGCCCTAGGTACCAAACCTAGTGCCGTATACTCGACCGACCGCGCTATCACGGAGGCACAGTGCATTTCCTCTCCCATTAACTACGCACTGCTCGCAACAAGTAGCTAGGCTGCAATACGCAGGCTTCAGACTGTGCTAGGTGTTAGATCCATCAACTCTTGCTCGCATGCACTCAATGCATAAGGACCAATTATTTGGACAGGCCAGACAATTGGTTTTACTGGGGCGTTCTCTCATGCCGGGTCACGTACGTCCTGCCTCGTCTACATGGGTTTAGGTTCGGCGGCAGGAGTGCTAAACTAGGTTAATCTCCCCTTACCTGAAAAAAACTTGTCCCATGAAGTTCCGGAACAGAGCCATTCCCTCACATCACTACCCCATTCAATTATCTTGTCAGTGATCGTACGGGCAAACTCTTCTCCTCAGAACAGGACCGTTGCTCGACATCAATATGCAAGTAGCTAGCCCAGCTAGGTCCAGGATCGCCAGTGTTTGCTTGGATGCAGAAGACTATATTGATCTGTACTCCCTCCGATCTTAAATCTCGGTTGTTTTGGACATGCGTGCACTTATCAAGGTGAAACTTCGACCATCAATCAAGTTTGTATGAACATATATTTTATTTCAAATAAAAATAATTATATATTAGAAAAGTTATTTTTATGAAGTTAGTACTAAGAAACTTTAGCTTATCGATTTTTGTAAAAAGTTATTACACAAGTAGAAAAAGGGTCTTTCGTCCGGAGCCCCATAAGCCATTAGTCCTGGTTCGGCCAAAAACCGGGATCAATGCCCGGCATTGGTCCCGGTTCGAGCTGCCAGGGCCCCGTGAGCCATTGGTCCCGGTTCGGATGGGGGCATTAGTCCCGATTCGTGCTATGAACCGGGACTAAAGCTCCCGCGCCGGACACGTGACGCGCCGCAGATCATTAGTCCCGGTTCATAGAACGAACCGGGACTAATACTCCTCCCCTGCCTATATATACCCCACCAAGCCAGCTTTTTCTCCTCTCTTTTTTTTTCCTGCTAGGAGGTGTGAGAGGTGGGTGCTAGTTTGTTTTCCTTTGCTATGCACTAGAGGTGTTCGATGAAATGACCGAGCCACACTTAAGTTCACACAAAATGATATGAGGTGCCCGAGCCACACTTAAGCTTTCTCCTCTCTCTTTTCTCCAATCGATCGAGGTTAGCAACCTTGTCTTTTTCATCTGTAATTGATACAAATATTGCATGTGTCGATGTACGGTGGTCATTTCACTATTCAAGATGTTATTCTAATGGTATTTGATAAACTTAATTATATGATATGCAGATGGATGCACGGAAGCGATGGATGTACGGCGACCGACGCAGTTCCGATTTTATTGCAGGCCTGCATAAATTTCTCGATGTGGCTGATGCAAACAAAGAGGATGGATTTATGCCTTGTCCATGTGTGGACTGTCGGAACGTCAAGGAGCACTCTTCCTCGAGAACCCTTCAAGGCCACCTGCTTCGAAGAGGTTTCATGCCCAGCTATAATTGTTGGACCAAGCACGGAGAAAGAGGGGTTATGATGGAAGACAATGAAGAAGAAGAGGATGATGACAACTATCCTATGTTCCCTGAAGAATACGGTTATACTGCAATGGAAGACAATGAAGAAAAAGGAGGTGAAGAACAACAAGCATCAGATGAGCCCGCTGATGGTCTTGGTCGGGTCATTTCTGATGCAAAGCGAGAATGCGATACCGAAAAGGAGAAGCTGAAGTTGGAGGCCATGCTAGAGGATCACAAAAAGTTGTTGTACCCAAATTGCGAAGATGGCAGCACAAAGCTCGGTGCCATACTGGAATTGCTGAAATGGAAGGCAGAGACTGGTTTATCTGACAAGGGATTTGAGAAGTTACTAAAAATAATGAAGCCTAAGCTTCCAAAGGATAACGAATTGCCCGAGACTACGTACGAAGCAAAGAAGGCTATCTGCCCTCTAGGATTAGATGTGCAGAAGATACATGTATGCATTAATGACTGCATCATGTACCGTGGTGAGAAGTACGAGAATATGGATGAATGCCCGGTATGCACTGCACTGCGGTACAAGATCAGACAAGATGACTGATGACGGGATTGATGAGAGTGTTCTTCTCTCTCAACAACGCCAACAAGTACTCTTGATACCCTAAAGGAAGATAATATATTAGGGATAGGTTGAGCCTCCAAGTGCAGAGTATGTAGAAGTGGTAGTTTTTCCCCAAGAAGGTGACTCGAGGGTTTAATATCGAACTCTCGGGTAATCAGTAGTGTGGGTTTTATCTTCTTGTCCTTCTCTAGATTTCCTGCAAACAAAATAGATTGCTTTGTGCCCTCAACCTCACCAAGTGGTTGTCAAGCACAAGGTGTGAGAATGATATTAAGATGATAATGAATGCAAAACAGTAAATAAAAATGCAATGGTGGTGAATAAGTATGCAAGGATGATAGTAATGATGATGGATGGTATTTTTGGGGGTTTTTATATGTGAATGCAAGAAGTAAAAGTGTTTTTGTATTTTTTGATTTTAAAATGGCTGAATGTAAAAGATGCTTAAAAGTGGTTGGAAAGTTGTTTCTTATGATTAAAAATGGACCGGGGTTCATGGTTTCACACATGCACTCTCTCTTTAATATAGTGTGGCAAATGAGTAGACATAGATTTAACATATGAGATTGCAAACAAGGTTAATGACATGTTACTAATTATATGGGCATCACGTCCTAACATAGAAACCTTTTGATTATTAGTCTCACTTATACTCCATCAAGATGTGAACTAAATCATGCACCTTAGTAATTAAGATAACATCAGAGTATAGCTTTAAGATTAATGACATGAAATGAAAATAAACACATGATGGATCTAGTCTTAGGTAGAGGCATGTCACTCCTCCTACCCTACAACATGGTATTTTGGTTTATCCCTAGTGAGGTAACAAAGTAAGGTAAACACCCAATGGATCATGATATTAAGTTGTCAGCTTATCACTTCACCACCCCCGTTACTCCAACTAATGCACATGTTCCCCCACACACGCTCTCATAAACATGCTTGATCATAACAAGGATACAAGAACAGGGTACATAATATGCATCTACTTTCATAACTGAAATATAACATTGCAATCTCAACATATATTAACTCATATAAAGATCCACCACAATGGTAATACAACGGTGACCGTAATCATGTTCAGCAGCTCATACGGTGCTAATTAGTGAAGCTCAAGAGAGAGAGAGAGAGAGAGATACATATGCTACTGCCACAAACCCATAGTCCAGAGGTGGACTACTCCCTCTTCATCATGGAGACGGTGGAGATGTCGATGGAGAAAAAGGAGACCTCTCCGGCAGGGCTCCGCCGGAGTTTTCCCCCTCCAATCTGTAGCCTCCTGGTCTCTGTTTCTTGTTTCTCTTCTGTGGCGGCGCCCCTTTCGAAGAACGTCGGGGGACCCTTTATATAGGCGTTTTTAGGTCACGAGGATGCTTCTGGGCGAAGGATCTACGCAAACGGGACAACGAGGGCTGAATTAGGTGGGCCCACGCGTCCTGGTACTGTAGCCGCGTGGGGCCCGCTATTTTGGCCCTCCGGCCTCCTTTCGCTTGCTTCTTTCGCTCTAATGTCTTCCTCCTTCCAAAATAATGACCCCCGTAAATTTATAGCTCATTATGACGTCGTTAAGGTCCTGAAACAAATAAAGAAAGAAATAGGGGTTTTCTGTCTGCGCAGGATTAATTCCATAAAAAGGGGAAATCATTATTAATTACCAAAAATCATTAAATAACAGTAATATACCCCTTATATGATGCAAATATGAATGGAATATAAGTATTATAGTGCAAAGTTCATGTATGCATTTTAGATGCATCAACATCCCCAAGCTTAACTCATGCTCGTCCTCGAGTATGAAAGTGATAAAACCAACATGAACTTTGCAATATAATCACAACATAGATATAAAAGATGATTGCTACTGCTACATAAAGTCAAATGATTCATTATTTATAAAGTGATATCAAGTATTCAATGCAAGGATGTTCAATGAAACAACAAGACAAACAAACATAATGAACAACCTCAACACCCTCTTTATTTACCACTTGATATAGCTTTTTATTGTAGGGTGTATCACAGAGAGTTCAAAATAGCATGTAAGGAAATTTCCACCATGAATGATGCATGGCTTAGATTAGCGGCCCAGGTTTCTCTCTAACCATTTATACAAACTCATTTAAACTTAACTCTATTTCCACATTATTTCGTCATGATAGGCATCCATAAACAAAAGTACATGATATCAACTAAACAAATGATGGAACATGTTGAAAGCTTTGCATGTGACAGCACATATGGGCTAACTCCCAACCTTAAACATTTATCAAGCCACTATCTTCATAATATTAATCACAATGGCTCATCTTTATTGAATGCAATAAAAGTAAAGTGTGCATCAAGTTCGCGAGAGCTTTTTAACCAACTTTTCCCATTACAATAAATAACATCGTCATTTTCATTTAGAGGTATAGAGAACACATATAACATGATAAACATACTTGGAATAGCATAAAGCTAATAGGTAAATATGGTGGACTCACTGGAAAAACTTGGGTTGAAGGTGTTGGAAACAAGTTTTTACTTGTCGGAATTTTTGGGCTAGCAAAAGGGAGAAAGATGACCATCTAGATGCATGCATGAGTGTCCATAGAACTAACTAATTCATGTCAAACAAGGTGAAATAACATACAGCATCAAAACATGAATAAAAGATAGCTCATGATAAAGCATTTGCAAATTATTACTCATAAAGAGGCTCATGAATCATGCAACTATATGTGTCATTAAAAATCAACTTAGACATCCCTTTTCCCAATACAATAAAAGCATGAAAGATATTTAAAACCATATTTCCAATAGCTTTATCATATATAAATGATAGTGTGGTGGTCTCACAAAATAAAAATCAAAGAAAAAACAAACAAAAAGACGCTCCAAGTTTATGCAATAAAGTGCATTGATAGAAAAACAGAAGTTAGACGTGTGCAAACCAAGAGTGTGTAGGTTCAGTGGGGATGTTCACATCCCCAAGCTTATCGTTTTCACCATCCTTGGATAACTCATGGTGCATCTCCTCCAATCCCTATGAAAAAAACTTCAAAACACAATTTCTCCCATCTCTTTTCTGTGGGGTGATATTAGTAGAGATAAACAAACAAGTTTCTTGCTGCATATAATCCATGGACTAAAATTCATATGAATGATCAGAGAGTGTATAATGTTGTATGCCTACTCATAAACTTAATTGGATCAACTCAATAGTTCAAACTATGCATAAAACAATATGGGACAGAATCTGTCCGGAAAAACAGCAGCAGCAAAACGTATTTTTCTGTTTTACTTAAACTTGTCGAAAAATTCTGAAAACATTCAGTCATACAGAGGATGAAAAGTTGCAGTTACAGTAAAAATCTCAGCTCATTCAGATTTACATAATAAGAATGAAAAATCAAACCGTGCATAGACTCTGTGCAGGAATAAAATCTCCGACATAGAAATAGCAACTTTTTCAAACCAAAATGGCTAAACTTGGCACTTTATTAAAAATTCCAGAAACTAAACTAAGAAAACAATCTCTTGTTACATCAAGAGGACACAAAGAAAATCCAAATAAAAACAACCGGGTTGCCTCCCGTAAAGCGCTTTCTTTATAGCCATATAGCTAGGCTTACTTACTTGTTGTTTTACCGAAGATGAAGCTCATGAGGGAGCTTAAAAGTTATGCCCTTCATCCTTGGGAAGTGTTCCATGCATTTCTTATATGGAAACTAAAACTTCACATTCCCTTCCTTTGAATCAATAATAGCCCCTGTGGTACGAAGAAAAGGTCTTCCAAGAATAATAGGACTAGAGGTTTTATTCTCCATATCCATGATTAGAAAATCCACAGGTACAAAAGTCATATGTAACTCTACCATAACATCACTTACTTTTCCTAAAGCATGTTTAATGGTATTATCAGTAAGTGCAAGTCCAATAGAGCATTTTTCAAGATTCTTTAATTCAAGTGCTTCATATAATTGTTTAGATAAAACAGAGACACTAGATCCTAGATCAAGTATGGCATGGTGTGTCTCTTTTCCAATAGTTACTAGCACCTTGGGGATCCATACATCCCCAAGCTTAGGTGGTATCATAGCTTCTTGATTCTATCTAGCAATTTTTTCTTTAAAGACATGATTAGCAATACAGGAACCAAAACCAGATTTGTTAACATCAATAGAAGGATCACTTGCAAATTTTTGTAAGATAGATATTAATTCATGCAATCTACTATTCTTCAGATCAAGCAAAGGATCATTAACTTCACTAAGCATCTTAACTTCTTCAACTTTTCTTTCATCATATTCAGTTTTACTACCTTCTTATTTTGAAGCCATAAGATGAGACATAAAAGGCAACAGATATTCAGGATAATTTAGCAATTCATTCAGAGTTTCCTCCAAAGTAAGAGGAACATTTTCAGCAATATTAATAGAATTCAATCCAACTACAGGTGGTGCTTGTGGTTTTCCAGCAGACATACTCAATAAAGTGGCTTGATTATCAGCAAGTTTTGAAAGGGCTTTGTCTAGTCCTGCAGCTTGGAGTTGTAAGTTTTTAATATCAGAACTAATAGAAGCAACAGACTTATTCAACTCTTGTATCATGGTATTATGACTAGCAACTTGTTCCATAAGAATTTTATTATCCTCAAAATTATCATTACTTGATGACACAGGTTTCCATTTATCATTAGCATTAGGATATGGAACAAAAGGACGATTGTTGGGAACATACGGAGGTTTATTATAAGAATTATAATTGTTGTTACCATACCCATTGTTTCCATAATTCCTAATGAAGTTGACATCAATATTTTCAGAATTATCACCAACTAGTTCTTGCAAAGGAATATTTTCAACTCTTGGTTTATTAAGCAAAGCAAGAATAGTATCCATCTTAGATGACAAATCATGAGTTTCTTCTATGGAGTTTACTTTCTTAGATGAACTAGGTGCTCTATCAGTATGCCATTGACTATAGTTTTGCAAAATGCTTTCCAATATATTCTTAGCCTCTACTATAGTTTTTCCCATAAAAGCACCTCCAGCAGTAGAATCAAGTATATTTCTAGACATGTAATTCAGACCATTATAAAAAGAGTGTAGTATGGTCCATTCATTAACTCCATGTTATGGGCAAGTTCTAAGCATAAGTTTTATCCTATCCCAAGCCATAGCAACATGTTCATTTTCATTCTGGCTAAAAGATAGAATATTGTTACTATTTTGCAAGATTTTAACAGGAGGATAGTATTTCTTAATGAAAGCTTCTTTCAGATCATTCCAAGTTTTAATGCTATCAGTAGGTAATGAATGCAGCCACTCCTTAGCTTTTCCTCTAAGTGAGAAAGGAAATAATTTCAGTTTTAGAACATCACTTTCAACATTCTTAAATTTTTGCATGTCACAGATTTCAACAAAATCATTAAGATGCATAGAGGCATCCTCCACAGCACTACCACCAAATTGCTCCCTAGTTATCAAGTTCAACAAACTAGGACTTACTTCATAGCTATCAGATTGTATCCCAGGTGTGGTAATAGGTTTAGCAATAAATTGATCATTTGGAATATTTGTGTAGTCACACAACTTAGTCCTATCACCCATTTTAGCAGATTTTTATGTGTTTTTGATTTTTTTATGCAAAACTGAAAATAAAATGACACTAAAACAATGCAAACCGAATTAACTAATGCAAAACAAAATGAAAAACTGAAAATAAAATATGCAAACCGAAATCTAAATATGATATGGGAGACAAAAACAAAACAAAATAAAATGCTTGAAGGTAAAGATGGACAAGATGATGCTCACGTAGGTGCAACCTCCCCAAGCTTAGGTGTTAGCACAAGTTGGTGATGAAGTTGACTTTGTTGTGATATCCTTGGACAAAACCTTCCAGCTATGATTCCCCGGCAACGGCGCCAGAAAAACCTTTTGATGACGG
Organism: Puccinellia tenuiflora; assembly: GCA_012064385.1. NCBI lineage: Eukaryota > Viridiplantae > Streptophyta > Magnoliopsida > Poales > Poaceae > Puccinellia > Puccinellia tenuiflora. Next base: position 33,690 of record QRDG01001222.1, on the reverse strand, counting down.
GATTGATGAGAGTGTTCTTCTCCCTCAACAATGCCAACAAGTACTCTTGATACCCTGAAAGGAAGATAATATATTAGGAATAGGTTGAGCCTCCAAGTGCAGAGTATGTAGAAGTGGTAGTTTTTCCCCAAGAAGGTGACTCGAGGGTTTAATATCGAACTCTCGGGGAATCAGTAGTGTGGGTTTTATCTTCTTGTACTTCTCTAGATTTCCTGCAAACAAAATAGATTGCTAATTAGTGAAGCACAAGAGAGAGAGAGATACATATGCTACTGCCACAAACCCATAGTCCAGAGGTGGACTACTCCCTCTTCATCATGGAGACGGTGGAGATGTCGATGGAGAAGAAGGAGACCTCTCCGGTAGGGCTCCGCCGGAGTTTTCCCCCTCCAATCTGCAGCCTCCTGGTCTCTGTTTCTTGTTTCTCTTCTGTGGCGGCTCCCCTTTCGAAGAACGTCGGGGGACCCTTTATATAGGCGTTTTTAGGTCACGAGGATGCTTCTGGGCGAAGGATCTACGCAAACGGGGCCACGAGGGCTGAATTAGGTGGGCCCATGCGGCCTGGTACTGTATCCACGTGGGGCCCCCTATTTTGGCCCTCCGGCCTCCTTTCGCTTGCTTCTTTCGCTCCAATGTCTTCCTCCTTCCAAAATAATGACCCCTGTAAATTTATAGCTCATTATGACGTCGTTAAGGTCCTGAAACAAATAAAGAAATAAACAGGGGTTTTCTGACTGCGCAGGATTAATTCCATAAAAAGGGGAAATCATTATTAATTACCAAAAATCATTAAATAGCAGTAATATACCCCTTATATGATGCAAATATGAATGGAATATAAGTATTAGAGTGCAAAGTTCATGTATGCATTTTAGATGCATCAATGACCCTGGTGATGTTGAGGGCGATGACGAGCCCCCCAGGAAGAGGGTTCCGGCTAAGGTTATGTGGTATGCTACTATAATACCACGGTTGAAACGTCTGTTCAGAAACAAAGAGCATGCCAGGTTGTTGCGATGGCACAAAGAACAGCGTAAGAAAGACGGCAAGTTGAGACACCCCGCCGATGGGTCGCAGTGAGAGAGAGAGTTCTCGGACTTTGCAGGTGATGAAAGGAACTTATGGTTTGGTCTAAGTACAGACGGCATGAATCCTTTTGGGGAGCAGAGCTGCAGTCACAACACCTGGCCCGTGACTCTATGTATCTACAACCTTCCTTCTTGGTTGTGCATAAAGCGGAAGTTCATTATGATGCCAGTGCTCATCCAAGGCCCGAAGCAACCCGGCAACGACATTGATGTGTATCTAAGGCCATTAGTTGATGAATTTTTGCAGTTGTGGGCCAAACCAGGTGTACGTGTGTGGGATGAGCACAAACAGCTGGAATTTGACCTACGAGCGTTGTTGTTCGTAACCATTAATGATTGGCCTGCTCTTAGTAACATTTCAGAACAGTCAAACAAGAGATACAACGCATGCACGCACTGTAAGAAGGTTGTGTACTTGGGGTGTCGTCAATTTCTTCCAACCAATCATCCTGTAAGAAAGAAATGCAAACATTTTAAAGGTGAGGCAGATCACCGGAAGAAGCCTAACCTCCCTGATGGTGATGATATATTTGGTATAGTCAAGGACATAGAAGTAATCTTTGGAAAGGGTCCCGGCGGTCAATCTGTTCCGAAAGACGTCGCTACCGGACACGGGCCCATGTGGAAGAAGAAATCTATATTTTGGGAGCTACCCTATTGGAAAGTCCTAGAGGTCCGGTCTTCAATCGACGTGATGCATGTGACGAAGAATCTTTGCGTGAACCTGCTAGGCTTCCTGGGCGTGTATGGAAAGACAAAATATACACCAGAAGCACGGGAGGACCAGCAACGTATGAAAGACCCATACAACAAGCAGACGGATAAAGGACGTCATTACTTAAGCAGCTACGCTCTTACCAAAGAAGAGAAGGAAATCTTTTTTGAATGCCTGAGCAGTATCAAGGTCCCGGCTGGCTTCTCGTCAAATATAAAGGGAATAATAAATATGGCAGATAGAAAATTCCAAAACCTGAAGTCTCATGATTGCCACGTCATTATGACGTAGTTACTTCCGGTTGCATTGATTGGCTTCTACCGGAAAATGTTCGAGTACCCATTGTGAAGCTATGTGCATTCCTCAAAGCAATATCTCAGAAGGTAATCGATCAAGAAAGTCTGCCAAGGTTAAAGAGGGATGTGGTCCAATGTCTTGTTAGTTTTGAGTTGGTGTTCCCCCATCCTTCTTCAATATTATGACGCATCTCCTGGTTCACCTAGTCAACAAGATTGCCATTCTCGGTCCTGTATTTCTACACAATATGTTCCCCTTTGAGAGGTTCATGGGAGTCTTAAAGAAATATGTTCATAACCGTGCTACGCCAGAAGGAAGCATCTCCAAGGGCTATGGAACAGAGGAGGTCATTGTGTTCTGTGTTGACTTTATTTCTGACCTTAAGCCGATTGGTGTTCCTGAATCGCGGCATGAGGGGAGACTTAGTGGAAAAGGCACGTTAGGAAAGAAAGCAATGATATATACGGACGGGCATTCTTTCACTCAAGCACACAACACAGTTCTATGAAGTTCCACCTTCGTGGCTCCGTATATCGAGGTACACAAGAATAGTGTACGCTCCAAAAACTCGGGGAAGCCTGACTCCTGGATTAAAGAAAAACACATGGAGACTTTCGGCAGTTGGTTGCGATTACATCTCATGAATGACACCACTATTGGAGATCACTCTACTTGTTGGCCGCGTCATCATGTTCTACTGTATTGAATTTCCAAGGGTACGAGATAAATGGGAATAAATTTTACACGATCGCCCAAGATAAAAAGAGTACCGACCAAAACAGTGGTGTCCACTTTGATGCAACAGATGAGAATGGGCAAAAGGACACATACTATGGTTACATAGAGGAGATATGGGAACTTGACTATGGACCTACTTTTAAGGTCCCTTTGTTTCGGTGCAGTTGGGTCAACATGAATGGAGAAGGGGTAAAGGTAGACCAGCTGTACGGAATGACAACAGTGGATCTCAAGAATCTTGCTTACAGAGACGAACCATTCGTCCTAACCAATGATGTGGCTCGGGTTTTCTATGTGAAGGACATGTCCTCCAGACCGAAAAAAAAGAAAAAATAAGCAAACGAATACATCACACGATGAGCCAAAGCGTCACATAGTTCTTTCAGGGAAAAGAAACATCGTGGGAGTCGAGGACAAGACAGACATGTCAGCAAATTATAATAAGTTTGATGAAATTCCGCCCTTCACAGTGAAAACTGACCCAAGCATCCTGTTACATACCATGGTTACGGCCGAAGAAGCGATCATAGCGATCATAAGCAAGGCACATATGCTAGATGGGGATGTTGGTTATGTGTAATAATATATTAAACAATTTATGTATGAGTGTTCTCAAACTTGGCACACAATGTCCCATTCCTTTTGGTACCACTTGGTTCTAAAGAAAATGCATTAAACCTTTTATGTAACTATGTTCTGAAAACTCAGAAGAAGTTAGAACAAAACACAAAGGTTCCCCTGCATACAGCCCGACGGTGGCTAGAGAGTGCCCGCATGTCAAATGTACCGTCGGGATGTATGCAAGGAATCTGAATGATTTGTATTCGGTCGATAAACTGAAGGATTTCACCCTACCGGCGCCAGAGGTGGATCCAGATGAGGAGGAGCCAAATGAGGAGGATACAGAGAGAAAAAAAGTTGCCCTAGAGAAAAAAGTCAAGCAGTGGACTCTTAAGAAGATGGCCGAGCTATTCAACAAATGGAAGAAAAGATTGCACACCGACTTTATCTTGAAAGATAAGACTCCGGATTTCGATCACGGATATGAGAAGATAAGAGACTACTGGGACGAATTTGTGGCGTACAAGAAATCGGAGGAAGCTCAAATAAAGTCTGAAACAAATAAGGCAAATGCTGATAAAAAGAAGTACCACCATGCTATGGGGCCTGGTGGCTACGCCTTTGCCATGCCTAAGTGGGAGAAACTTGAGGCCGACTTTCTGGCTAAAGGGATCACTCCAGAGCCATGCACATGGATCGAACGGGCAAGAAATTGGTTTTACAGGCATGGGGGTACATTGGACGCAGAAGGGAAGTGCATATATAACAGAAGACACAAAGATAATCCCCTACTACCCATCGAAGACATTAGAAATGCAGTAAAGGATGTTCAAAAGGGACGGTTCCTTTATAATAGCAAGTAATTAATATATAACTCCTTTATTCATTTTCTTTGTCGGGCAGGGCTTGGAAACGATTCACCGCCAAGGCTAGGGGTATTTGGGCGCCGGAGCTTACATTTGAACCAATAAATGTAAGTACTACTAGCTATATCCGCGCATCTCTTTGATTCTAGTTTTAATACACCATTACCATACTTGATTATTATTTTGATTGAACTCTGTTCTCGTAAAGTGCTTGAGGCAGGAAATTGGGAATAATTTATGTGGATACTACGTTTGCCAGTTCATTCGCCAGATGACCCATGAGACGGGCGGCCGGTACTTAGAACAACTTGAAGTGCGTAAACAGTATTCACAATTTTAGTTTATTACCATCAATTATGTTTAGTTTCATTCATATATATTGACCCCTTCTTTAAATTAGATCGAACAGTTGCGGGACGGTCTTCTACCACAGGATCGCATAGGAGCAATTCAAGAGGAAATTGCGGGATTCTTAGATGCAGAGGTCCTAGATCCGAATGGAGAATACTATCGGAAGGTTTAAGTGTAAAAGATATATATATGCATGCGTGTGTACATGTACCGTTTGTAATATGTTTGACCAAGCACGACGAATGAGATGTGTGTAATATATTTGTGACAATGATGTGTAATAGTGGTTCCTTCATTGCATGCATTTGACATAATCAAATAGTTCTTATTTTTCTGAACATTTTGATATTTTATTCATATTTTTCTGAATTACAGAATAAAAATTATTGATTTTACAAATTTAAACCATTTTCTGGAATTTCTGGAAACTGTGAAATATCTGACAGAAGAGAGAAACATCAGTCCCGATTCGTATTACGAACCGGGACTAAAGCTCCTCCCCCCCCCCCCCCCCCCCTCGCTGCAGAACAGGCCACGTGGTACCCCATTAGTCCCGGTTCGTGGCCGAACCGGGACTAGCATTAGTCCCGATTTGCTAGTCCCGGTTCGGGAACCGGGACTAATGGCTCAAATGAACCGGGACTAAGTGGGGGTTTTCTACTAGTGTTACAGGAAACCAAACTTTTTTTACTACCCCCCCCCCCACACACACACACAACCACACACACACACTCCCTTGCCAGTGCCTCCCTCAAGCCAACGTCAGATCCTCGACGATAACCTCCCTGGATCGCTCTTCCCCGAAACCCATGTCACTCATGCACATTGGCTTCTCCCCGTCGGCATATCACGTCACTACTATTTTGTGTCGTCGCTGCTGGAAGAGATAACGAAGATGGGGTCGAGAAACGCGGTGTAGGCGGTTCAAGCCACCTCCCCAACTGCCCAATCATAGGAGCCCCCCTCCCCCTAGTGAACCCTTCCCTACGTACACACTGCTCGCGCTACCAACTTCACCTTCACCCCGATTAAAACATAGTAAGTTCAGATGATCTGTATACTTATGCATTATTTATATTGTTTGGATAAATTGCTTAGGTAAATGATAACTTGTAATTTGTTAGTTCACGTCACTACTATTTTGTATTGCTGGATTTTTGCGGCTGTGTGCATCTTAGCTATGCAGAGGCTTGGTGTAATACTTAAACTTTTAAGTAATAAGCTCACTTTATCAAAAAAAAAAAATCTTTAGCGAACGTCTCTAAAAAATGCAGATTTCTTGTACAAAATGTTCAGAACAAAAGGCATCCTCAAACCCAACCATCGGAAATAGTCAATTAGGTTCGAGGTCAAGCATGAGGTGGACGGCTTGAAAGTATATAAGAACAAGGGTTGCACGAGGGGTGTGTGAGTGTCTATGATCTTGCAGGAAGGATGGCTCCTTTCCATGATGAAGGAAGGTATCTAAGTGGGTGAGCATTCGAGTAGCACAAAAAGAGTATGGGCCTAACACTGCCACAGAAAGGGTTATAGGGAGGTTGGCCCTCTGTGGCGCACCAATATTTCATGCGCCACTAATTTTTTTTTTGTGGCGCACCAGTTTCCACGCACCACTAGATTCAGCTTTTCTGTGGCGCATCTATAGGACATGCGCCACTAAAAGAAGACATTCTGTGGCGCACCTTCCTCCATGTGCCACAGAAATTCTGTGGGCCCCACAACCAACGGCTAGCTTGCATCCTACGCCGCCTTTTCTGTGGCGCATGGAGCAAGGTGTGCCACAGAAATGTACATTTCTGTGGCGCATCTGGCCCCATGCGCCACAGAAATATGGTGGGCCCGGCACCAATGATTAGGGGCTGCACAATTCTGTGGCGCATGGCTCCACATGCGCCACAGAAATGTACATTTCTGTGGCGCATCTGGCCCCATGCGCCACAGAAATATGGTGGGCCCGGCACCAATGATTAGGGGCTGCACAATTCTGTGGCGCATGTGTCCACATTTCTGTGCAGCCCCTAATCATTGGTGCAGATTCTGTGGTGCATGTGGTTCCATGCACCACAGAATTGTGCAGCATTTTTTCACCCCACGCACCCCCCCCCCCCCCCCCCCCGTGGATCGCCTTTTCAGTTTTGCACCAAGTGAAAGAAAATGATAAAAAATTCAAAAAATAAAATCCTTTCAGATATAGGGAAGGTTTAGGGTCTATTTGTTAGGAAAATTTTAAAATACACATTTTGACTTTTTTTTTCAAAAGTAGGTGAAAAAATATTAAAACGGGCATAACTTTTGCATACGACGTCGAAAAAATGCGTTTAATACCTTAAAAAAAACTAGAGAAAATTTCGGAACCGCCCTCACCGGGGTTTGCCCGGTTGGACATTTCTCGGATTCTCAAAATTCCAAACGAAAAAAAAAGTTATGGCCAACAGAAGAAATTTTCTGGCAAAATAAAAAAATTCAAAAAAAATTACAATTATGTGGCGCATGTCTAGCCCATGCGCCACAGAATTGTTGGGCGGGATTCCAAATTTTGAATCCCGCCGGCACCCCCTTCTCTCCCTCTCTTTTCTCCTTCTCTCCTCCACTTCTCCCACCACTTCTCCTCTCTCCTTCTCCTCTCCTCCACTTCTCCTCTCCCCTTCTCCTCTCCTCCACTTCTCCTCTCCACTTCTCTCCCCTTCTCCTCCCTCCTCCTTCTCTTCTCCTCTCCTCTCCTCCACATCTTCTCTCCTCCTCCTCCTCCACCTCCGGCCACCTCCTCCACAACTCCGGCGACCTCCACCTCCGGCGACCTCCTCCAAAACTACGGTGACCTCCACCTCCGGCGACCTCCTCCACAACTCCGGCGACCTCCACCAACGGCGACCTCCTCCACCACCCCGGTGACCTCCTCCACAACCTCAACCTCCGGTGACCTCCTCCTCCTCCTCCACCTCCACCTCCACCTCCGGCGACCTCCTCCACCACCGGCGACATCCGGCGACCTCCGACGACCCCTTCCTCCATCCACGGCAACACAGTCTCCGACGAGCTCCGACGAAATTTCGGCGAAATTCCGGCGGCCAGATCTAGATCTAGATCTGGATCTAGATCTGGCCGCCCTTTTTTTGAAATTCAAAAAAAAATTAGTGGCGCACGGCAGTGGGATGCGCCACTAAAATATTTCGGTGGCGCATTAGGGACAGTGCGCCACAGAATTCCTCTGCATAGGGGTCCTGCCGAGCTATTTCTGTGGCGCACGACTCAGGGTGCGCCACAGAAAATTGAACTTTCTGTGGCGCACGCCCAAGGTGCGCCACAGAAATAATTTTTGTGGCGAGAATTTTGTGGCGCACCAGGCAAACCTGGGGGTGCGCCACAGAATTCAAATTTGGTGCGCCACAGATAGCCCCTTCTGTGGTAGTGTAATGATCTGGTCGGCATGAGATCTCCCTTCCATGATGACCAAGAACGACATAAAAGGAGATGAGTACCTATGTCGCACAAGGGGTACAAAGTGTTGATACGTGTCCCACGTATCTATAATTTTTGAACGTTCCATACTTGTTTTATAGCATTGTTATATGTTTTAACCATCTTTTTATATCATTTTAGGGCATTTTATTGAACTAACCTATCAATAAGATGCCTAGTGCCAGTTCCTGTTTTTGTGTTGCATAAAATCTCATAAGGAAATATTCTCGAAATTGGACCAAAATTTACGGAGAATTTTTATACGACGAAACAAAGACAGAGTCCAAAGGGCGACCGAAGAGGGGCGTCATGGGCTAGAGGCGGGTGCCAGGCGCGGCCTGGGGTGGGCCCACGCCTAGGGGCCACCCTGTTCCCTGGACCTCCTCTCGGCTCCCCTCTTCACATATAAAATCCCCCCTCGACCTAAAAACCGAAAGCGGACATTATTTTCCATGATACGTACCCGAATCTGCCGTCATCTTGAAACCCTAATCCGGAAGGGTTCTGAAGTCCTTCCTGGCACCCCGCCGGTTGGGAGATCGTCACTAGAGGCCTCTTCACCACCATGGCTGCCTCCGTGGTGATGCGTGAGTAGTTCATCCTTGGACTATGGGTCCATAGCAGTAGCTAGATGGTTATTGATTGGTGGTAAAAGAGTGGGTGTCAGAAAACTTAATGGCGTAGTTAACAACGTTGGTGGTACCCCAAGCAAAGGTGTGGATATAGCAAGTAACAGTTTTCCCTCAGTGAAGAACCAAGGTTTAATCGAACCAGTAGGACTTTGAAATCAACAACGAGGTGCACGTCGACAATCTCTGCCGCTTAACCGTCAACGAGCGTGGACCTGCACACACTCAAACAATTACTTTGCCCCAACGGCAGGAAGGTTGTCAATCTTCCCGGTCTGCTGATAACATAGCGGTTAAATGTATAGTGTAGTGGATGAAAATATAAAAACGGACCAGAGAGCAAGTGATTATGAGAAGCAAGTAAACGGTGTTGTAATCAATGGAAAAAAGATGGACCAGAGACCATGGGTTCACTAGTGGTGTCTCTCCATAAGATAAAATACTCATATGATGGTTAACAAATTACATCTAGGCAACTAACAAGATTATGACACGAACTTAGTCTAGCCAAATCAAAGAGTTCATGGTAATATTAATGTAGGCATCACGACAAATAACAAGTTGAGTCCAACTGTATCTTTGTCTAAAAAGTCCACCTAGGGATCGCTATTCAGCCTGTCACCCATCAGTATTAAGTTGCAAGCAAGAAACAATTACATTAAGTAAAGCGCATGATGTAAGCAATATTTATAATCACGTAGACATAAACACCTCTGTTTTACCCCTAGTAGCAACGACACACCCTCGGATTTGCATGTTACTGTTACTCAAGCGCTAGCACAAAAGGGGCACGAACCTACCATCTAGCATAAATACTCTCTCTTAGAGATACACACAATCACTTGGCCAAAGTAACTAGGCACATCGGAGAGCATGCAAGAAACTCCAACAATCGGTGCTAATCCCAGGTAATCATCAATCTCTTCTTTTTCTTCATCTTTTGGGAATTCCACTCGATCAAGCATACTCCTCTCTAGCATTATCAGGAAAACACGGCGACTCAACACATGGAATACGGCCCAACGCACCGAGCCTAATGGATCATTGGCCGTTTTATTGTCCGATTGGACCCGTTCTGGGTTTGCGTCCACATGGACACAACGCGGATGGATGCGCTTTCTTCGACTATCTTGCCTATCAGTGGCACCCTAGTTCTGAGGTACGAATTCGCTTCTAGGGATCATGGTGGAAGACAATTCTATTGAGATCAAGTATGAGATCAATGACCACCAATACAGGGGTACTATCTAGCTGATGGTGTCTATCCTCCGTGGTCTACATTTGTGAAGACAATCTCCAATCTTTGAGGAGAGAAGCAGTCTAGGTTTGTTGAACAACAAGAGAGTGTGCTAGGAAGGATTTGGAGCGGGATTTTGGTGTGCTCCAAACTTGTTGGGTTATTGTTCGGCACCGTGCTAAAACATGGAGCGTTGAAACAGTGTAGCAAGTGATGACTGATTGTGTGATCATGCACAACATGATTGTAGAGAATGAACGTGATGACACTGTCTATGATCAAGGGTGGGAGTTTCAGGGCGAGTTGATCGAGCATGAGAGTGGAGCGGCAACGTTCCAAGAGCCCTCCATATGCATGATGAAATCCTTGATTGGCCAACTCACGTTCAACTTCAAAATAATTTGGTTTAACATGTGTGGACTGACGTAGGAAACCAGTATTTCTCTCTTCACATTTTTTCCAATTTATTTGCTTGTGTGAATAATGTTTAAATATATTTGACGATAAACTATGTTAGTTAAATTTATTATGTAAATGAATTTATTTGATCACGTGAAATATTTCATATGTTCTAGTTAATTAGATGCTTAAGCTACCTGGCGTGTTTGGACGGCGGCGACGTTGTGACGCCGCTCCCCTTCCTGGAGGCATCGTCCGGGGTGGGTGGGGGTGGTTGGCTTGCTCTCTTTGGCCGGTGGCGGTATGTGGCGGTGCTAATCTGGAACGGCGACACTCTGCAACATAGGTGGTGGCTCCCAGCTCTGTGTCTATCCCTTCAGTACGGCTCCTGCTTGCCGGTGGGTCGCGCCCTCGATCCTGGGCTAGAGGGGAAAGGGTCCCCTCTACGGCTGCAGCGTGTGCCGGTGATGGTGTGTGACCAGCTCTCCGGCGACCCAATCTCTGGTGCAGGTGGTGTTGCTAGCTTGTTGCCGATCTCCCTAGTGTGTACCTTCGTTCTTCAGCTTGCGTCTTGTGTCGTGGTGCGGCAGTGGCTGATGGCGTCCGTTGGGTGGAGCTCCGGCGCGGTTGCAGGCGGGCTCTTGGGTGAGTCGCTCTGTGTGCCGACGGTGCGGCGTCCTTCGATCCTGGACAAGAAGGAAAGGGTCCTTCTTCGACAACAGAGACGGCGAGCTGATGCGCTTGGTCTCCTGCTGTTGGTTCACTCTACGTCGACCCTTGCCCACTTGTTCTTCGCCGTGGAGGAAGACGATGATCTCTACTTCTCAAGCGGAGCCTTTCTTTTCCTATTTTTTGTACCCTTGTGATGTTGAGTTCTATAAGTTGTCTCTGCACTTTGTTCTTGCCGTTGTTGGCTTTATTAATTTAAAGCTGGGCTCTTTGAGCCTTCGTTCTAAAAAAATCTAATCTAGCGGCTAGGGTTTTGGGAGGGGAGGAGAGAATTGTGTGTGTGGGGGGGGGGGGGGGGGGGGGAGAGGATTTGGACGGCGGGTATGAGATTAGGGACGGGCGAGACGCGGCTTTTATCGCCGGAGAACGGTTGCCCGCGGCTTCAATAGGCGTGTCGCATTGACGCCGCCGCGTAGCAGAGAGCTGTGGGCGAAGAGCCGCCTCACTGCCGCGTCATGAATGACTTTGACTGCGACAGTTCAGGTCCTATGTCGATGTTTGAGCCGCCTCACTGCCTCACACGGCTGGCCCACCCATCGGGGCGTCGTGCGAAGTTTTGTACGGTGCGTCCAAACGGCTCCCGTCGCGGAGGGAGTGGGCTAGGCATGCTAGAAAAAATATTGGCCCGCGCCGAACGAAATCGAGCTTTTAACGCTGCGGCTGGACGCCAAATTACGTCTGGCACACCTAATAAAGCTATTAACGGTCCTATTAACGCCCCGACTGAAGATGCTTTTAGGCCGCTGCGCCTCCCCTGCGTTGTTTTCAGTCCGGCCAGGCGCTAGTCGGTACAGGCAATATCAGAGGCGCGAGCTGATCTCCGTGCCTGCCGCTGCCCTGCACATAGACAAACGGCCCGCGTCACGCGCCCTGCCATCCTCGGCCGAGAGCGACGACGCTGATAACAACAGGTCACATCCAAATAATCCAATGCAACAGTCCAATTACGTTATTGACAGTTTGACGCGCAGAGGCTCGACGCGGCCGGAGACAAACGCAGAGGCACGAGGTAGGCCGCGACAACTCGGCAGGAGGAGGTGGCGAGCGGTGAGCGCGACGTGCATTGGGGCCTCCTAGCCACGGCGGGGTACTGGCATGCAGCCGGGGAGGGAGAGGCGCTTGATCGACAGGACACCGACGGCGACGCGTCAGGCCGGCATGCCCTGCCCAGTACCCACTCGGCCTGGTGGGAGTTTTGGATCTGCACGCGCTGGGGCCAGCCGCGCGAGGAGCAGTTTTGGGACTTTACTGCGGCGACGCAACGCGTGAGTGAGCGAGCGAATGATCCCATCGTCCTCCGTCGTTGTTAGCCTGTTAGGCGGTTGCGGCAGGCGCAGGGAGGAGCAGCGGGGGACAGCGTAAACGGAAAATAATGGGCGAATAGTAGTGCTGCCGCCGCTGCATGTGCTTACTAGCAGGGGGGCGGTGCGGTGGCCGATCTCGGCGGCTGATCGGCTAGCCCTCGCAGGGGTGTTGATAAAGCGTTTCAAGCCAAATTTTGCATTGGTTAATACTCCAAAAGCTTTTCACAATATAAAATGTTTTAATTTTTTCCACATGTTACTGTATAGGTTCGCTCATCTAGTCTGTATCTAGTCCATATTGATATATTTCAAAGCATCGTATAATTTGAAACGCAGTGAGTAACACATAACAATGTCTCCATGGGACCTTTAATGTGTCCGGCACCCCTAATATGTCCATGGGGGTATGGGCGTGCACTCTGGGACCGGCTGTCCTAGATCGGACAAGTGCAGAATTGCGTTTTTTTCCCAAAATAATTTACTCACATAATCTTTGAAATTATTTATTGTATCTGATGAAAAACATGGATTTAAAAATTCTCGGAATGGATCGTCGCCTGAGGGGGGTGTCGATCCATTCACTACATCTTGGATATAGAACTTTTTTATTTATTATAGTTCATGACACACATACTCGTGACTAGGGATAAAAGATATCCTCCCAATTGAGAGAAATGGAGGTCCAAACAACCCACTAACTAGATCAAAGAAAAATCTTATTGTTGTAGACCATAAAAAACATGACACATGGGCACATATAGCCACAGAAGATCCTACCAATAAATCGGTTGCGGGCTAGAGTGGGTGGCGTGTGGGTCGGTCCGACGTGGCAGGCATGTCCAAACGTGTCCCACACCCGATTCCAGCACGAAGGTTGGGGCGAATAACGGGTTGTCGGACAATTTTTGGGGTCGTCCAGAGCGTTGGTGGCGTCACTGCAATGCCGAAATCAGCCTTGTTACCTAATACCTCGATGTTTGCCTACCGTAATTTATCAGACACTATGCCATTAGTAGTTCCATCTTCTTATTTTCTTCCAATTTTATTTGTTTGTGTGAACAATGTTATTTGGCGGTAGACTATATTTTAAATTTATTGTGTAAACAAATTATTTAATCATGTGAAATATATCATTTGTTTCAATTAATTAGATATATAGAATAGCAAAAAAAGATAAAATGATGATAAATAATAAACAATACAGATCAAATGGATCGCCACATTGGCATCGCCATGGCGAGTAAAAAGCTGACATTGGCTGGACCTGGACGGTAATAGAGGTGTAACCGAATAGGATAATTTCCGGTCCGAACACGATGCGAACCTATAATAACATCCGCATCCGGTTTCCAGGTATCCGTCGGATTCGGATTTGAAACCTCGTATTCGAAGTAGGATATGTTAGTCAAAACATGCACCGGATTTCATCACGATGGTATACCAGCCGCAATTCTGAAACTTCCCGTTCCAATCGGAGCTTCGTAGTATCCGGATCAGCAAACGGATTATCCGACCAAGTTAAATCGGATATTATCCGCACATCGCTCGTCGCCCAGCCCAACAAGGCAACAATCACCGTACGTACCGCCGCCCTCCCTGTGCGTAACGCCGCTGCGGCCGGGCGCCCCTCCTGCCGCCATTTCTCCCGGCGACGCCTCTCCCGCCGCCGTCCCTCCCGGCGACGCCGCTCCTGCTGTCGCACCTCCTCGTGGGTCCTCTCCTCTCGACGCTGCACATGAGCACACTGAACACTCTTATCCGTGGCTTGTGCCTGGAGTGTGATGGTGTCAAACTGAATATTGTAGGTATGATTGTGATAGCTGATCTGTAACTTGTGCGTCACTGCGTGGAGTGTGTGCTAAACTGAATATGGTGTGAGGTGTGATGGCTGTACCAAAACTGAATTTTATGTGTGTCGCTATGGTGGCTGCCATGCGTTATTTTACTCCTTTGTCTCGGCTGCATGGTGCTATCAAAGTGCATGCCCACGTTGAATTTGTTTCATCAGTGTTTCAGTTAGAGAGTTTCTCGATCTACCTATACATGTGTTTATCTGCTTATTTTTATTTCTGATCCAAGTCCACACCGTTTTCATACCTAATTGAAAGAACAAACGATGTTCCGGATGTCGCCTAGAGGGGGGGTGAATAGGCGATTAACACTTTTTCTATTTAGGGGCTTGATAATTGCGGAATAAAACTATGTGTTTAAATTAACAAGCCAACAACCTAAATTACTAGGTTTACCTATGTGCACCAACAACTTATGCTAAGCAAGGCAAGCAACAAGATGATAGCAAGATATAGACTTCAAGCACGATGGCTATCACAATGTAAATTTGCATAAGTAAAAGCTCGGGTATAGAAATAACCGAGGCACGCGGAGACGAGGATTTATTCCCGAGTTCCTCCTTGTTAAGGGAGTACGTCTCGTTGGAGGGGTGTGAGCTCGTCACAAGAGGCCTACTCAAGATGCCACAAAGGCCTCACTCTATTCTCCGATAAACCGCACCCAAAGGTTTGGTTCACCTTCCACTATCAGAATCATTCGAGGCGGAATCCGGAGCCTTTACACCAAAAAGCTTGGGGCACGCATCCACAACCGAATTGGAGGCTCCCAAGAATCACCACAACACCGTCTAGGGTCCAATGACCCAAGAGTAACAAGCTCCCAACCGTCAATCCCACGAATCACCGTGGGGAGCACAACCCGATGCAACTAATGCAAAAGGGGAAGATCACACCAAGTGGTCAAATCCTTATCCCCAAAATCCAACCAAAGCAACTAATGCTATGGAGGGATTTAGGAGGAAGAACGAAGGAGAAACACCAAGAACTCCAAAATCTACATCCAACAAGTTCCCCTCACTTAGAGAAGATCTTGTTTGGTGGAGTAGTAGATCGAGATCTCCTCTCTTGTTTCCCTAAATTTGGGCAAGAATCATCGGAGGGATTAGGAGGAATCGAGCTCTCAAGTTTTGCAACAATGGAGGAGAGAGAGGGGAAAAAACTAGTTGAAACAATGGGGAAGAAGCCCCTTTTATATGGGGCCTCAAAATGTGGCCGTTGGGGGCAGAAAAGCTCCCAGCCCTGACAGCCCGGCCTGGAGCCGGCCTGGCTGGGCAGGAACCCGAAGCGGCCGGCCTTGGCCCGGCCTAAGCCCGGCCTGGGCTGGCCAAACTGCAGAAAAACATCCAACACAAAAACAAACATATTTTGATCATCCGAACTCCGTTTTCGATGTTCTTGGGCTCGTTGGAATCGCAACGAAAAGCTCTACAAGAATATACAGAGAAACATCATAGTCCAATAAGGGAGAATTAAACCAAATGTGGAAAGTAAAACCTTCTCTCGCAAACCGGAAATGCTATATCTTTTGCAAATGAAGTCCGAATGAAGTGAAACCAATTTTGTTGGAAAGAGGACGACAAATGCTACCCTTGGAAATAGCAAACAAGTAATGGAGATTTTGCAAAGAAATGGAAGAGATAAACCTTCCGCATGGATGAACCGTCAAAATCTCCAATACCGAAACCGCAATAGAAGACGCATATGAAAACCATTTTCGGTGACCTTGGCCTTGTCATGATGAGCACGACAAGCACCAAGACCACACCACGATAAGATCCAAATAAGAAAAAATAAATATGATTGCAATGATGCAAAGGTTTGTGCTCTCTACGACAATACGGTCGAGATATTCGGTCGAGAGCCCCTCTTGATAGTACGGCTATCTATCCTATAACCCGGTCTCTCAACTAACATCATGAGACCGGTAAAATAGAAAACCCTATCAAGATCGTACCTTTGCCTTGCGCATTAATCCACTTGAGGTCGAAGAAGACGATCTTCATCTCCTCAAGACGCACCACCTTTCTTGATTGCGCTTCGCTTGGTGAAGATTCACATGTTGCTCCGCCATACACCAATATGGGAGAAGCACTCTTCGGCATATCTTCACTTGGACCTGAGTGTTGATCAACCCGCACTTAGCCTTGATCAACACAAACTCTTCTTCTTTTTCTTCCCTTAGCCTTGATTCCAACGTATGGAGATCAAGCAATGCAAATGGACACACCTACAAATATTGCTCAATGCAAACATTAGTCCATAGAGATTGTCATTAATTACCAAAACCATGCATGGGGGCAACCATGCACTTTCACTAATCCGCTCAGATCAACATATCTATTTGAATCCGCAACCGGTCATTATCCGTTCCGATCCGAATTTGATAAAAAAAATATGGTTGAGGATATGGGTAAGAGCAAAATCCGATCCGATTACATCCCTAGACGCCACGGACCGCAACAAACATGTTTTGTGTCCATTTTACTTGATAGATCAAATGGAGTTTCCTTAGTCGCTCATGGATCAAGATCAAGCGGGTAAAAATGCAAGCTATCCATGTATTAAGATGGCTTCGATGCTCGTTGGTGAGGTGAGCTTCTTTGAATTCAGTCTTTGCTATATTTGGATGATAACTGGGTTCAAATATGTTCTTGAAGAGTGTTAGAGCCATTCCATTCGGGTTGTTCCACCGATGGTGGGTGAGACCACTGTTGTCGTTGGTCCCTAAATTCAATGAAAGGCATGATCAACAACTGATCTTGGTGAGGCAAACAAAATAACTTCAGCTCGGCTCTTTACAACCTCAGATGCAAAAGCCTATCAGATCTATTGGAGAGCCACCAGGATACTATAAGCAAGCATGTTGATTGAGGCCCTTGAGGATTGCAAGTGTGGTTGCGCATCGTAGTTTTCGTCCGATCCACCATCAGGCTCCTTTTGTAGTCCTTCCTCACCCGTTTTTAGAGCTTCTTTTTGAGCTTCTCGTTCGCGTGTTGTGAAGTCTGATTCTAGTTACTCCGGTTGGTGGAGTTCCTCACCATGTAAATGTGCTTTAATATAATATAATATAATATCGTTTGTCTATTCAAATAAAAAAGGAGGCAAAATGAAAGTGCGCAGGTAAGGGCAACTCCAACGCGCCGACCCATTTGGTCCGTTCGGTCGGTTTGGGTGGAAACCAGGGCCCAACGCGCCGACGCAAACGGACCGACGTCCGTTTTTTTCGTCCGCGGAGACCCAATTCCGGCCCAAATTTGAGCCGGGTTTGCGTCGGCACGGACGCGTCTAGACGCCGCGCGGAGTCCGCACCACTTCACCCCCTGGCCCGCCCACTAGTGACCCAATCCTCTTTCTCTTCTCTATCCCTAGTCCATCTCGCCCCGTCCCCCAGCCCCGCGCCATCCATCGTCGCCGCCGCCACCTCCCGCCGCCACACCTTGACCGTAGCCCCCCCCCCCCAAGGCCCCCCCGCCGGTACATCCCGCCTTCATCGTCGCCGGCCAGAGGAGACCGTCTCCACCAGGACGGACTTGGGGCGGCGGAGGAGACCGTCTCCACCACCGGGACCGAGGTCGCCCACGAGGTGTTCGGCCGTTTGCCCAAGGTACGAATTGTCACCATGGATAGCGCGGACGAATATTTCTACAACAATGTGTTGTGTTCATCGTCCTCCTCGGACTCATCCGACGATGAGGCCGAAGTTTTGGTCGCAACACTTGTCGTCAACAACCATCTTGCAAGGCAAGCACCAATGTACAGGGCCTCGGTACCGGGTCGTGCACCGACGTTGGCTCGCAACAGAGAGGCCGACCATGTCCAACTGTTTAAAGATTACTTCCATCGCAATCCAACATATATGGCCAAGCTTTTCCGTCGCTGGTTCCGTATAGCTAGACATGTGTTCAACCGCATTCGGGTCGGAGTGATGACCCATGATGATTACTTCAGATGTAAGCGGGACGCCCTTGGTAAGCTTGGATTCACCTCTTATCAAAAATGCACCGCCGCTATTCAGATGCTTGCATATGGAGTTGTCGGTGATCTTATCGACGAGTACTTGCGCATGGGTGAGTCCACATGCCTAGAGGCCATGTACAAGTTTTGCAGAGCCGTGATTGCGGTGTTTGGCAAGGAGTACTTGAGAGAGCCAACTGTTGCAGATACTACCCGGATTTTAGCGATCAACGAACAAAGAGGGTTCCCTGGTATGCTCGGTAACATAGATTGCATGCATTGGGAGTGGAAGAACTGCCCATTTGCTTGGCAGGGGCAATATAAGGGACATGTTGGCGAGTGCACGGTCATACTAGAGGCTGTGGCTACACACGATTGCTGGATTTGGCACTCCTTCTTCGGCATGGCCGGTTCTCATAATGACATCAATGTGCTTCAGCGCTCTCCAGTGTTCTCTAAACTTTCAGAGGGCAATACTCTAGAGGTGAGCTATGAGGTCAATGGCCATACATATGCCAAGGGATACTATTTAGCTGATGGAAATTATCCGGAGTGGTCTACTTTTGTGAAGACAATCCCCAATCCTACTAACGACGATGAAACTCCAAACAAGAAAAACATGGAGTCTTTTTTTGCAAAAGAACAAGAGGGTTGTAAAAAGGATGTGGAGCGTGGTTTTGGTGTCCTCCAATCTCAGTGGGCTATTGTTCGTCACCCTGCTAGAACATGGAGCATCGACACTATGTGGGAGGTGATGAGTTGTTGTGTGATCATGCACAACATGATTGTGGAGGACGAGCGTGACGGTAGCCTATTTGATAAAGATTGGTAGTTTAGCGGGGAGACGATTGTGCCTGAGTTTGGATCGACAACATTTACAGGGTGGATCGAGTTTCATCGAGAGATGCGTGATAAGATAGCTCACAGACAACTTCAAAAAGATTTGGTTAAGCATATGTGGAATCATTTTGGGAACCAAGAGTCCTAGTTGCTATATTTTTTATCAATTTGGTTGTACTAAATTATTTGTTTGGTTCAATTTGGTTGTAAAACTTTTGATGAATAATTTATCGGATTTGATTATGTAAACTATGTTATTCAATTTGGATGAAAAACCTATCATCTAAAGAAAAATAGATAGGAGCGGACCAAATGGATCGGCCCGTTGGGTGCAGAGCCAAAAAATAATCGGATATGGACGGACCCTATCCGTTTATCGATCCAAACGGATAAAAAAGACTAAAAACAGATCCGTTTTGGTCGCGTTGGAGCCGGCCTACCATGGATCAAACAATCAAATCCACGAGCAAATGGGGCATGCCCGTGGCGCTGGCGTAACTCAGGTTGCCACGCGCCAGTATGGGGGAAGCCCCACCCAAGCTCCGTCCCGCCGCCGAGACATCGTGGCCGGAGCTGCTCGCCCCGTTCGACCTCTCCCGCCTTCGCTCCACGCTGTCCTCCACCCCCTCACCCCGCGTCGCCTCGCCCGCCTCCTCGCGCTCCCGCTGTCCGCGTCCACCTCCCTCCTCCTGCTCCAGTGGTACGCCGCCTCCCACCCCACCCTCTCCTCTCTCCCGCTCCGCCCCCTTCTCGCCGCCGCCGACGCAGACCCCGAGCGCGTGCTCTACCTCCTCGAATCCCTCCCATCGTCCAGCTTCCCCCCAATCCGCGAGTCCCTCCTGATCCCCCTCTTGCGCTCCTTGCCCCCCGGCCGCGCCCTCCACCTGCTCGACCAGTTGCCCCGCCGCTTCGCCGTCTCACCCTCCATCCGCTCCTACAACACCGTCCTCGCGGCACTCGCCAGGGCGGACTGCCATACCGACGTACTTGGGCTCTACCGCCGGATGGTCCACAGGGACCGCATCCCACCCACCACCTTCACCTTCGGCATCGCTGCACGTGCGCTCTGCCGTCTCGGACGCTCCGACGAGGCGCTCGTGATGCTTCGCAGCATGGCGCGGTACGGTTGCATACCTGATACAGTGCTGTATCAGACGGTCATCCACGCGCTGTGTGCGCAGGGTGGGGTCAACGAGGCTGCCACACTCCTCGACGAGATGTTCCTCATGGGGTGCTCTGCGGATGTCGAAACCTTCAATGACATCGTGAACGGGCTATGCACTCTTGGACGTCTGCGTGAGGCGGCGAGGCTGGTGGACAGGATGATGATAAGAGGCTGTGTGCCAAACGCAATGACTTATGGATTCCTTCTCCAGTGCCTGTGTCGAGCAAAGCAGGTGGATGAGGCACGCACAATGCTTGGGAGGGTGCCAGAGCTGAATGTTGTGTTATTTAACACGGTGATTGGGGGGTGTCTTCTCGATGGGAAGCTAACAGAGGCGACAGAGCTGTATGAAATAATGGGTTCAAAAGGCTGCCCACCAGATATGCACACTTATACTATATTGATACATGGGTTTTGCAAGCTTGGGGAGGTTGGTTCGGCCATGCGGTTGCTTAGAGAGATGGAGGATAAGGGTTGTGCTCCAAACATAGTGACCTACACGATTTTGCTGCATTCTCTTTGCAGGAAAGGAATGTGGGGTGACATAAGAGCAATGCTGGAGGTAATGTCGGCAAAGGGCTTGAGTATGAATTTGCAAGGATACAATGGAATGATATATGCTGTATGTAAGGAAGGCAGGATGGATGACGCAATGGCACTTATGCAAGAGATGAAGTGTCAAGGTTACAAGCCTGATATTTGCACGTATAATACAATAATTTATCATCTCTGCAACAATGATCGGATGGAAGAGGCTGAGTATCTATTTGAAAATTTGCTTGACGAGGGTGTTGTCGCCAATGGAATAACTTATAATACACTCATTCATGCGCTGTTTCGCAAAGGAAGCTTGCAGGATGCCATAAACCTTGCGAATGAAATGGCACTTCATGGTTGCTCACTTGATGTTGTTAGTTACAATGGTCTCATAAAAGCCCTGTGCAGAGATGGGAATGTTGATCGGAGCATGGTGCTGCTCAAGGAAATGATAGAAAAAGGAATTAAGCCGAATAATGTTTCATACAACCTCTTGGTTAGTGAGCTCTGCAAGACAAGAAGGGTGCGTGATGCACTAGAGCTCTTGAAGGAGATGTTAAACCAAGGGCTTACTCCTGACATTGTCACGTACAACACACTCATAAATGGATTGTGCAAAATGGGATGGATGCATGCTGCCCTGAATCTCCTGGAGAAGTTACAAAGTGAAGATGTGTGTGCTGATATTATTACATACAATATCCTCATTAGTTGGAACTGCAAGGCGAGATTCCTTGATGATGCTAATATGCTTCTAAACAGAGCTGTGGCTGGTGGGATAACACCTAATGAGCGTACTTGGGGAATTATGGTGCAAAATTTTGTTAGAAAGCCACTTAGTTTTCTATCTGACGAGGTTGAAGGTCATTAATATTCTTGCTATTTATTGTATGTTATGGTTAGCTGTCATGGCTTCATGGATTTTTAATTGCCACAACTTCAGAGGCTGTAAAATCAAAATGGGAAGATCATGGTGTCATCATTATCTTCACCATGTTTACCTGGTATGTATGTCATCTCCTGTTAGAAGTTTGTACTTTTTATCATAAGGTTTAGCATTATTTTCTTGTACCATGCCTTTAGCATTATTTGATTATTTTCTTGTACCATGGCAGTTGTATAATTAGTGGTTTTTAGATACAGTTACTCAGATCCTTCTTGACATGTTCTAGCTGTACCTGGAAAATGCAAAAAGTACTGAAATCTCAGCTGCATAGTTCATTTTAAATCAATATGTTGAAACCTCACTAAAGTCATGAAACCTCAATTAAAACCAAAGACGTTCCATTATAACTAGGGTAAAATTTAATAGAAATCAGAGTTATGATTAATTTATTCAGTTTATTGAATGTAGCACGGCTGGCTCACTGGAATGCCACGGTGGAGCTCTGCTTGACAGTTCCAGTTCTTGTCAACCTCTGATATTGATTGAGAACCACTCCAAATTACAAAAGTATAATCATTAACTGAATTTTCTCTTTTGGTCCATAATGATGACTGAAAAGCTGTGAATGGCGAGCCGAATATTTCAGGTTATAGGAAAAGCAAAGTACATGAAACATCCAATGCTTTCATCCGGCCAGTCTTACTTCAACATGCAGTATTACAGTGTTATATAATTTAGCCAATACTATGTCTCATCAATACATTTTCCTTGGCCTTTGAGCTTACCAACATTCTAGTTGCTGTAAATCGGTCAGTCAAACGAGGGAAACTGATTCATCTTGATTGTTGAATGGTACATTTTAAGAAAACATGCTCTTTGAGGTGATTGCTGCTCATCAACCCTAAGCTCTATGTATTGTGACTGCGTAGTTCTAAACACCAGTTGTTGTGAGTTGTGACTGGTTGGGATTTCATGTGATGATGTTCTTAATTATGATGAAGATGCTGCAGTTTTTATTGAAGTATGAATTATTCTTACGTCTTACCTCTGATTCAGTTGAAGTGTGAATATTACCAGAAAAGTTAAACCTGTGAAGTTTCCCCCACCATGTTCTAGAGCACCAGTCTTCTATCGTTTGCAGTGTTTTGCAACATCTTAGCCCATAAATATTAAAAATTTGCACATCTCAGATTAGGTGGCCACTTGGCATGGGCTTGTGATGCTGTTGTCTGCAGTATGGAGGCCCATGTTTGGGCTCGTATATGCGTTTGATTTTTCAACTGAACACTCCCTCGTGTCTTTACATTTGCACCAATGTTCATTCAAAACAAAGGCGAGAAAACTGTCATCACTTGTACTTTTAAACGTGATTATGAGCTAAATTTTATTCGGTTGTGACTGGTTTGGAAGTTCCCAGATATCATGTTGTAGATTTGTACTGGGCATCATATCCTACACTTCTGCATCGGACTTTGGAGACATTGTTAATGTTCTTTTGCTAGCATCTATGGGTAAACCATACACACGTGTTTCACTTGATTTGGTCGGTTTGCTTTGCAAGCTTGGCAAACCCATAGATTTCATGGTTGGTGGTATGCTGTGCTCGTTTATGGTCACTAATAAGAACAAATGCATGTCATCTTCTATCTTGCCTTCTGTAGCTTATCTGGCTGACATATAATGTAAATTTTTACATCGATATATTATCACTCTTGGTGACAATATGATTTGGATAGAGAAGAGAGAATCTATCTGGTAATACTTTGCGCACAGATCCTTTGAACATCAATTGGATGTCTTATCCATGTGAGATGCTCTGTATGCTGCAACTAACTTTAAGAGTCCATACTTGCATTGCATCTTAGTAATCTTCCACTTGTCCTTTTGATACAGAAATCCTGGTTAAAGTCATTCTTTGCAGGGAAGAGGTTGGTCAGATGTTGTCACGAAGTTCTTAGCTCGTACACAGTGGCTCCATCACTAAGGTAAGTTATTGGGTACATGCATTTTTATCCATTGTGCCTACACTAATGTGTCATGCAGACTGATAATCCAACTACTGGAACAAGGCCTTGAAAGAATAGATGTTCACAACTGATATAACTGGTTGGTTGACTCATACCTAACAAAAGTATGGATCTAACAGCTTCCTTATAATTAGAATTCCTCCCAAGGTCGGATACTCTACTTAATTAGACAGACTAGAAAGAAGTAGTTCTGAGTGAAATTCCTCTCATTTCCGAATGGTCTATGGGGTAGAAGCTATAATCCTCACTTTTTCTTAGCATCTAGACACCACCTATTAGTAAATCAAGAAAGCATTTCACACTGCCTGCGTGCATCAATTATTGCAGCTTTCCGAAGATAGACTGAATGCTGAATGAAGAAAAGACTTATCTCCTGCCATGGCTCGAGCCCGAGCTGCCGCTGTAGTACAATGGGTCTTTCAAGGATCGAGTTGGGTGTGATCTGGTCTTCATCCTCGAGGAGATCCTGGACCTTCACATGAACAAATTCAACGGGTCGATACCAGCAGCTTTTGGTAACCAGTCTCGGCTCTAGCACCTTGATGCAAGCCAGAACCTCACTGGATCAATATCATTATAGAAGAGGGTTCCAGTTATCCTTCAGTTGGAGAGTGTTCGGCTGGAACTTCATGTGGAATCCCTCCTGGACTCTACATGAGCCTTGGATAACATGGTTCAAGCCCAATTTAAAAGGTGATGCGGCACATATGCTCCCGGTTATTAAAATGCTTTTTGAAATGTTAAAAAATTCGAACAAAAAATTTCCCGCGTACATCTCGACATTCTATGTGCTCACAAAGTTGTTTCACGGAAAACCGACAATTTTGATGTCGAGTGCAGAAAAGATAAATTTCGGTGCTAAAAGGCTTTTCACAAGATATTTTGTTTGTTTTTTACACAAGCCACAAAAAAATAGGTTTTCTGTGAAACTTGGCGTGCACACATAGATTGTCCACACGTATGCGCCATTTTTTTGTTCAGAATGTTTTGACATTTTAAAATGTTTTTTCCAGTGGTGGGAGCATATGCTCCCATGTGCCAAAGTGGATTTCTGGATGCAGCACCAACTAATTTAGCTTAAACATTACAGCTCGTTCTCCTCTTCATGGCAGTTTGGATTGCTTGTATGAGGCAGCCAACAATTGATCATCCTCATGCATTCTTCTTATTTATTTATTTTTCGAAATGGGGGTATTCCCCGGCCTCTGCATTCTTCTTATGGTGATTCGTCATATTCAATGAGTTTATCTTCCTAATGATGATCCAAGCATCAACATCATCTCATTCTGTCTTGTTCTGTGCTTGACTCTTGGCTTCAACAAGTTTAGCTGTGGATGTAAGAGGGTCATGTCCTCATCAGCGGTGCTGCTTAGCCTTCCTTTCAGAGCTACCGTGACAGCGAAGTATTAGAGCAGTCCTGATCCTATGGAAATATAGTATAAGCTCGATATGGCTTCCAATGGCCGAGGCTTTTGTCTTTGTGAAGGCCAACACTGAAAAGTTGAAGCCCAACACAACCTGTCGGTTGCTCTGGTGGTTTTAGCTCCAGCCTTGTACGACCATGAGGTGAAGGGTTTGAACCCTTGTGTTATGTCACTATTTTGTTTTCTCAAAAAAAATTGAAGCCAAACCATGAAAATATGAAGACCAGCAGTGATGTGATAAGGGACGATATCTCCGAAGTGAAGGCCTTACTTCAGTACTTCTGACAGTAATGATCATGACAGAGTGGAGGTGAAAAAAAATAAACAGGCAGAAGCAATGTGTGCCATCGCAATGGCCATGCGCCACGTTCCTGGCGCTTGAACCGGGCACTGCCGCTGGTCAAGCCACTCCATTGTTGTTGACATCTTCAATTCATCGGCTCTTCCATACGTAGCAACATCAGTTCCTTTGTTGTCAAATGGAAAAAAAAGAAGCCTTAGGGCTCCTTTGATTCATAGGGTAGGAAAACTGTAGGAAAATGAAACCTACAGGATTGGAATGTCATGCCAAATTGAATCCTATGAGGAATAGTGATTCTCTTTGATTGTGGTAAAGGAAATTTCCATGAAGTTGGACCTCATGTTTTTTTCATATAGGATTTACACTACAAAATTCCTATGGGATTATTTTCTATAGGATATGTTCCTATGAATCAAACAACTTAGATAGGAAAAGTTCTTATAGAATTTAATCCTCCAAAAATTCTATGGTATTCCTTTGAATCAAAGGGGCCCTTAGGTTCTGTGGCCACCTTCGCACCTAGCAGTTTGTCTCGTGTTAAAGGTGTTTGTGTTCATCACCACAGACGCAAGGAATATCGTCTCCTTGCCAACTTGGGAGAAGAAAGAAGGGGACAAATTCTGGTGGAAGCTGCTCGACCAAGTGTTTGTATTTGGGATCAACTTGTAAGATTTCTAAACCATTTAGGTAATGTACTAATGTTGATGAACCTGTTGTTCTTGCTCGTCAGTTCTGTTTATGTGAAATAATATGTGAGCTTGTTTCGGTCTGATAGCAATGAAAAGAGACTCCTCCATTTTCACAGAATGGATATCGAATTTATAAAACAATGAGTATGCTGATTTTCTGCACCGACATGATAAAAGATTGTACTAAATGCCGCTTATTGAGAGAGCGACTTCTTGGTCTCCTGGAACTGACTTAACCCTCGAAAGATCAATATGAAAATGACGGGAAATAAGAGTAATAAGGCCGCCACACCTGATTGTACCCACGAGGTGTTGAATTGTGTACCCACGAGGGTTTGTGCCGACATGAATCACCAACTTGGGGCTCCTTTTGAGACAAAGGAAATGAAGACAATGTTGTTTGAGGTGTATCCTACCAAGGTGTTCTTTCGGCAGAATCGGGATTTCTACGGAGAGGTGACAACAGTGGTCGTCCTGCATGTTATGATGGGATAGGGCAGGCCATGAAGCATCAATAAAACCTTCATTGTGCTGATCCTTGAAGATCGTGAGTCCGAAAGAATTAAGTGCAGTTTCGCCCTAAAGTCTTTGTAACATCATTTACAAGCTTGCATCAAAGGCGATTGCTAACAGGTTGAAGGTCATCTTAGCGGAGATTATTTCAGCAGAGCTAGCAGAGCAGTAGCGCTTGTCCAGCGTATGTGTGCCTACACTTCATAAAGCGCATCAAGGCTAATAAGCATCGTTTTTGTGCACTGAACCTGGATTTGAGGAGGGCCTACGACCGGTTTGACTGGTGCTATTTGGACGCCATCATGTTGAAGCTGGGTTTCAGCGGAGTTAGTGTGGGTGTCGCTAATCATGCGTCTTGTGTCAACAATATCATTTTCGGTGCTATTCAATGGGGCACCGCAGGAGCATTTTTGACCTACTAGGAATCCGTCAAGAAGACCCAATCTCTCCATAGGCCTTTCACGCCTTATAAAATCTCGTAATCAGTCATCATCACTCAATGGTATGATGGCACCCACCGCCCCGACAGTGAACTATCTACTCTTTGCAAATGACACATGTTGTTCTTCAAAACGAGTAAGGAAGGAGATGCAAAGGTGAAGGATGTTGTAGTGAGGTCAACAGATAAATATGGACTAGTCATCAGTATTCTTTAGTAAGGGATGTCCAAAAGAGACAAAGAGGGTATCAAGTCTGAGCTCGATGTGCACAGAGAGACAAAAAATTGGCATTGGAGCTCGGGCTACATGTAGCCCTTTTTTTAAGTTTTTTGAGATCTACATCTTAAAGTTTTAAAAAAATCTCAAAAAATATTGGATGTTTACAATGACGTATTAGTCATGCAAATTTTTAACCCGAAATATTTATATGCCGACCTACAGAAAAATGGTAAATTCTAACAAATCTGAAAAATTCCGAATCATCTGATTCAAAAAAAATCCGAATCATGTAGTAGAAAAAGGGGCTTTAGTCCCAGCAGAGGGCCTTTAGTCCCGGTTGCGCAACCGGGGCTGCGCAATCGGGACTAAAGGCGGGTTTTCTGAATTTTTTTACTTTTTTTTTATTTTTTTTTCTGAATTTTTTTAATTTTTTTTCGAATTTCAAATCTTTGAATTATTTGACAATTTCATCTCTAATCACCCCTATTCTCAGGTCAAAGTGCATACCTACCGGTCAACCCTAATCTCTAACTTCCCGGCCGGTCAGCCATCCTCTCACTGCTCCAGCCCCAGCACGCTTAACTTCCCAGTTCCCTCACCCCAGCTGCCAAGTCTGCAATTGTTGTTTTCTTGACAATAGTAAGCTATCAATCCTATTAACCCTTAGGTCTTAATGGCACATGATTAATTTTTTGAATTCCAAACAATTATTAAAATAAACAACAATGATTAACAAACAACAATGATTAATAAACAACAATGATTAACAAACAACAATGATTAATTTACAAATAAATTGGAAAAATCAAAAAAATAAAAAATTTCAGGAAAACTCAAAAATTCGCAAAAAAAACAAAAAAATCTAAAATAATAATAAATGTTAAAATTAATTGAAAAATAAAAGAAACAACAAAATAATTTCAAAATTTCAAAAAAAATCAAAATTTTCCAATAATAATAAAATTAAAATAATTGAAAAATAAAAGAAACAATAAAAGAATTTCAAAAATTTCAAAAAAATAAAATTTTCCAATAATAATAAAAGTTAAAAATAATTGAAAAATAAAAGAAACAACAAAAGAATTTCAAAAATTTCAAAAAAAATCAAAATTTTCCATTTTTCCTGGCAAAACCTAAAAAAATGAAAAAAAAAAACTTTAGTCCCGGTTGGAGATACCAATCGGGACTAAAGGTAAAAATGCTGATTTTTTTGCAAAAACCTTTAGTCCGGGTTGGTGTCCAAAACCGGGACTAAAGGTCCTCGCGCGTGACGCCACACCTTTAGTCCTAGTTGGAGCCACCAACCGGGACTAAAGGTCCCGTATGAACCGGGACTAAAACCCCCCGAGCCCCGCGTGGCTTCCGAGCCGCACGAACCGGGACTAATGCCACGATTAGACCGGGACTAATGCTCTTTTTCGGAGTGGACAAAAGCCCCGTTTTCCACTAGTGTGTACTTTTCACAACCTCGGATCCAAAAATTTGTTATTTTTACACAACCCAAAATACAAAATATGCCGAATTGATTTTTTGCATACTAGTAGAAATAATCATTGTCTACATCTAGGATTTATTTTAGATATTTTTGGAACTTAGAAATGTGTTTTTTGAATTTTTCAAAAAACGGGCTCCATGGAGCCCGTGCTCCAAAACGCTGCACTCCTAGATGAGAAGTATCTTGAGATGCCATATGATGTTAGTAGATCAGAGAGTGGACTTTTAAATACCTGAAAGAAAGAGTATGGAAGAAAGTTTCGGGATGGAACAATTGTTGTTAGTGGACGGGAAATTAATTCTTATCAAGTCAGTAGTGCAGGCGATGCCAGCGTTCTCCATGGCATGCTTCAAGCTAACACATGGCTTATGCGACCATATCAATTCTATGCTTCGCAAATTCTAGTGGGGCAGCAAGGAGGGTAAGCGACTGCATATGTTGTCTTTGTTGGAACACAACGATACAACCAATATGATGGTAGCATCAAACTTTTTAATAGCCCGACGTATTTTGTAGGAGCCAGCCACCCTGTTTGCTAAAGGTTGCGTATTTCCCTATGTCGGATATCTGATATATTGAATGCATATTTACGTTCACACCCATCGCAAGTCTAACGAGCGGTTCTGGAGGGCCGCGACACTTCGCAATTGGGCGGGATTGGAGATGAAAATACAATGGATGCGTGGAGGCAGAACTGTTTTGCCCGGGATGAATGCCTTTGAACAATAGCCTCGAGAAAAACTGTTTTCCCCTAGATGAATTCCTTTGAACAATAGCCTTGAGAAAATTGTTTTCCCTGGATGAATGCCTTCGAACAATAGCCTCGAGAAAAAGTGATCATCCATGCTGTGTCACGACTTTATTAACAGTAATTCACATCTTGGGATCTGGACAAGATCGAGTAGTTCTTCCTTCAAATGGATGTGGATACTATCAAGAACGCCCCCCTATGAACCCAGATGACTTCTGGCCTCGCATTTTGAGAGAACCAGATTGTTTTTAGTCTGGTCGGTGTATCGAGCCCTAGTCACGATGAAGGAGACCCGGGAGGACTAGTTAGAACGACGCACGCCATCCTCAAGCTTAGTGGATGAAGGTAAAATGTGGACTAATCTATGGACGTGCGATGTCCTTGAGCGTGTGTTCTTGTGGACACTAGCGCAACATTCTCTCTCCAGTTAATAGAGATGTTTGCCACCACATGCATATGGCGCCGTCGAGTGCATGCTTAGTGTGCGGCCTACAGGATTCCTGGAGGCATTCATTGATTGAGTGCATCATTGATACGTCCATTTTGCATCACTATTTTATATCATAATTTACTATTATTCATGGATATATTTCATATTAGAATGCAATACTTATGTTATTTTATCTTATTTTTCATGTTTGATAATCGTTGGTGATTTGAATGTCGGAGCCCGGAATCAGCTGGAAAAAGCACTGTCAAGATACTGAACTTCTGCAACTCCAGAAATTCTGCAAAAATTCAGAGATTATTATTTCGCCAGAAGACGAGAGGAGCCAGAAGGGCGACCAGAGGGGGGCCCACTAGTAGGAAAAGGCTTATAGGTGGATTACTTAGCCGTGGCGCACCACTATATTGGTGTGCCACGAGTATATAGCCGTGGCGCACCAGACACAGATGCGCCACGCGTAGGACATTACCCGTGGCGCACCAAAATAGTGGTGCGCCACGGCAAAGTGCAGGCTGGGCTGACGGAGGGGCACCCTTCTTAGCCGTGGCGCACCACTATTTCGGTGCGCCACGGGTAAGAGTATAGCCGTGGCGCACCTTATTCCAATGCTACCCGTGGCGCACCTTATTCTAATGCGCCACCAAAATAATGGTCTCGGGGCCAAATTTTGACCCCACATAGCCGTGGCGCACCAAAATAGTGGTGCGCCATGGGTAACCTCTTACCTGTGGCGCACCACTTTGCCGTGGTGCTCCCATGCACACACACCCCCAAGTATGTTTACTGCTTTGTGCTCCCATGCGCACACACACACACACACACACACACACCCCCCCCGCGTGATCGCCTTTTCAGTTTTAAAAAGGGTAAAAGAAAATTTTAAAAAATAAAATCCTTTGAGATGTAGTTATGTTACGTAACCTAGTTGTTAGGAAAAATATGAAATATGAATTTCGACGTATTTTGCAAAAAAAATTATGGAAGAGTAAACCGGCGATAACTTTTGCATACGAACTCGGATTTTGACGTTTAATACCTTAAAAAAACTAGAGAAAAAACCACATCCAATCCAAATGGCTATGGCCTTTTGAGCCATTTTTTGCGTACAGAATCCCCAAATTCAAAAGGGAACACCTATTTTTTTGAAGTTTAAGTTTTCTGGCTAGAAAAAATAAATAAAACTTACCCGTGGCGCATGGAAGAGATGGTGCGCCACGGGTAGTTGTAATACTCATGGCGCACCACTATGATATGCGCCACGGGTAACATGGGGGGGGAGGGGGGCAACACCACGATCCGACGGCTCCCAGCGATCCGACGGCTCACAACAACTTAAACTAGCACACAATCCGTGTGCTTGTCCTTTCTTGTCTCTGATTGGTCGAGAGGGGGGCATCTCCTCAACCTTATCTCCTTCTCTCCTCCTCCCCTTTCTCCTCTTTCTTGCCCCCACTTCTCCAAGCCTCTCCCCCTTCTCCTCCATCCAACTCTCACCGGTGAGCACCGACGACGGCCGCGGCCGGGGACGGCCGGCTAGAACCACGACGGCCGGCGACCTCCTCCACGAACGATGGCAAGCTCCTCCCCGACGGCGAGC
This sequence comes from Puccinellia tenuiflora, assembly GCA_012064385.1. Lineage (NCBI taxonomy): Eukaryota > Viridiplantae > Streptophyta > Magnoliopsida > Poales > Poaceae > Puccinellia > Puccinellia tenuiflora. The sequence goes on along the minus strand of QRDG01001222.1, from coordinate 2,181 downwards.
TCCTCCACGACGGCGCCTCCTTCATGACGGCGAGCTCCTCCACGACGGAGAGCTCGACGGTGACCTCCTCCACCATGGCGACCTCCTCCACGACGGCGACCTCCTCGACAACGGCGAGCTCCTCCACGACGGCGAGCTCCATGACGGTGAGCTTCTCCACGACGGCGAGCTCCATGACGACGAGCTCCTCCATGACGGCGACCTCCTCCACGTCGCGAAAAACTCTACGGAGAGCACCTCCACGACGGTCGGCGAGCTGCCGGACACGCCGACGTGGGCGGTGGCCGGTGGCTTTTTTTTAATTCGGAAATTCATAGTCGTGGCGCACCAAAACTAGGTGCGCCATGGGTATGTGCATATAGCCGTGGCGCACCAAAACTAGGTGCGCCATGGGTATATAAACATACCCGTGGCGCACCTAGTTTTAGTGCACCACGGCTATATGCACATACCCATGGCGCACCGGGACCCTGCGCCACGGCTATTGTGTTACGCGTGGCGTGGCAATCCGTGGCGCAGGGCCCTATGCCATGGGTAAGCAAAATCGGTGCGCCACGGGTAACCTTTTTCCTACTAGTGACAGGGTGGCCAGACGCCACCCAGGCGCGGCCCCACCCTTGACCGCGCCTGGGCCCCACCTGGAGGCCCAGTGTCGCTTCCGGCTCCCCCCTTTCGCGTATATCACCCCTGAGCTAAAAATCATCGGGGACACTTCGAAGAAATATTCCGCCGCCGCCTCGGGGGCAGAAACCACAGAGAGAGAAAAGCTCTCCGGCAGGGAGAAATCTGCCGGGGAAATCATCGCCATCGCCATCGTCATCGCCACGAGCTTCATCGGGATCATCATCAACATCATCCTCACTGACAGAACCATCATCCCCACAGCTCCACTCTGTTCTGCTGTTGCATCTAGGGTTATACTTGTTGTAGTTCATTGGGATCACTTTTCCGGTGTTGATTGCCTTGTGTAGTTGATGATATTGAGTTTTATCGGTGAAATACTTTTATGACTAGATTGTTAATCATTCATTTATCACCTCTGATCATGATCCATATGATGTCTTGTGAGTAGTTTGTTTAGTTCTTGAGGACATGGGGAAGTCTTGTTGCAAGTAGTGGAATTATACTGAGTAATATTCAATGGTTTAATATTTAAGTTGTTGTGCTATTCTTCTATTGGTGTTATGTGAATGTCGACTACATGACACTTCACCTTTACGGGCCTAGGGGAATGCATCATGCATTTAGTTTGCTTGTGAGGTGGTTGCAGGAATGACAGAAACCTAAACCCCCGCCGGTAAACTAGTGCATGAGGGAGTGTAGGATCTCAGAGTTTAAGGTTGCGGTTAGTTAATTCTTAAATACTTCATTGCATTTGCGGATTCTTGTAGGGAAGTGTAATCACAAGTGTGTTCTAGTCCAAGTAAGGGCGGCTCATTAGCATAGGTTCACCCACACAACACTTAGCAAAACATTAAACATTAATCAGCGGTATAAAGCGAAAGTGACTTGACATAATTCCCATGTGTCCTCAGGAGCGTTTTAGCCATCTGAAAGAACGAACGATGTCCCGAAGTTGCCTAGAGGGGGGGTGAATAGGCGATTAAAACTTTTTCTATTTAGGGGCTTGATAATTGCGGAATAAAACTATGTGTTTAAATTAACAAGCTAACAACCTAAAAACTAGGTTTGCCTAAGTGCACCAACTACTTATGCTAAGCAATATGACAACAAGGTGATAGGAAGATATGAACTTCAAGCACGAAGGCTATCACAATGTAAATTGCATAAGTAAAAGGCTCGGGTATAGAAATAACCGAGGCACGCGGATACGAGGATTTATTCCCGAGTTCCTCCTTGTTAAGGGAGTACGTCTCGTTGGAGGGGTGTGATCTCGCCACAAAAGTCCTACTCAAGATGTCACAAAGGCCTCACCCTATTCTTCGATGAACCGCACCCAAAGGTTTGGTTCACCTTCCCCTATCGGAATCCTTCGGGGCGGATTCCGGAGCCCTAACAACTTTTGGGGCACACACCCACAACTCAATTGGGGGCTCCCAAAACGTGCTGAAGCTTCACAAGCCGAAGTCTTCACGGCACCACCACCGTCTAGGGTCCAATGACCCAAGAGTAACAAGCTACCAACCTTCAATCCCACGAATCACCGTGGGGAGCACAAAC
>QRDG01001221.1:0-113084 GCA_012064385.1 Puccinellia tenuiflora | reverse complement strand
GGCGCCACCGGTCAGCAATTCACAAAATCCTCAAATTCCAAACCAAAAAAAAGTTATGGCCAACAGAAGAATTTTCCCAGCAAAATAAAAAAATCAAAAAGGGAAAAAATTCTGTGGCCGCACCAATGCCAAGGATGCGCCACAGAATTAGTTGGGCGGGATTCGAAATTTGAATCCCGCCCACAATTCTGTGGCGCACCGGTCAGCAATTCACAAAATCCTCAAATTCCAAACCAAAAAAAGTTATGGCCAACAGAAGAATTTTCCCAGCAAAATAAAAAATCAAAAAAAGGGAAAAAATTCTGTGGCGCACCAATGCCAAGGATGCGCCACAGAATTATTGGGCGGGATTCAAATTTGAATCCGCCCAACAATTCTGTGGCGCACCGGTCAGCAATTCACAAAATCCTCAAATTCCAAACCAAAAAAAAGTTATGGCCAACAGAAGAATTTTCCCAGCAAATAAAAAAATCAAAAAAAGGGAAAAAATTCTGTGGCGCACCAATGCCAAGGATGCGCCACAGAATTATTGGGCGGATTCAATTTGAATCCCGCCCAACAATTCTGTGGCGCACCGGTCAGCAATTCACAAAATCCTCAAATTCCAAACCAAAAAAAAGTTATGGCCAACAGAAGAATTTTCCCAGCAAAATAAAAAAATCAAAAAAAGGGAAAAAATTCTGTGGCGCACCAATGCCAAGGATGCGCCACAGAATTGTTGGGCGGGATTCAAATTTTGAATCCCGCCCAACAATTCTGTGGCGCACCGGTCAGCAATTCACAAAATCCTCAAATTCCAAACCAAAAAAAAGTTATGGCCAACAGAAGAATTTTCCCAGCAAAATAAAAAAAATCAAAAAAAGGGAAAAAATTCTGTGGCGCACCAATGCGAAGGATGCGCACAGAATTATTGGGCGGATTCAATTACCCAATTCTGTGGCGCACCGGTCAGCAATTCACAAAATCCTCAAATTCCAAACCAAAAAAAAGTTATGGCCAACAGAAGAATTTTCCCAGCAAATAAAAAAATCAAAAAAAGGGAAAAAATTCTGTGGCGCACCAATGCCAAGGATGCGCCACAGAATTGTTGGGCGGGATTCAAATTTGAATCCCGCCCAACAATTCTGTGGCGCACCGGTCAGCAATTCACAAAATCCTCAAATTCCAAACCAAAAAAAGTTATGGCCAACAGAAGAATTTTCCCAGCAAAATAAAAAAATCAAAAAAAGGGAAAAAATTCTGTGGCGCACCAATGCCAAGGATGCGCCACAGAATTATTGGGCGGGATTCAAATTTGAATCCCGCCCAACAATTCTGTGGCGCACCGGTCAGCAATTCACAAAATCCTCAAATTCCAAACCAAAAAAAAGTTATGGCCAACAGAAGAATTTTCCCAGCAAAATAAAAAATCAAAAAAAGGGAAAAAATTCTGTGGCGCACCAATGCCAAGGATGCGCCACAGAATTATTGGGCGGGATTCAAATTTGATCCGCCCACAATTCTGTGGCGCACCGGTCAGCAATTCACAAAATCCTCAAATTCCAAACCAAAAAAAAGTTATGGCCAACAGAAGAATTTTCCCAGCAAAATAAAAAAATCAAAAAAAGGGAAAAAATTCTGTGGCGCACCAATGCCAAGGATGCGCCACAGAATTATTGGGCGGGATTCAAATTTCGAATCCCGCCCAACAATTCTGTGGCGCACCGGTCAGCAATTCACAAAATCCTCAAATTCCAAACCAAAAAAAAGTTATGGCCAACAGAAGAATTTTCCCAGCAAAATAAAAAAATCAAAAAAAGGGAAAAAATTCTGTGGCGCACCAATGCCAAGGATGCGCCACAGAATTATTGGGCGGATTCAAATTTCGAATCCCGCCCAACAATTCTGTGGCGCACCGGTCAGCAATTCACAAAATCCTCAAATTCCAAACCAAAAAAAAGTTATGGCCAACAGAAGAATTTTCCCAGCAAAATAAAAAAATCAAAAAAAGGGAAAAAATTCTGTGGCGCACCAATGCCAAGGATGCGCCACAGAATTATTGGGCGGGATTCAAATTTGAATCCCGCCCAACAATTCTGTGGCGCACCGGTCAGCAATTCACAAAATCCTCAAATTCCAAACCAAAAAAAGTTATGGCCAACAGAAGAATTTTCCCAGCAAAATAAAAAAATCAAAAAAAGGGAAAAAATTCTGTGGCGCACCAATGCCAAGGATGCGCCACAGAATTATTGGGCGGGATTCAAATTTCGAATCCCGCCCAACAATTCTGTGGCGCACCGGTCAGCAATTCACAAAATCCTCAAATTCCAAACCAAAAAAAAGTTATGGCCAACAGAAGAATTTTCCCAGCAAAATAAAAAAATCAAAAAAAGGGAAAAAATTCTGTGGCGCACCAATGCGAAGGATGCGCCACAGAATTATTGGGCGGGATTCATTGAACCACATTCTGTGGCGCACCGGTCAGCAATTCACAAAATCCTCAAATTCCAAACCAAAAAAAGTTATGGCCAACAGAAGAATTTTCCCAGCAAAATAAAAAAATCAAAAAAAGGGAAAAAATTCTGTGGCGCACCAATGCCAAGGATACGCCACAGAATTATTGGGCGGGATTCAAATTTCGAATCCCGCCCAACAATTCTGTGGCGCACCGGTCAGCAATTCACAAAATCCTCAAATTCCAAACCAAAAAAAAGTTATGGCCAACAGAAGAATTTCCCAGCAAAATAAAAAAATCAAAAAAAGGGGAAAAATTCTGTGGCGCACCAATGCCAAGGATGCGCCACAGAATTATTGGGCGGGATTCAAATTTGAATCCCGCCCAATAATTCTGTGGCGCACCGGTCAGCAATTCACAAAATCCTCAAATTCCAAACCAAAAAAAAGTTATGGCCAACAGAAGAATTTTCCCAGCAAAATAAAAAAATCAAAAAAAGGGAAAAAATTCTGTGGCGCACCAATGCAAGGATGCGCCACAGAATTATTGGGCGGGATTCAAATTTGAATCCCGCCAACAATTCTGTGGCGCACCGGTCAGCAATTCACAAAATCCTCAAATTCCAAACCAAAAAAAGTTATGGCCAACAGAAGAATTTTCCCAGCAAAATAAAAAAATCAAAAAAAGGGAAAAAATTCTGTGGCGCACCAATGCCAAGGATGCGCCACAGAATTATTGGGCGGGATTCAAATTTGAATCCCGCCCAACAATTCTGTGGCGCACCGGTCAGCAATTCACAAAATCCTCAAATTCCAAACCAAAAAAAAGTTATGGCCAACAGAAGAATTTTCCCAGCAAAATAAAAAAATCAAAAAAAGGGAAAAAATTCTGTGGCGCACCAATGCCAAGGATGCGCCACAGAATTATTGGGCGGGATTCAAATTTTGAATCCCGCCCAACAATTCTGTGGCGCACCGGTCAGCAATTCACAAAATCCTCAAATTCCAAACCAAAAAAAAGTTATGGCCAACAGAAGAATTTTCCCAGCAAAATAAAAAAATCAAAAAAGGGAAAAAATTCTGTGGCGCACCAATGCGAAGGATGCGCCACAGAATTATTGGGCGGGATTAATTCGAATCCCACAATTCTGTGGCGCACCGGTCAGCAATTCACAAAATCCTCAAATTCCAAACCAAAAAAAAGTTATGGCCAACAGAAGAATTTTCCCAGCAAAATAAAAAAATCAAAAAAAGGGAAAAAATTCTGTGGCGCACCAATGCCAAGGATGCGCCACAGAATTATTGGGCGGATTCAAATTTCGAATCCCGCCCAACAATTCTGTGGCGCACCGGTCAGCAATTCACAAAATCCTCAAATTCCAAACCAAAAAAAAGTTATGGCCAACAGAAGAATTTTCCCAGCAAAATAAAAAAATCAAAAAAAGGGAAAAAATTCTGTGGCGCACCAATGCCAAGGATGCGCCACAGAATTATTGGGCGGGATTCAAAATTTCGAATCCCGCCCAACAATTCTGTGGCGCACCGGTCAGCAATTCACAAATCCTCAAATTCCAAACCAAAAAAAGGTTATGGCCAACAGAAGAATTTTCCCAGCAAAATAAAAAAATCAAAAAAAGGGAAAAAATTCTGTGGCGCACCAATGCGAAGGATGCGCCACAGAATTATTGGGCGGGATTAATTATCCGCCAACAATTCTGTGGCGCACCGGTCAGCAATTCACAAAATCCTCAAATTCCAAACCAAAAAAAAGTTATGGCCAACAGAAGAATTTCCCAGCAAAATAAAAAAATCAAAAAAAGGGAAAAAATTCTGTGGCGCACCAATGCCAAGGATGCGCCACAGAATTATTGGGCGGGATTCAAATTTGAATCCCGCCCAACAATTCTGTGGCGCACCGGTCAGCAATTCACAAAATCCTCAAATTCCAAACCAAAAAAAAGTTATGGCCAACAGAAGAATTTTCCCAGCAAAATAAAAAATCAAAAAAGGGAAAAAATTCTGTGGCGCACCAATGCCAAGGATGCGCCACAGAATTATTGGGCGGATTCAAATTTTGAATCCCGCCCAACAATTCTGTGGCGCACCGGTCAGCAATTCACAAAATCCTCAAATTCCAAACCAAAAAAAGTTGTGGCCAACAGAAGAATTTTCCCAGCAAAATAAAAAAATCAAAAAAAGGGAAAAAATTCTGTGGCGCACCAATGCCAAGGATGCGCCACAGAATTATTGGGCGGGATTCAAATTTCGAATCCCGCCCAACAATTCTGTGGCGCACCGGTCAGCAATTCACAAAATCCTCAAATTCCAAACCAAAAAAAAGTTATGGCCAACAGAAGAATTTTCCCAGCAAAATAAAAAAATCAAAAAAAGGGAAAAAATTCTGTGGCGCACCAATGCCAAGGATGCGCCACAGAATTATTGGGCGGGATATTCGAACAATTCTGTGGCGCACCGGTCAGCAATTCACAAAATCCTCAAATTCCAAACCAAAAAAAAGTTATGGCCAACAGAAGAATTTTCCCAGCAAAATAAAAAAAATCAAAAAAAGGGAAAAAAATTTGTGGCGCACCAATGCCAAGGATACGCCACAGAATTATTGGGCGGGATTCAATTTCGAATCCCGCCCAACAAATTCTGTGGCGCACCGGTCAGCAATTCACAAAATCCTCAAATTCCAAACCAAAAAAAAGTTATGGCCAACGAAGAATTTTCCCAGCAAAATAAAAAATCAAAAAAAGGGGAAAAAATTCTGTGGCGCACCAATGCCAAGGATGCGCCACAGAATTGTTGGGCGGGAATCCCGCCCAACAATTCTGTGGCGCACCGGTCAGCAATTCACAAAATCCTCAAATTCCAAACCAAAAAAAGTTATGGCCAACAGAAGAATTTTCCCAGCAAAATCAAAAAAATCAAAAAAAGGGAAAAAATTCTGTGGCGCACCGATGCCAAGGATGCGCCACAGAATTATTGGGCGGGATTCAAATTTCGAATCCCGCCCAACCAATTCTGTGGCGCACCGGTCAGCAATTCACAAAATCCTCAAATTCCAAACCAAAAAAAAGTTATGGCCAACAGAAGAATTTTCCCAGCAAAATAAAAAAATCAAAAAAAGGGAAAAAATTCTGTGGCGCACCCAATGCCAAGGATGCGCCACAGAATTATTGGGCGGATTCAAATTTGAATCCCGCCCAACAATTCTGTGGCGCACCGGTCAGCAATTCACAAAATCCTCAAATTCCAAACCAAAAAAAAGTTATGGCCAACAGAAGAATTTTCCCAGCAAAATAAAAAAATCAAAAAAAGGGAAAAAATTCTGTGGCGCACCAATGCCAAGGATGCGCCACAGAATTATTGGGCGGATTCAATTTCGAATCCCGCCCAACAATTCTGTGGCGCACCGGTCAGCAATTCACAAAATCCTCAAATTCCAAACCAAAAAAAGTTATGGCCAACAGAAGAATTTTCCCAGCAAAATAAAAAAATCAAAAAAAGGGAAAAAATTCTGTGGCGCACCAATGCCAAGGATGCGCCACAGAATTATTGGGCGGGATTCAAATTTCGAGTCCCACCCAACAATTCTGTGGCGCACCGGTCAGCAATTCACAAAATCCTCAAATTCCAAACCAAAAAAAGTTATGGCCAACAGAAGAATTTTCCCAGCAAAATAAAAAATCAAAAAAAGGGAAAAAATTCTGTGGCGCACCAATGCCAAGGATGCGCCACAGAATTATTGGGCGGATTCAAATTTGAATCCCGCCCAACAATTCTGTGGCGCACCGGTCAGCAATTCACAAAATCCTCAAATTCCAAACCAAAAAAAGTTATGGCCAACAGAAGAATTTTCCCAGTAAAATAAAAAAATCAAAAAAAGGGAAAAAATTCTGTGGCGCACCAATGCCAAGGATGCGCCACAGAATTGTTGGGCGGGATTCAAATTTCGAATCCCGCCCAACAATTCTGTGGCGCACCGGTCAGCAATTCACAAAATCCTCAAATTCCAAACCAAAAAAAAGTTATGGCCAACAGAAGAATTTTCCCAGCAAAATAAAAAAATCAAAAAAAGGGAAAAAATTCTGTGGCGCACCAATGCGAAGGATGCGCCACAGAATTATTGGGCGGATTCGAACAATTCTGTGGCGCACCGGTCAGCAATTCACAAAATCCTCAAATTCCAAACCAAAAAAAGTTATGGCCAACAGAAGAATTTTCCCAGCAAAATAAAAAAATCAAAAAAGGGAAAAAATTCTGTGGCGCACCAATGCCAAGGATGCGCCACAGAATTGTTGGGCGGGATTCGAAATTTGATTCCCGCCAACAATTCTGTGGCGCACCGGTCAGCAATTCACAAAATCCTCAAATTCCAAACCAAAAAAAAGTTATGGCCAACAGAAGAATTTTCCCAGCAAAATAAAAAATCAAAAAAGGGAAAAAATTCTGTGGCGCACCAATGCCAAGGATGCGCCACAGAATTATTGGGCGGATTCAAATTTTGAATCCCGCCCAACAATTCTGTGGCGCACCGGTCAGCAATTCACAAAATCCTCAAATTCCAAACCAAAAAAAAGTTATGGCCAACAGAAGAATTTCCCAGCAAAATAAAAAAATCGAAAAAAAGGGAAAAAATTTGTGGCGCACCAATGCCAAGGATACGCCACAGAATTATTGGGCGGGATATCCCGCCCAACAATTCTGTGGCGCACCGGTCAGCAATTCACAAAATCCTCAAATTCCAAACCAAAAAAAGTTATGGCCAACAGAAGAATTTTCCCAGCAAAATCAAAAAATCAAAAAAGGGAAAAAATTCTGTGGCGCACCAATGCCAAGGATGCGCCACAGAATTATTGGGCGGGATTCGAACAATTCTGTGGCGCACCGGTCAGCAATTCACAAAATCCTCAAATTCCAAACCAAAAAAAAGTTATGGCCAACAGAAGAATTTTCCCAGCAAAATAAAAAAATCAAAAAAAGGGAAAAAATTCTGTGGCGCACCAATGCCAAGGATGCGCCACAGAATTATTGGGCGGGATTCAAATTTCGAATCCGCCCAACAATTCTGTGGCGCACCGGTCAGCAATTCACAAAATCCTCAAATTCCAAACCAAAAAAAAGTTATGGCCAACAGAAGAATTTTCCCAGCAAAATAAAAAAATCAAAAAAGGGAAAAAATTCTGTGGCGCACCAATGCCAAGGATGCGCCACAGAATTATTGGGCGGGATTCAAATTTCGAATCCCGCCCAACAATTCTGTGGCGCACCGGTCAGCAATTCACAAAATCCTCAAATTCCAAACCAAAAAAAAGTTATGGCCAACAGAAGAATTTCCCAGCAAAATAAAAAAATCAAAAAAGGGAAAAAATTCTGTGGCGCACCAATGCGAAGGATGCGCCACAGAATTATTGGGCGGGATTCGAACAATTCTGTGGCGCACCGGTCAGCAATTCACAAATCCTCAAATTCCAAACCAAAAAAAGTTATGGCCAACAGAAGAATTTTCCCAGCAAATAAAAAAATCAAAAAAAGGGAAAAAAATTGTGGCGCACCAATGCCAAGGATACGCCACAGAATTATTGGGCGGGATTCAATTTCGAATCCCGCCCAACAATTCTGTGGCGCACCGGTCAGCAATTCACAAAATCCTCAAATTCCAAACCAAAAAAAAGTTATGGCCAACAGAAGAATTTTCCCAGCAAAATAAAAAAATCAAAAAAAGGGGAAAAATTCTGTGGCGCACCAATGCCAAGGATGCGCCACAGAATTGTTGGGCGGGATTCGAATCCCGCCCAACAATTCTGTGGCGCACCGGTCAGCAATTCACAAAATCCTCAAATTCCAAACCAAAAAAAAGTTATGGCCAACAGAAGAATTTTCCCAGCAAAATCAAAAAATCAAAAAAAGGGAAAAAATTCTGTGGCGCACCAATGCCAAGGATGCGCCACAGAATTATTGGGCGGGATTCAAATTTGAATCCCGCCCAATAATTCTGTGGCGCACCGGTCAGTAATTCACAAAATCCTCAAATTCCAAACCAAAAAAAAGTTATGGCCAACAGAAGAATTTTCCCAGCAAAATAAAAAATCAAAAAAAGGGAAAAAATTCTGTGGCGCACCAATGCCAAGGATGCGCCACAGAATTATTGGGCGGGATTCAAATTTCGAATCCCGCCCAACAATTCTGTGGCGCACCGGTCAGCAATTCACAAAATCCTGAAATTCCAAACCAAAAAAAAGTTATGGCCAACAGAAGAATTTTCCCAGCAAAATAAAAAAATCAAAAAAGGGAAAAAATTCGGTGGCGCACCAATGCCAAGGATGCGCCACAGAATTATTGGGCGGATTCAAATTTTGAATCCCGCCCAACAATTCTGTGGCGCACCGGTCAGCAATTCACAAAATCCTCAAATTCCAAACCAAAAAAAAGTTGTGGCCAACAGAAGAATTTTCCCAGCAAAATAAAAAAATCAAAAAAAGGGAAAAAATTCTGTGGCGCACCAATGCCAAGGATGCGCCACAGAATTATTGGGCGGGATTCAAATTTTGAATCCCGCCCAATAATTCTGTGGCGCACCGGTCAGCAATTCACAAAATCCTCAAATTCCAAACCAAAAAAAGTTATGGCCAACAGAAGAATTTTCCAGCAAAATAAAAAAATCAAAAAAAGGGAAAAAATTCTGTGGCGCACCAATGCGAAGGATGCGCCACAGAATTATTGGGCGGGATTCGAACAATTCTGTGGCGCACCGGTCAGCAATTCACAAAATCCTCAAATTCCAAACCAAAAAAAGTTATGGCCAACAGAAGAATTTTCCCAGCAAAATAAAAAAATCAAAAAAAGGGAAAAAATTCTGTGGCGCACCAATGCCAAGGATGCGCCACAGAATTGTTGGGCGGGATTCGAAATTTGATTCCCGCCCAACAATTCTGTGGCGCACCGGTCAGCAATTCACAAAATCCTCAAATTCCAAACCAAAAAAAAGTTATGGCCAACAGAAGAATTTTCCCAGCAAAATAAAAAAATCAAAAAAAGGGAAAAAATTCTGTGGCGCACCAATGCCAAGGATGCGCCACAGAATTATTGGGCGGGATTCAAATTTCGAATCCCGCCCAACAATTCTGTGGCGCACCGGTCAGCAATTCACAAAATCCTCAAATTCCAAACCAAAAAAAAGTTATGGCCAACAGAAGAATTTTCCCAGCAAAATAAAAAAATCAAAAAAAGGGAAAAAATTCTGTGGCGCACCAATGCGAAGGATGCGCCACAGAATTATTGGGCGGGATTCGAACAATTCTGTGGTGCACCGGTCAGCAATTCACAAAATCCTCAAATTCCAAACCAAAAAAAAGTTATGGCCAACAGAAGCATTTTCCCAGCAAAATAAAAAAATCAAAAAAGGGAAAAAATTCTGTGGCGCACCAATGCCAAGGATGCGCCACAGAATTGTTGGGCGGGATTCGAAATTTGATTCCCGCCCAACAATTCTGTGGCGCACCGGTCAGCAATTCACAAAATCCTCAAATTCCAAACCAAAAAAAAGTTATGGCCAACAGAAGAATTTTCCCAGCAAAATAAAAAAATCAAAAAAAGGGGAAAAATTCTGTGGCGCACCAATGCCAAGGATGCGCCACAGAATTATTGGGCGGGATTCGAAATTTGAATCCCGCCCAACAATTATGTGGCGCACCGGTCAGCAATTCACAAAATCCTCAAATTCCAAACCAAAAAAAAGTTATGGCCAACAGAAGAATTTTCCCAGCAAAATAAGAAAATCAAAAAAAGGGAAAAAATTCTGTGGCGCACCAATGCCAAGGATGCGCCACAGAATTGTTGGGCGGGATTCAAATTTTGAATCCCGCCCAACAATTCTGTGGCGCACCGGTCAGCAATTCACAAAATCCTCAAATTCCAAACCAAAAAAAAGTTATGGCCAACAGAAGAATTTTCCCAGCAAAATAAAAAAATCAAAAAAAGGGAAAAAAATTGTGGCGCACCAATGCCAAGGATACGCCACAGAATTATTGGGCGGGATTCAATTTCGAATCCCGCCCAACAATTCTGTGGCGCACCGGTCAGCAATTCACAAAATCCTCAAATTCCAAACCAAAAAAAAGTTATGGCCAACAGAAGAATTTTCCCAGCAAAATAAAAAAATCAAAAAAAGGGGAAAAATTCTGTGGCGCACCAATGCCAAGGATGCGCCACAGAATTATTGGGCGGGATTTAAATTTCGAATCCCGCCCAACAATTCTGTGGCGCACCAGTCAGCAATTCACAAAAATCCTCAAATTCCAAACCAAAAAAAAGTTATGGCCAACAGAAGAATTTTCCCAGCAAAATAAAAAAATCAAAAAAAGGGGAAAAATTCTGTGGCGCACCAATGCCAAGGATGCGCCACAGAATTATTGGGCGGGATTCAAAATGTGTAAAAAATCTGAAAAAATTCAAATAATTAGGATTTTTCATATTATTTCATATTTTGATTTTTCTGAATTTTTTGAAACTTTAAATATTTTTTTTGCATTTTTTGAATTTTTTCAGAATTCTGTGGCGCACCAGGCCAGGTGCGCCACAGAAATATTTTGTGTGGCGCACCTTGCTTGGTGCGCCACAGAATTCTCACATTTCTGTGGCGCACCAAGCAAGGTGCGCCACAGAAAATATTTTTGTGGCGAGAATTCTGTGGCGCACCCAGCAAACCTGGGGGTGCGCCACAGAATTCCAATTTGGTGCGCCACTGATAGCCATTTCTGTGGTAGTGTCGCACCCAACCTAATGTTCCTTGGCTCTGCCCCAAAAGTTGGATATTCATCGTCTAATGCTTTCCACAGGCATGCATCCGAAGGGTGTGTCAGATTTACCTTTTCGTTCCGCTCTCGATCTTCAGAACTTTCTCCCTTCTTTCCGCGTGCCAGCGCATGAGCTTTGCTTCCTTGCGGTCCGCGAAATAGCGCCGCAGACGGGGGATGAGCGGAAAGTACCACACAACTTTTCGAGGAGCTTTATTCCTCCCTTTCTTGTATCGAGCAGCCTTGCACACCGGACATGTGGTCTTGTCCGCGTCCCCTTCCCGAAAGATGTAGCAGTCGTTGATGCACACGTGGTATTTTTCGTGCGGTAAATCAAAGGGGCACACGATTTTCTTGGCCTCGTCACAACTTTTAGGACACATGTTCTCCTTCGGAAGCTTGCTCTGCCAGTATTGCAGACTTGCGTCGAGGCTTACGTTGCTCCATTTGTATCTTGCCTTCATCTGCAGAACATCGAGTGCTACTTTCAAGCGGGAGTCATCCGGTTCGCAATCTGGATACAACGGAGTATTCGAGTCTATCTCTAGTTGCACCAGCTTAGATTGCTCTCTTGCAACAGATCTGGGGTTAGTCGTCTTCTTGAGAAGCAGTTCTTTGAGATGAGGGTCCCGCACGACTGAAGTTAGCGGTGCCTGCGTGTCCTCGTCTTCCTTCATTACGTGTTTCTCATCAGTGTCTTCTCCAGCATATATGTCATGTGTCGGATGAGCCGGATCTTGATCATCTTCTTGCACCTCGTTGTCATCATTGACCTGCTACCATTCCTGATCATTTCCTGCCGCCGCCTCATGGATTTCGTCATCATCTACATCATCACTTATCCACTGAGTGTGCCCCTCCATGAAACTACGCCTGAGCAGGTGCTCCAGCAATTGTCCACTAAAGGGGTCGAGGGCGCCCTCTAGTCTGCATTTTCGACACGGACATTGTATCATTTTGCGATTATTCCATAACATGTCTTCCGTCGCGTGCCTCAAGTATCTATTCACGACACGTTCGCTCAAAGTGACCATTGTCGCCTGCACGGTGTAGAACAAATAATACAATTATTAGAACCATATATATATCGTTTTTCACGAAAAAATTCGGCATGACCTTCCTAGAAATAGGACCTAAGAGGGAGTGCCAAAATTTGCCGAGACGGAAATTAATCAACATCCCGGCAAAATATTGGCAACTCATTTTAATTTCACATTTTCATACAACCACAACATGCACAATTTCACACATATATATAGTCCATTCCGGCAAATTTCGGTCAAATTTACAAAAAATCTTTAATTTATATATAGTCGATCCATCATAATTAGATGACCACACGTACGAGATCGAGTCAAGTTCACCGACAAAGTGTCCAATGCTTGGAGCTTTGAGTCTTTGGGTTGGAGAGAGAGAGAGTGGGGCTAGATCTAGAGAACGAGGGAAGGGAAATCCTTTGGTGGATATGGTTTAAAGAGGGAGGTGAGGATAGATCTATCAAATAAACTAGTTTTTATTGGTTAAAACTAGTGGGAAATGATGGGGGGGTGGGGATCTAATGGGATAGTTGTGAGGTAGTGTGAAGGGGAGAGTGAGGTGCAATAATGGAGTGGGGTGGGTGGCTGGTCGAGTTAAAGTGAAGCTCCAGGTTACCACTGGCGAACATGCGTCTTGTTCGCCAGTGGTGCATAAAATACCGCTGGCGAACATTTCCGCCCAGTTCGCCAGTGGTACTTGCACCACCACTGGCGAACATGTATCCAGTGATAGTTACCGCTGGCGAATGCTGTTTTCTTGTTCGCCACAGAGTGCCGGCCCGATGGCTATAGCTCTTTTCCTACTAGTGATCGACTTCGTGATCTTCGCCGAGATCTACCTCAAGTTCTTTGCCGACCATGCCGCCAAAGAAGAAGCTCGACGTCGCGGCATCCAAGCCGGCCTCCCCCACATGCACTCAGGCTTCTGGTGAACATCGGGCCGCTGCGGCAAACCAAGTCGCTCCTCCTCCACTGCCCCCGGAGAAGACGGTGCCAGATGGAGCGGGCGGCAACATCCGGAGCGGCGAGGACACGGCTGCTGATAATCCCCAAGAGCAAGGAATCACTGTAGCACAATTCGATAAGTATTTGAGTGTCAAACCCACGAGGAGCTGAAGGTAAACTATCTATTATCTAAAGCCCTATAACCCTCTTATATGGCCTTTTATGCAAAGCAATAAATTTGAGTATGAAAAGAACTAACTAATGGATGCAAGTGATGTGGAGTAGGTTTATCTAGCAACAAGTTTCTAATGCAAGTATCTTAGAGCAGTTTTATCAAGGTAACAAGTAGAAAGAATCTCAAGTAGCAAATATCTCAAGGGAGCAAATGTTCTGGAAATTGTTATTTCATTCGTGTGGTTGTGACAATTAGTGAAGCACATGTTTTAGTCTTAATTGTTTCTTCTAGGAGGGAGCCATAAATAGGTGTAGTCAAGTGAATGAGAAAATTACACAACTATTATGATGGATCTCATGGCCAATTGAATGTGCAGCACAAGAATTATTAAGACATAATTGTCCCACCATAGCCTTAAGTTCTAGGGTCTCCCATATATCCCCCAATAGATGCAACTTCATGATTCGATCTTGGGTTTAATTGTCCTCCCAAGTCCTCCTCACTCCATTACCTTACCGGTGATCACCTTACATGCATTCCCCAACAAATGCGTGCACTCATACATTGTACATCAAGACAATCATAAAAGATAACAAAACTTGTATGCAACCAATCAACGAACTATTTCACTATTGCCATGAAAAATCACTTCTCAAACATAGATGGAGAGACACAATAGATCATGGGAAGAGAATATTGCATCATACATCATGTTTGCCAAGAGTTTACAGTGGAGAGATGGAGATGATCTTGCTGTACATGTTGATGATGATCACGCCGGAGGGGGGTGGAGCCCTCCGGAGGTGGATTCCGGCGGCGTTTCCCCCCTCTGATCTTCTCTGGCGGCAGCCTTCTGTCTCTCTGTTTCTTGTTTCTCTCGTATGGTGGCTCTCCTCTGGAAAAACGTCGGGGGACCTCTTATATAGGCGTTTTTAGGTCACGAGGATGCTTATGGGCGAAGGATCGATGCAAATGGGGCCACGAAGGCCAAGTTGGATGGGCCCATGCGGCCTGGTACTATAGCCACGTGGGACCCTCCCTTTTGGTCCTCCGGCCTCCGTTCGTTGACTTCTTTCGCTCCTAAATCTTCTCCTTCCAAAATATTGACCCTCCTAAATTTATAGCTCATTATGACGTCGTTAAGGTCCTGAAACAAATAAAGAAGAAATAGGGGTTTTCTGCCTACGCAGGATTAATTCCATAAAAAGGGGAAATCATTATAAATTACCAAAAATCATTAAATAACAGTAATATACCCCTTATATGATGCAAATATGAATGGAATATAACTATTATAGTGCAAAGTTCATGTATGCATTTTAGATGCATCAGCTGCGCAAGAGAAATTCACCAGGCCTCACCCCTCGCGCTCGGGAGGGGAGAAGAGCGTCGACAGCAACACTGGCAAGGATCCCACTACCGGGGAGAAGAGTGACGGCATCCGCGCCGGCGAGGGCCAGCAAGGCGCCAAAAGCAAGTCCTGCACGCTCGTCTCCGCAGACGCGCAAGCTCATCATGACGCCCTTGTCACTTCCAAGGCCCTGATGGAGTTTCCTCCGAGCACTGACAACCCCAAGGTCTACCAGGAGTGGCGGCTCCACGTGGAGGGGCTCCTCAACTTCGCCGACGGCAGTCCCAGGTGTGAGCCCGCTCACGCTCCCACAGTCGACAATCCCGAAGCCAGGGGGTGAGACGCGTGAACCCCGGAACCATCCCCGGGGCGAGCACCTAGGCGAGGCTGTACCTCCACGAGCAAACCCCCTGTAGCCGGTCGGGCGAACCACGACCTCGACCCGGTCATCTCTGTCTGATCGTCCTCTACGCTCAACCGAGATCTGCACAACGACCTCAACAACCGCCTGCATGAGGACATGCGCACACGCATCGAGCACCGCCGGGAATGCCATCGTCGGGAGGATCGGGATGACGACATAGCCGAGGGCTGCCTCGCCCTCTCTCCCGAGTTCCGCCAGGCCACCTGGCCCAAGAAGTTCAAGATCGACGTCCTCCGCTACGATGGCACCACCAACCCCCGGGACTTCCTGTAGCTCTACTCGCTCGCTGTGGTGGTCGCCGGGGCGGACGCGATCATGATGGCCAACTGGTTCTCGTTGCCCCTGAAGGGAGACACCCAGTCGTGGCTTCTCAACCTCCCCAAGTGCTCCATACGATCCTGGCGAGCACTAAAGGAGGCATTTCTGGGGGCTTTCTAGGGCGGGTACCAGCGCCCGAGAGTTCCCAGTGATCTCCACGACTTCAAGCAGCTTCCGGGTGAGACTCTCCGCAAGTTCATCCAACCCAGAAGATGAACACCATCTCCTGCATCAAAGAGGAGCTGGTGATCTAGTCCTTACACGCCAACGTTCGGCACAACCGGATGCGCGAGAAGTTGAGCATATATCGCATCGAGACCACCCGTGAGCTCTGGGAGCTCGCGGAGCACTACGCCTGTGGAGAGGAAGGGGTTAGAGTCCCTGGGGAGGACGAACCCAAAGACAAGGTCACCCCCACCAAGAATAAGAAGCGGGACCCTGGACCCGACAAGCGCGTCTTCGTCACCGAGCCTCTCCCCAAGAAGGCCAAGCCGGCCTCAACGTCTGAGGGCGAGGAAGATCCATGGTGCCACATTCACCCCGACGGCAACCACCTGCTCAAGGACTGCCGCCAAGTGAATGGCCTCACCGTGCATGCACATCGCCAGGCTGGCGGGGTCGGCCCAGCGCCTGCTACAGCTGCGGACTCCCCGGGCACTACTCCCGGGACTGCCCACGGGTCACCAAGGCGGTGGCGGCTGGGGGTGGGGACGTGGAGGAGGTCGTGGAGGCTGCGGCAGAGGGCACGGAAGCCAAGGCGGACGCGGACCAAACAACCCAGAGTTCGCCGACAGCGGGGACGCTCCGGCTCCTCCGGGCGGCAGCAATGGACAGTTCCAAGAGATCAACGAAGTTGTCGGGTGCATCCACGGAGGAGCCTTCCTGCCTCCTTCCAACAACAAGGGCAAGAGACTTGTCAGGAGCTGACCGCGGTCGCCTCGGCGCCACCAAAGCCCCTGGAGTGGTCCAACCAGGTCATCGCCTTCGACCCAGAAGATCACCCCGACAGCATCGCCGGGGTAGGTACTCTGCTCGTGATCGTGTCGCCCATCATCCACAGCTACAAGGTCACCAAGATGCTGGTCGACGGAGGCTCCAGCCTCAACCTGCTGACGGCAAAGGTCTTGGCCACACTGCAAATTCCCTTTTCCTGCTTGCAATACACTGGCATGTTCCAAGGCGTAAACGGGAACGTCAGGCGGCCTCTGGGGAAGATCTCTCTTCCGGTTACTTTCGGTGAACCCGAGAACTTCCGCACTGAGTTGATCGTCTTCGACATCGTCGACATGCCGCTCCCATACAACGGCATACTCGGCCGGCCTGCGCTGGCCAAGTTCCTGGCCGTCTCCCTCTTCGCCTACAACATGATGAAAATCCCGGCGGCATGGGGCGTGATTAAGGTCAAGGCCACCATCAACGACACCATCTACTACGTCCAGAAGCTGAACCAGATGGTGGCAATGACGGCGGATACCCGTCAAGATGTGCAGGAGGCCGGTGCCGGTGCCTTCTCTGGGGACGGAGGTTATTCCGGGGGCTCGACATCCACTTCCTCCAAGAAGGCGCCATTCCACGGTGACCGGCAGATGACCAAGAAGGTAGCACTAACGAGCGACGGTTCCCGCACCATCACCATCGGTGCCCACCTTGCTGACAAAAAGGAAAGCGTGCTCGTCGCCTTCCTTCGGGAGAACTCTGACATCTTCGCATGGGAGGCGTCAGGTTTACTCGACGTACCAAGGGAGGTGATAAGCACAAGCTGGCGGTGAACACGGATGCCCGCCCCGTGAAGCAAGTTCTGCGAAAGCAGAGCAAGGAGAAGTTGGAGTTCATTGTCACCGAAAACCGACAAGCACCTGGAAGCCGGTGTCATCATGGTGGTTCCTCACCCTACCTGGGTGGCCAACCCTATGGTGGTGCCAAAAACCGATGACTGATGCGTGCTGGCAGAGTTGGGTTGTGCCCCAAGAGAAGGCGTGGATGTAGTAAGTAGCAGTTTTCCCTCGTTAACAAACCGAGGTTTATCGAACCAGTAGGACTTTGAAATCAACAACAAATTGAATGTTGAAGATCTTAGATGCTTAATCTTCAATAGACATGGACCTGCACACACTCAACCAAATACTTTGCCCCCAATGACGGAAAGGTTGTCAATCTTTCCGGTCTCACAGAAAACAAAGCAGTTAATTGTATAGTGAAATAGATGAAAGTATGAAAATGGACCAGTGGAGTAATGATGATGAAAAGTGATGAATAAAGGTTGCATCAATGTAAAAAGATGGACCGGGGGCCATGGGTTCACTAGTGGAGTCTCTCAAGTAAATAAAACACTCATATGATGAGTAAACAAATTATGGCTAGGCAATTGACAAGATTATAACACAAACTTAATCTAGCTATGACAAAGAGAATATGATAATGATTATGTAGGCATCACGACAATGAACAAAGAGCGTTGAGTCCAACTACATCTTTGTCTAAAAAGTCCACCGCGGGATCGCTATCCAGCCTGTCACCCAACGATAGTAAGTTACAAGCAACAGACAATTGCATTAAGTAAAGCGCAAGAAGTAAGCAATACTAATATCAAAAGAGACACTAACACTGCTGTTTTACCCTTAGTAGCAACAGCACACCCTCGCCCTTAGAAGTTTCTGTCACTCGTGCCCAGGAAAAAAAGGGGCATGAACCCACTATCTAGCATAAATACTCCCTCTTGGAGATACACACAATCACTTTGCCAAAGTAACTACGCACATCGGAGAGCATGCAAGAACATAAATCAACATATAAGAATCATGCACAATCTGATCGTAACTTCATAATCCATCGGATCCCAGCAAACACATCACATAGCATTACAATAGTCAATCTTGATCATGTTAGCCAGCTCATAAGATCATAATACATGAAGCACAAGGGAGAGACTACCATCTAGCTACTGCCATGAACCCGTAGTCCAAGGTGGGACTACTCACAAATCATCCCGGAGGAAGGCATGGCGATGAAGAGCCCTCCGAGATCGATCTCCCCTCCGACAGGGTGCCGGGATTAGCTTCAGAATCACCCCTGAACTAGGGTTTATGGTGGCGGCGCCTCGGGGTAACTTCTCTAGAAAATAATGGCCTCCCTGATGTTTTTAGGTCATGAGGCTTTTTATGTGCGTCGAGGGAGGCCGAGGCGGTGCCCAGAGGGCAGGGGAGGGCCCCACCCGCAGGTCCAGGTGGGGCCGCGGCCGCTGGCCGCCCCTGGCCCCTGGGTGGCCGCCCCAGGTCACCCTTTGGTCTCCAGGTGGCTTCCGTCGAATAAAAATTCTCCGTAAATTTTCAGCGCAATCCGACAATATTTCCTGTGGTGGACTTTCTGAAATACAACAATAGTAAAAATAGGAAACTTGCACTAGGCATCTTGTCAATAGGTTAGTCCGACAAAATGCATAAAATGATGTAATATGATAGTAGAAACATGTGACAACATCACAAAACTAGCACAGATCAATAAAAATTATAGATACGTTTGACACGTATCAGCATCCCCAAAAGCTTAACTCCTACTCGTCCTTGAGTAGGTAAGTGATAACAAAATAATTTTTGATGAGACATGCAACCAACACAATCATGATCAAGATAGTAATGTAAAACATAGGACGTGAATGAATTGATACAAAACAATTGTCTATAGTTGATAGCAAGAAAGTACTTAATAACCAAGTTGAATCATTCAAGCAAAACCTTTCATAAATAGTACGTTAAAGACATGAAATCAATGTGACCCACATATTTGACTAATTCTCAAAGGTAAAAGTTCCATGACAAAAGTGTTTGAGAATCAACACAAAGGAAGATGTAAGTATTAGCAAAAAGCTCCAACTTCCAATGGCTTATCTTATAGATAAAGTCAATATAAAGATTCATGTTTAATCTGACGATGCAATATGATAAATGATACCTAGGGTCAATGCTATAAGTTTGCTTTGGTGGAGATAGAAGGAAAAGAAAAATGACTCAACATTAAAAGTAAAAGAAAGGCCCTTTGTAGAGGGAAACAGGGATTAGTCATGTGCTAGAGATTTTTATTTTTATAAAACAGAAGTAAAACAATTTTGAGAGATGCATGCTTTCGTCAACGATTTCACAACAGAGAAGCTATCTAGTCCCCCATAACAAGCAAGGCTTTTAGACTTGTGAGAGCAGCTGGTTTTAGAGGAACGAGTACATTCCTCTTTCTCCTTGGTTTCACCACTGTCTAATGTTTTGAGCTGATTTCTCAGATTTTCATTGCGCGGAGGAGAATCGTGAGTTATATTTATATTTTGCTTTTTGACACCGGGTGAAAGGGGGGAAATGACCTTGCTTTTTGACAAGTTATATCTAGCTCTCTACTCCTCCCTCATGAGCTTCAAAACAGAGGCACAAAAAGCAGTATTTTGAATATTTTCAAGGTAGCATATGACAAATTTACTTGGAATGGCAAGAAATACCATGCATAGGTAGATATGGTGGACTCAACTGGCAAGATAGTTTGGGTTTGGGATTTGGATGCACGAGTGAACTCTATACTCAATACGAATTTTTAGGCTTAGCAAAAATGGTATTTGAAGCAAACATCTAACATTAACCGGTAACAGAGTAACATAACACATTAGTCAATCATAACCATAAACACTCCACACCGTCTCCCTTGTTGACCACATAGTTCTTTTGATAGAAAGATTAGCTTTATGAATTAACAACTACGAAACACCACACAGTTTCAAGCTTTTAACTGTATTTCTTTACCAATCGATTTCCACTCAAATAACCAGCAAGTTTAAGCATTCATCTTAATATCTCAAAACAATTGAGAAGCGTCATGTATCCACACCATGATCTACAAGACTATGCAGGCTATCATTTCATTCCAGTATCACATGGATAGCATTTTGTCACTTTGACAATTCAAGCAATTCATCAATAACAACTCTCCAACAAGTATAAGTGAAGAATAAAAGAGTTTAACATCAACAACTAGCAGCTCTAAACAAGATAAAAGCTAAAAGCGAGAGCTTACTAGCAAACAAACAGTAGTTAAGAATACTCAACAAGATATAAGCGAAGCAAAGGAGTATTCAAATGAAAAAGCGGAGCGTGTCTCTCTCCCACACAAATAGAGCTAGGATCCAACAAGGATATGACCAGCAAACAAACTAAACAAAACTGAAAGCAAAAAGACGCTCCAAGCATTGCACATAATAAGTAAAGTGATAAAAACTTAGTTCAACGAAGACGACCTCATGATAGTCGATGAAGAGGATAGGATTCCTTGGGCATCCCCAAGATTTGACGCTTGATGGTTCTTGATATTCAGAGGGTGTACCATGGGGGCATCCCCAAGCTTGATATCTGATCCATCTTCAATTTCTTCGTTATCCTCTCCTTTGGAACTTAAAAAATCCTTCACACAAAACTTCTTATAAGCTGATTAGAGGGTTAGTGCTCATAAATTAAAATGCACATGTGTTCAACTCAAGACAAATTGCAAACAACTTTATTAGGCATTAGCTACTGTTTACTAAGCCTCAATGTGGTACTACTACTCTAGAGTATCACATTTGACGATAGTGAAGAGACGAATACAAAATAAAAGCAGAATCTATCAAAAACTGAACAGTCTGTAATGATCGAATTTTTCGAGGCACTTCTGTTGCTCAAATAAGAAATCTCAAAACTATCGAAAGATAGATAAAAGTATCCTGCTTACTGTATAAAAATGTCAGAAAAAGATAAAATTCAAGGATTTTATGGATTTTCGAACAGTGAAGGACAGAAATTTGTTTATGAACAGCAAAACAATACCTCGCACTTTAAATGCATTAGAGGCTAAACTTGGCACAAAAAACCAAAAGAAAAAGATACAATGAAGTTGCTACAGAGGCAATAACTTCATGACTCAAGAAAAGCAGAAAAAACAAACTGAAAGTAAAGATGGGTTGCCTCCCAACAAGCGTTTTTCCTTAATGCCTTTTAGCTAGGCGCAATGCCAAATATCAAGTCTTTTCAAAATCAAGGTCATCGTCCTCCAAATGAACACTAGCAAATTTATCATAGATGCATTTGATGTTACCAATTTTGGGCCGAGAATCACCCTTCTCCTTTCTCTTTGGTGGACTACTCTCATCAAATAGATTTTGAGAAGCAATCCAACCCAAATTGACTACTCTCCTTGATCTCTGATCCATCTTCAATTTCTTCATTATCCTCTCCTAGGAGTTTAAATGGTATAACAATATCAAATTTCTCCTCTACCTTAGTTTTGCGAGTGTACTTCCTTAGATTTTCATCCCTAATATCCAAAGAATAGTGAATATTAGGATATGAACCAAGAGCATCATACCGAGCAAATATTTTCCTAGATTCATTAACTATATCATCAAATTGATGGAGAAGAGTTTCTAATACAAAATCTTTCTCCTTTCCTCCCTCCATGCTATCAATCTTCAGAAACATTTGCTGTAATATAGGATTTAAATTAACAAACGTCTTCTCCAGATGAGCTACCAAACAAGATATAGCGGAATCATAACTATTAGTTAGCTCAACTATTGATCTTTTATCATGAGTATAGAGTTTGCTAACAAAAGTGAGGAATTCTTCAATATTATCCTTTCCAACAACATCCGCACTTCCTACCTTAACATCTTTCATACCAAACTTAGGAGGAAAGATGGCTACTAGATAAAAGATAAACAAAACTGAAATAAAGATTACACTATTTTTTTGGGTTTTTTAAAATTTTGCAACAAGAAAAGTAAGCTAAACGAGAAATAAAGCAAGCAAAAAAAACAAAGTAAAGTGATTGAGAGTATGAGACTCCCCTTTCTGTAGCTCCAAAGTCCCCGGCAACAGCGCCAGAAAACTGCTTTATTGCTGCTGGCAGAGTTGGGTTGTGCCCCAAGCGAAGGCGTGTATGTAGTAAGTAGCAGTTTTCCCTCGTTAACGAACCGAGGTTTATCAAACCAGTAGTACTTTGAAATCAACAACAAATTGAATGTTGAAGATCTTTGGTGCTTAATCTTCAACGGACGTGGACCTGCACACACTCGACCAAATACTTTGCCCCCAACGACGGAAAGGTTGTCAATCTTTCCGGTCTCGCAGAAAACAAAGCGGTTAATTATATAGTGAAATTGATGAAAGTATGAAAATGGACCAGTGGAGTAATGATGATGAAAAGTGATGAATAAATGTTGCAATCAACGTAAAAAGATGGACCGGGGGCCATGGGTTCACTAGTGGAGTCTCTCAAGTAAATAAAACACTCATATGATGGGTAAACAAATTACAGCTAGGCAATTGACAAGATTATAACACAAACTTAATCTAGCTATGACAAAGAGAATATGATAATGATTATGTAGGCATCATGACAATGAACAAAGACCGTTGAGTCCAACTGCATCTTTGTCTAAAAAGTCCACCGTGGGATCGCTATCCAGCCTGTCACCCAACAGTATTAAGTTGAAAGCAACTGACAATTGTGTCATGGTATTGTCGAATCTACCCGCGGCAGGGGTGCCATCGAGCTAGGTAGAGAGAGGGGTTTTGGAGATGTGGGGTATTCCGGCGATGGGATAGATACAAGTTTACCCAGCTTCGGATCACACATCGGTGGCGTGATCATACGTGCTGCTATAAGTCACTATATGGCAATATCACCGGGTTACAATGATGGATCTCGCCGAGATAGAGGTTCTCGCCGAGAT
This sequence comes from Puccinellia tenuiflora, assembly GCA_012064385.1. Classification (NCBI taxonomy): domain Eukaryota; kingdom Viridiplantae; phylum Streptophyta; class Magnoliopsida; order Poales; family Poaceae; genus Puccinellia; species Puccinellia tenuiflora. The sequence goes on along the minus strand of QRDG01001221.1, from coordinate 89,859 downwards.
CACTATGTCTAAGCTGGATCGAGTTGATTCGTACCCTTAGGCGTCCCGTAGGCCGGCTTATTAAGGCGTCCGGCCTAGGGCTTACAGGAGGAAACCTAGCGACTAAGTCACAGAGTCCTAATATAATCCAGCTTGGGCCTTGCCTTGTGGGCTAAGTCTTCCGCAATGCTGGCCGCCTTCTGGAACCTTCCCTTAGCCGGATGGGCCTCCTGCGCTTCATCGCACTGGGCCGCCCGGTAAGCCGGATTTCGGCTTACCACCACTATGGGCCACCCTGGTGCGCTGGCTTTACTTCACATCCGTGAGGATACCTGTTCGGCATAACCCCAACAGTAGCCCCCGGAAAGCTTCAAGTACTCGCACGGTTGGCTTCATTTTCCCGACAAAGCGTTGCCCGGGAAACTCTTCATCCGTCTTCAGTCTTGGAGCATTCCCAGAAACCTGCAATCATGCCGAACTTGTTTGTCGATCTCAATGTGCCGACTTGTTATGCCGGGAAAACGCTTGAGTGCAATTTGACATGCGTCCCTTGATTTGACGGCTCTGTCAGACCTGGAAGAGTGAGTGGAGGAGCATCTTTGAACGTAGGGGCTAACTCCGTTTTTCCCGCGCGAGAATCGAGTCGTCGGAGGGAAGAGATCGTCTCACAACGGCTCGATCCAGGACGCGTGGCGGAAATCTCGGCTCCGGACCGTTGCGTGAATCTCAGCGCACCCGCTATAAATATGGGCCGCCTCGTCTTCGCCACAGTCACGCACCATTTGCAAACCCTAGCTCCTTCTTCCTCCAGATCTCCCGAGCTCAAGTTCTTCCGATTCTCCACCGTGCTCCATGGCGTCCAGTGCTCCGCACTCTCCCATCATCGACGCCACTCCACTCGACACGGCTCCGCCGATGGGCGGCTCCGCGTCCACGACCGCCGCCGCCGACACCGTGCCAACCGCCGCTGCATCTGCATCTTCCCCGGCCCCGGCGAGCACCTCCACTGCCGCAGGCCGCGATGAAGTGGCTTTAGCAAAAGCCGCTGCTGAAGCCGCCGCCACGGTGGCCACTGCTTCTGCGGCCGCTGATGCTGCAGTTGAAGGCTTGAGTGCCGGCGAAGAAGAGGAGGAAGAGGAAGCCGGCAACAACAAAGGTGCGGCCAACAACCCGACCCACAACTGGGTCTGCTCCGCTGTGGAAGAGGGCGAGCTACGAAGCATGGCCTCCGACGGCGTCCTTCCTCTGTCTTCCACGACTGCGCCGGCTTGGCGCTCCGCCTTAGGCGACCCGTACCCAACACCGATCAGGGATGAGCGGGTACTTCTCTCTTCCCATATAGGGGTTTCTCTTTGCCGCCGTCGGCTTTCTTGATAGAGATATTAGACCATTACGGCCTCCAACTCCACAACATCACCCCCAACAGCTTGTTATACATCTCCGGCTTTGTAGCACTCTTTGAAGGCTACTTAGGCATAAAACCAAGGTTAGACTTGTTCCAAAGATGCTTCTTAGTCAAGAGGCAAACCGTGATCAAGGAGTTACTAGTGGTTGGCTCCATCAGTTTCAACTACCGCCGGGATATAGACTGTACCCTCAGGTGCCAGTCGTTGAATCGGCAAAGGGGTGGGCATCCACCTTTTTCTACTGCAAGGATGTGGCGCCACCAAACCGGCTGCAGGGTCTTGCCCCTTTCACAGACGAGGCCGGCACGCCCCTGCCCTCGTGGAAGAAGAAACCGTCGGCAAGGATGCCGGCAGACCATGCCGCCATTCAAGCGCGGATTTCGGAGTTAACCTCCGGCTCTCCTCCCCTAACTGGGGAGGACACCATAATTTGCTGGATCAGAAGGCGGATCCAGCCCCTTCAACATCGTGCTCGCCTTTTATGCGAGTACACGGATAATGCTGATCCCATGAGGACCAGCGATGAAGACATGAATGAGGAGCTCTACCAAGCGCGCCTCAACCGGCTTATCAAAGCCCGGCCTAAAGAAGGCCGGCAATATGAAGAATCGATGCCGATGTATACGGCAGCCAACCCTCCCCCAAAGGTACTTTGTCGGATTCAAAGTTCAATTCTTCAAGGGATTTCGACTTTATGCCTAACAAGCTGACTTGTCTTTATCCTTCAGATCCCAGGCCTTTCCGCTACTGAGTCAGCTGGCACATCTTCGTCCAGCAAGGTGACCAAGCGGCCTATCACTTTTTCTTCGGCTCCTGCAGAGAGCCGGAAGAGGAAGAGCCAATCTCTTACAATTGGCGCCAAGTCATCAGAGGATGGCAACGCTCTCGCTGGGCTCAATATCCCCATCAAGAAGTAAGTCGGCTGACAACATCTTTTCCTTGTTCTGCAACATTGCCGGATTTGCTAAGCCTTACCCTTTACCTTTGCAGGATAAAGAAAGGTCCAGCCCTTAAACAAAAGGTATGCGCCACGCGGAAGAAGACATCTCCCGCTGTTGCTCCTGCTACTCCTTCGGTCCCAAAGCCGAACCCTGTTGAGGAGAGCACCCGCACCATGGCGGCAGGCCCTGCTTTGGGAAGAGCCGGGATTATCCCTCCTCCGCAATGGACAGAGATGACGGGAAAGGTGACAGCACCTCCTTCCCCACCAAAGGCTGAAGCTCCGGCTAATGATGCCCCATCCTTTCCTCCGATCAAGGCCGAGGCCTTTGACGAAGAGGGATATATCAAGCCGGAGTTCATGAGCCGGTTCATGCGGGCCCCTCGGCTGCCCAGGAAGAAGGGAACAACCGTCCGGGATGATGAACCGGAACAAACCAAGGCCTATGACACCTTTGATGTCATAGAGATTCTCGAAGACCAGCAGAACAACTTTTCTGATAGCTTCGAAGCCGCCATGTCCCTTCTTCGCGAGCATTACCAGGTAAACATCGTCCCCAGTAGCCCCCGAGCACTATGCCGGGTTAAGTTATTAGAACTAGTTGACATAGTGGTCCGAGTCAATGCACATGCATACGCTTAGCCCCCTAGCCATGAAATGCCGTCCTGTAGCCACCTTGACTTGTAAATATAGCTTTAGGCTTTTAGCAACTCCTTACGTAGATCCACCGAAAAATTGGCGCTGAAACCATCAATTCTTTGGGTGTGCAAAATCAGGAGATGCGCCGGCTAAAGGCCGAGCTGGCAAACAAGGACACCATCATCGCCGGGTTTGAAGCGGACCGGGTCATATACCAAGGTATTAATGCCGAAAACCTTTTTGTCTTCTTGTATCTGGCTTATTTTTATACTGCTGACAATTTGTCCAACGCAGACGCCATCAACAAGGCCAAGGAGTTCACTGTGAACATTGGTAGCATCGACCGGCTCCGCAACGAAAACATTGAGCTGAACAAGCTTAATGAAACGATGAAAGCGGAGCTGGAGACAACCAAGAAGAGCCTTGCTCAAGCCGAACAAACCTTGGAGACGGAGAGGCAGAGCAACAAGGATGCCCTCCGTGACGTTCAAGACCGGCTCGACAAGCGTCTTGATGAATCGCTGGCGATAGACAACCTTTTGAGTAAGTTTTTTACTTAAGAACTCAAATTCATTGCCCTTCAACTTAACCATTTATAACTCAACTTCGCCTTTTGCAGTTCCGGCGGGTTATGGCCACGAGCTATCAGCGGAAAACCGTCTTGACCGGATTTTGGAAGTAGGGGAGCTTATCCCGAAGATCCTTTCTTCGGGAAAAGAGCTTGTCGCGAAATTCTTTCCCGGCAACCCCGAATCCTTGACGGACCTTGCAGGTTTGGTGGCCGAACTGGATGAGGCGACTTCGTTCTTTGACGAACGGCTGCGGTCCAGTGCTCGAGGAGGCGCAAAGACGGCCTTAGGCCTAATGATGGCGCACTACCCGAAGGCAGAAGCCTGGCGCGTTGCATCCGGCTTTCCTCTTGAAAAAGAGGACGGCACGCCTCTGGATGAGCAAGAGCGCAAGAGAATCCTCCACTCCGTCTCCGGCTATGCCAGCAAAGTCGCCAAGATGGTCTCCCTCACCACTATCTTCAAGGAAGTGCCGTGCCCGCCAACTCCCGTCCAGTCAGATGATGACGGCGAAGAGGCGGACAAATCTGCATAAGCCGAAGTTGCTCCTTTGAGCCGGTCCTTCCTGAAAATGTAAAGCTTAAGATGCAAAGCTGCTCAAACAGTATGAAATGCTTGTAAACAACAAAGTCTTTTGCCGTGTTAATTCGGCTTATCTATTTTGCAAGTTTGCAATTTTTATGCCTCAGTTTATTCTGGCCTTGACACCTTAGCCTTTAAGCGCCGGCAAACCTATTGCGAAGCAAACTTGCTGAGTAACAGGGTACACAATGACCAATCTGTTTAGACCCAAATCAAGTCCCGCCTTTCGGTGCCGAAATGCTTTGAAGCAACCCGGCGCAAAAAAGCTATCAGACAAACATTTTTTGGCAAAACTTTGTTTTTTCATCACCTTAAGGCGGATTCAACAGGAAATACAGTTTACCAACTAGCAACACAGGCAATTTCGGGTAAACATATAATATCAATAAGATCATTGGGAAATAAAGGATGGTACAGATTCTCGAATTTCACATGAGAGAAACCAAATTTTTATTTCATGATCACATTGACAGGGTTACAATAGAATTTGCTAAGTGTAAAAAGGACGTAGCTGAGCGATATTCCAGGGACGTTTCGTCTCATCTAAGTCGTCATCTACAAGCCTTTTCCTCTTGCGACCTTTCTTCCTGGGATCTTTCTTTGAATCCCTTAAGTCGAGGAGATAGTATGACCCGTTCTTCAGTGCTTTACTGATAACGAAAGGTCCTTCCCATGGAGGGGATAACTTGTGCTGCCGGCTTTGCACAAGTCGAAGCACTAAGTCGCCTTCTCGAAAAGACCGATTCCGCACTCTACGGCTCTGATAGCGACGTAGATCTTGTTGATAGATGGCGGATCATTGGAGAGCTAACTCTCTTTCTTCTTCGAGGATATCTAAGCCATCTTGACGTGCTTCTTCTGCATCTTTCTCGACATAGGCTGCGACTCGAGGCGAATCGTGGATCATGTCGGTTGGTGATACTGCTTCGGCTCCGTAAACAAGGAAGAAAGGAGTGAAGCCGGTTGACCTGTTTGTGGTAGTACGAATACTCCATAGGACAGCTGGCAATTCATCTACCCAAGCGCCAGCTGCTCGATGCAAAGGTGTCTCAAGCCTCGGCTTAATACCTTGCAGAATAATGCCGTTAGTGCGCTCTACCTGTCCATTGGATTGCGGATGTGCCACCGATGCCACGTCGAGCCGGATTTTTGATCGGCTACAAAACTTCGATAGCTCACCGACGGCAAAGTGTGTGCCATTGACAGTGATAATGCTATGCAGTATGCCGAATCGAGTTGTTATCTCGACGATGACCTTTGTAGCTGTAGCTCCGTCGAGTTTCTTGATGGGCTTTGCCTCCACCCACTTTGTGAATTTGTCGATGATACCCACAAGTATAGGGGATCGTTGAAGTCTTCGATGTGTAAGTATAGTATCGATCCCACGAGGAGTAGAAGGTATAAGTATTTATCCTCTCAAATAAGAGCGTCACTACTCTTATTATCTATGCACTAGACAAGCAAAATGATTAAATGATGCAAGTGTTTTTGGGTTTTTGGTGTATAGATTGCAATAAAATAAATTGCTGAGAATGCAATATGACAAGTGAAAGCTCTCAAAGAGAGAAAGCCCAATCCTCTATGCAGCAAGAGGACAAGCTCAAGTGTGTGTTTCTTATAGGTGAAGATAGTTCCCAAGAGCGACCTAGACTTCATTTCATAATATTTCTAGAACAACAAGGTAAACATTTTGTCAAGTTTTAATCTTCTTTGGACGGAGCCATAATTAGGAATAGCTAATAAATAAACTACACCTTTTATGATGGATCAAGGTGCCAAGTAAATGACTACACAAGAGTTATTAAGACATAAAGTCCCACCATAGCATTAATCTTTAAGGTCCCCGATACTAATACCCCATAAAGTAACTTCATAACTTGGTCTCAGGTTTACATGTCCCCCTAAGACCTCCTCAATTCATTACATCATAGTGTTCTCCTATGAGCCCATATAGGTGAAGTGATATGCAGTCGACGTTCGCACAACACCATCATATAATCACATCAAAGATAAAAACTAGACAAAATACCAACACATGTCATATATAAATCATTGCCAATTCATCCTATGCCCCCAGGAACATGAGAGAACTACTCACAACGCCAAGACATGATATGATTCAGTGGTACAAGTGATAAAACACAATCTGAAACTATGATCTCCCCACAAAACAATGATAAGTAGCAATTCACAAACATGTAAAATAGCACTTAGACAATAGCTAGGGATCAACCAATCTCAAACTATGAGGAGGATGAAGTGGATCACGAAGATGGTGATGGAGATGGTGCTGGTCTTGGCGGTGGTGTTGATGGAGACTCCGGAGAGGGGATGGTGAAGACCTCCGGAGGTGATTCCGGCGGTGTTTCCCCCCTCCGATCTTCTCCGGCGGCAGCCTTCTGTCTCTCTGTTTCTGGTTTTGTGTTTCTCCGCCGCCTCCCTCTGGAAAACGTCGGGGGACCTTTTATATAGGCGTTTTTAGGTCACGAGGAAGCTTCTGGGCGAAGGATCGACGCAAACGGGGCCACGAGGGCTAAAATAGGTGGGCCCACGCGGCCACAGTACCAAGCCGCGTGGGGCACCCCCTTTCGGCCTTCTGGCCTCCACTTTTTTCCATCCTTTTTCCCCGTGCTTTGTTTCTTCAAAATAATGATCCCCGTAAATTTTCAGGTCATTTGGACGTCGTTTGGGTCCCTGAAACATCAAAATATAGAAAATAGGGTTTTCTGCCAGTGTAGGGTTAATTCCAAATAAATGGGGAAACTGTGAATTATCCCCAAAATCAGTAGAAAACAATGATATAACCCTTATATGATGCAAATATGATTGAAATATGAGAATTATAATGCAAAGTTCATGTATGCATTTTACATGCATCAACATCCCCAAGCTTAACTCATGCTCGTCCTCGAGTATGAAAGTGATAAAACTAACATGAACTTTGCAATATAATAACATCATGGATATAAAAGATGATTGCTACTGCTACATAAAGTTAAATGATTCATTATTCAAAGAAGTAGCAATATGCAAACAGTTTATAAAGTGATATCAAGTATTCAATGCAAGGATGTTCAATGATAGTTCACAAAGTGTAACATAAAAGATAGAAATATGGACATTCTTACTTTTGCATACTTGTGGTCCATAGAGTGTAGATGAAAATCTGAATATAAAAGGTGGACACTTTGGAAAGATATATATATGAGTAGAGGTAAAGCATGCATAAGTTTCATCTATCCTCCAAACTATTCTACTTAAGTTATTGATTGCAATGGTAATACTTGGTGTCAAGCTCTCATTCCCCTATCATAGCATCTTGAATGATTAAAGTTTAATGTGAAAGCAAATATGAGTAGTGGCCTTGATAAAGTAAAGGTTAGATGTCTCATGCCCCTTGAATACAAGTATCTACACCATGATTACTCAACTTGGGAAACAAAGCAAGTTTAAGTTATCTATCATTGTAAGTAATAATGGTATCATCAAGAGCCTCAACTGGGGTACCTCTTGTCCCATGATATGGATCAAGCCCACATCAAAACAACAAGACAAACAAACATAATGAACAATCTCAACACCCTCTTTATTTACCACTTGATATAGCTTTTTATTGTAAGGTGTATCACAGAGAGTTCAAAATAGCATGTAAGTAAATTTCCACCATGAATGATGCATGTCTTAGATTAGCGGCCCAGGTTTCTCTCTAACCATTTATACAAACTCATTTAAACTTAACTCTATTTCCACATTATTTCGTCATGATAGGCATCCATAAACAAAAGTACATGATATCAACTAAACAAATGATGGAACATGTTGAAAGCTTTGCATGTGACAGCACATATGGGCTAACTCCCAACCTTAAACATTTATCAAGCCACTATCATCATAGTATTAATCACAATGCTTCATCTTTATTGAATGCAATAAAAGTAAAGTGTGCATCAAGTTCGCGAGAGCTTTTTAACCAACTTTTCCCATTACAATAAATAACATCATCATTTTCATTTAGAGGTATAGATAACACAAATAACATGATAAACATACTTGGAGTAGCATAAAGCTAATAGGTAGATATGGTGGACTCACTGGAAAAACTTTGGTTGAAGGTGTTGGAAACAAGTTTTTACTTGTTGGAATTTTTGGGCTAGCAAAAGGGAGAAAGATGACCATCTAGATGCATGCATGAGTGTCCATAGAACTAACTAATTCATGTCAAACAAGGTGAAATAACATACAACATCAAAACATGAATAAAAGATAGCTCATGACAAAGCATTTGCAAATTATTACTCATAAAGAAGCTCATGAATCATGCAACTATATGTGTCATTAAGAATCAACTTAGACATCCCTTTTCCCAACGCAAAATATTTCAACCCATATTTACAGTATCTCTTTCATATGTAAATGATAGTGTGGTGGTCTCACAAAATAAAAATAAAAATAAAACAAACAAAAAGACGCTCCAAGTTTATGCGATAAAGTGCATTGATAGAAAAACAGAAGTTAGACGTGTGCAAACCGAGAGTGTGTAGTTCCAGTGGGCATGTTATCCACATCCCCAAGCTTATGGTTTTCACCATCCTTGGATAACTCATGGTGCATCTCCTCCAATCCCTGTGAAAAATCTTCAAAACACAATTTCTCCCATCTCTTTTCTGTGGGGTGATATTAGTAGAGATAAATAAACAAGTTTCTTGCTGCATGTAATCCATGGAATAAAATTAATATGAATGATAAGAGAGTGTATAATGTTGTATGCCTACTCATAAACTTAATTGGATCGACTCAATAGTTCAAACTATGCATAAAACAATATGGGACAGAATCTGTCCAGAAAAACAGCAGCAGCAAAACATATTTTTCTGTCCTACTTAAACTTGTCGAAAAATTCTGAAAACATTCAGGCATACAGAGGATGAAAAGTTGAAGCTACAGTAAAAATCTCAACTCATTCGGAGTTACATAATAGCAACGAAAAATCAAACCGTGCACAGACTTCGTGCAGGAATAAAATCTCCGAATAGAAATAGCAACTTGTCAAACCAAAATGGGTAAAACTTGCGGAAATTCACTTTGGCTCCCGGGTGCACCTGCACCCGGTATGCCTTTTGATTTTTTAAAATTTGAAATTGCTTCGAAAAATTCTGAAAAAAATTGGGCAGCAACATACGAAAGTGCCGACCACTCGTGAAAATTTTCGACAGAAAAAACCTATTTTTCTGCTCTGTGCAAAAATGACAAAATTCTGACAGAAATTCAAATTTTTGGATCTCATTTTCTGTCAGAATTTTGTCATTTTTGCACAGGTCGCATACTATGTCATTTCGGCGCGAAATTTGTCACGGTGGTGCGTAGCATACTCAGGTACGTGCATGATTTTTTTCGGAATTTTTCGAAAAGTTTTTCAAAAAAATTTATGCTCCCGAAAAAACGGGAGCAGGTGAGCCCGGGAGCCAAATCGCTGCTCCCTAAAACTTGGCACTTTATTAATTATTCCAGAAACTAAGCTAAGAAAACATTCTCTTGGTACAGCAAGAGGACACAAAAAAAATCAAAAGTACAAAACAACCGGGTTGCCTCCCGTAAAGCGCTTTCTTTATAACCATATAGCTAGGCTTACTTACTTGGTATCAAGATGGTTGGAGTGAGGTGGCTTGGCATCCCCAAGATTAAATTCTTGTATGTAGGGTGAGCTTAGGGGTTACATCCCCAAGCTTGAGTTTTTGTCCCTCTTGATCTTTGTTTATCACCCTCAATTCTTCCACTTGAAAATTCTCTTTACACATAACTCATCATAAAACTTGATTAGAGGGTTTAGTGTCTCCATAAATTAAATATCCATAGGTTCAGCAAAGACATATCATGAATTGATTCTAAACATTAGCTACTGTTACTACGGTTGTGTAAAGCTCCTTGATCAAAAGAACCGCACAAAACACAAGTAATGAGAGCAATGCAAAATAAGGACAGAATCTGTCAAAAACTGGACAGCCCATAAAGAGTGAATTTTCAGAGGCACTTACGTTGCTCAAATCAGAAAACTTTGAACTAATGAAATGTGTATTAATAGCTGAATAATGCTTTCATCAAATATCAGGTCAAAATTCCTTTTCTGTGATTTTTAACATTTTTCGCAGTGAAGCTGAGGAATCTGTTTTCTGGACAGCAAATCACTATTGTTTGATCCTACCTCTCAAAAGAGGTTATTTAATGATGCTCACATAGGAATGAGAATTGAAATGCAAAAGAGAGCATCAAGATAAAAATATGAAACACATTTAAGTCTAACCCACTTCCTATATATTGGGATCTTATAAGAAAATAAATCAATGAAGCATATAGTAATTAGCATAGGAAGGTAAAGCAAGTGTAATATTAAAACCTTCAACATAAAGAGAGGAAACATAGTATTATTGAGATATTTAGAGACATGTTTCCCTCTCTCATAATAAATTTCAGTGCCATCATGAACAAACTGAACAACATAAGTATCATATAAAGCATTCTTGTCATGATTCACATGCATAAAAGTATTATTATTACTCTCCACATAAGTAAAATCCTTCTCATTAGTAATAGTGGGAGTAAAACATTCATAATCATCATATATAGGAGGCATATCATAATCATAATAAACTTCATGCTCAATAGTAGGTGGACTGAAAAGATCCCATTCATCATTATAATCATCATATATAGGAGGCATAGTATCATCAAAGCAAATTTCCTCCTCTATGGTGTGAATAGGAGAGTTCAAAAATAAAGTAGGACTCTCATGAGTGAGAGTATTATCACAAGCAGCAAGTATATCATTTTTATCCTCACATAAAGTAGTAACAACTAAACATGGAGGATTATCAATAAGCATAGGACCATCATCTAAAGCATTATCATATAGCATGTCCAAACCATATTCTTCATCATTTTTAAAATCATTATCAATAATGTTCTCATTAGGCATATGTCTATATTCTTTCTCATCATCAGAATCATAAAAGCAAAGTTTATCATTAGCAAAATCTTGAGTGTTACCCTCATCCATAGGTGGTGAAGGTGGAAGTTCCTTCTCTTCATTCTCTAGTTGTTCATCATTTTCTTCATCCTTTTGCTCTTCATTGTCTTCTTCTTGGGGCTGCATGGGCATCCCCAAGCTTAGGCTTTTGTCATCTTCTTCACATACTTCCTCTTCCAAGCTCATGTTTTCATCATCTTCTTCCTGCAAAACATTAGATATTCCTTGGGCATATCTCTTCCTTGTGTCAACAACATAGATATTTTCATCAAATTCATCTATGCATTTATTAAGGAGATTAGTGATAGTAACTTTCCATTCAGAAGCTATAGGGCAGGTTTCATGTTCATCAATAAAGGTGTTTAATTCATATGCCCCCATAAAAATAACAAATTGCTCTACTTCTTCCATCCCTAAGTGAGCATAATTCCCTGTATGATAAGTTGCAATAACAGGTTCAACTTTATTGGAAGGGCATTGGAATTCAAAGTGTCTAGAGTATTCAGAGCAACAAGTTTCTTCCTTATAACAATTAAGCAGTTTACTAGCAATTCTATCTAGAACCTCCATGTATAGTCTCAATCTTCTCCCTTCACCTGTTTTTCTAAACCAAGCAACTTTAATGGCATTTTTATAATAGTTTTCCATTTTTTAATTTTTTTGAGTTTTTTGATAAATGCAAAACTGAAAGTAAAACTAAACTAAATACAAAACTGAAAGTAAACTAGAGTATATGCAAAACTGAAAATAAAAATCTAGTGCAAACAAGAATAAAAACTTAAGCGCTACACTCCCCGGCAACGGCGCCAGAAAACGTCTTGATACCCACAAGTATAGGGGATCGTTGAAGTCTTCGATGTGTAAGTATAGTATCGAGCCCACGAGGAGTAGAAGGTATAAGTATTTATCCTCTCAAATAAGAGCGTCACTACTCTTATTATCTATGCACTAGATAAGCAAAATGATTAAATGATGCAAGTGTTTTTTGGGTTTTTGGTGTATAGATTGCAATAAAGTAAATTGCTGAGAATGCAATATGACAAGTGAAAGCTCTCAAAGAGAGAAAGCCCAATCCTCTATGCAGCAAGAGGACAAGCTCAAGTGTGTGTTTCTTATAGGTGAAGATAGTTACCAAGGGCTACCTAGACTTCATGGCATAAATATTTCTAGAACAACAAGGTAAACATTTTGTCAAGTTTTAATCTTCTTTGGACGGAGCCATAATTAGGAATAGCTAATAAATAAACTACACCTCTTATGATGGATCAAGGTGCCAAGTAAATGACTACACAAGAGTTATTAAGACATAAAGTCCCACCATAGCATTAATCTTTAAGGTCCCCGATACTAATACCCCATAAAGTAACTTCATAACTTGGTCTCAGGTTTACATGTCCCCCTAAGTCCTCCTCAATTCATTACATCATAGTGTTCTGCTATGAGCCCATATAGGTGAAGTGATATGCAATCGACGTTCGCACAACACCATCATAGAATCACATCAAAGATAAAAACTAGACAAAATACCAACACATGTCATAAATAAATCATTGCCAATTCATCCTATGCCCCCAGGAACATGAGAGAACTACTCACAACGCCAAGACATGATATGATTCAGTGGTACAAGTGATAAAACACAATCTGAAACTATGATCTCCCCACAAAACAATGATAAGTAGCAATTCACAAACATGTAAAATAGCACTTAGACAATAGCTAGGGATCAACCAATCTCAAACTATGAGGAGGATGAAGTGGATCATGAAGATGGTGATGGAGATGGTGCTGGTCTTGGCGGTGGTGTTGATGGAGACTCCGGAGGGGGGATGGAGAAGACCTCCGGAGGTGATTCCGGCGCCGTTTCCCCCCTCCAATCTTCTCCGGCGGCAGCCTTCTGTCTCTCTGTTTCTGGTTTTGTGTTTCTCCGCCGCCTCCCTCTGGAAAACGTCGAGGGACCTTTTATATAGGCGTTTTTAGGTCAAGAGGAAGCTTCTGGGCGAAGGATCGACGTAAACGGGGCCACGAGGGCCAAAATAGGTGGGCCCACGTGGCTACAGTACCAGGCCGCGTGGGGCACCCCCTTTCAGTCTTCTGGTCTCCACTTTTTTCCATCCGTTTTCCTCATGCTTTGTTTCTTCAAAATAATGATCCCCGTAAATTTTCAGGTCATTTCGACGTCGTTTGGGTCCCTGAAACATCAAAATATAGAAAATAGGGTTTTCTGCCAGTGCAGGGTTAATTCCAAATAAATGGGGAAACTGTGAATTATCCCCAAAATCAATAGAAAACAATGATATAACCCTTATATGATGCAAATATGATTGAAATATGAGAATTATAATGCAAAGTTCATGTATGCATTTTACATGCATCAGTCGACCGCCACCAGCAGATGAGTTAAGCCTCCCCTTGCTGTCTTGAAAGGTCCCACCATGTCGAGCCCCCAGACCGCGAACGGCCAAGTTATAGGGATCGTCCGGAGCTCCTGAGCTGGCAAGTGAGCCTGCTTTGCGTAGCGTTGACACCCTTCACAAGTTTTGACGATGTTGATAGCATCCTCCTTAGCCGTCAGCCAGAAGAAACTGTGCCGGAACGCCTTGGCAACCAACGCCTTTGCCGCCACGTGATGCCCACATTCGCCAGAGTGGATTTCCTCTAGGATTTGCCGCCCTTCCTCTGGAGAGACGCACCTTTGGAAGATGCCGGATGTGCTCCGTTTATAAAGCTGTCCATCAATGATCGTGTACGCCTTTGCTCGACGTTCAATCTGACGGCTTAGTACTTCGTCATCCTTGCGCAGTTTCCTGTTCACCAAAAAATCAATATATGGCGTGGTCCAATCTGGAGTTACCAGGCACACGTGAACCGATTCTGCTGACAAGGGATAATCTTCGTCGCCGCCTTTGATGGACGGCTTATGCAGATGATGGAGGAATACATCAGGAGGCACCTCCATCTTCTTGGAGCCTATCCTGGCTAAAGCGTCAGCAGCTTCATTGTCGTCTCGGGAGATATGTCGGACTTCTAAGCCGGCAAAACATCGGCCGAACTCGTCGACTGTTCTCCTGTACTCCGCCATTGTTGGGCTTTTTGTGTCCCAGGCTCCATCAAGTTGCTGCACCACAAGATCCGAGTCACCAAAGCAAAGTATGCGCTTTACCCCCAATTCCTTAGCCATATGAAAGCCATGTAGGAGGGCTTCATACTCTGCTACATTGTTGGTGGCGTTGAAGTGGATTCGGAGGACATAGCTAAGCTTGTCACCCTTGGGTGACTTTAACACTACGCCAGCCCCCGAGCCCTCTTTCATCTTTGAGCCGTCGAAGTGCATTATCCAGTACTGAGAATCCGGCAAAGGTGTGCTCTCCATCGCCTCTGTCCAATCTGCGACAAAGTCGGCTAGGACTTGAGATTTGATGGCGGTCCTTGGCTTGTACTGTATGTCGAACGCTGCTAACTCGATACCCCATTTGGCGACTCGTCCCGTTGCGTCGGCATTGTTGATGATGTCTTTGAGCAGAGCTTTGCTGACCACCGTGATTGTGTGATCATGGAAATAATGCCGCAGCTTCCTGGCGGCAAAGAATACGCCGTAGGCTAACTTCTGGTAGTGAGGATAGCGCTGCTTCGAATCTGAGAACACCTCACTAATGAAATAGACAGGGCGCTGATCCGGCCATTGCTTTCCCTCTTCCAGGCGTTCGACTACAATGACGGCACTGATGACAAAGTTTGTGGCCGACATGTAGAGCAAAAGTGGCTCTCTTTCCTTTGGAGCTGCCAGGATTGGAGCGTGCGTCAATGTATACTTCAGCTGAGCTAAGGCTGCCTCTGCTTCCTTTGTCCAGACAAAATTGTCCGACTTTTTGAGGAGCTTGTACAGGGGCAAAGCTTTGTCTCCCAGCCGGCTAATGAATCGGCTAACAGCCGCGGCGGAACCCGTAAGCCGCTGTATGTCTTTTAGACAAGTCGGCCTTTCGATGTTCTGAATCGCCTTTATCTTTTCCGGGTTAACTTCAATTCCTCTTTGGGAAATAATGAAGCCCAGAAGCTTGCCTGCGGGTACACCGAAGACGCATTTTGCCGGATTAAGCTTCATCTGGTACTCCCTTAGGTTTGCAAAGGTTTCCGACAGATCGGCGATGAGATCGCCATGCTTCTTCGACATGACTGCAATGTCGTCGACATAGACGTGAACATTGCGGCCAATTTGCTTGTCCAAACACCGCTGCATACACCTTTGGTAAGTAGCACCGGCGTTCTTTAAGCCGAACGGCATTGTGACATAGTAGTAATTGCCATATGGCGTAGTGAAGGATGTCTTGATTTGATCTGATTCCTTCATCTTTATCTGATGGTAACCCGAATAAGCGTCCAGAAAACATAGCATCTCTGAGCCGGCAGTTGAATCAATGACCTGATCGATACGCGGTAAGGCGAACGGATCCTTAGGATAGGCTTTGTTTAAGCCAGTGAAATCAATGCACATACGTAGCTCAGCGGTGTTCTTCTTTGGGACAAGCACGGGATTTGCTAACCAATCAGTGTGGACAACTTCACGGATGAATTTGGCGGCAGTGAGCCTTAAGATCTCCTTTCCTACCGCCTTGCGCTTCTCTGTTCCGAGCCGTCGGAGACCTTGTTTGACCGGCTTAGCGTCCTTGTTGACCTTTAGGGAGTGCTCGGCAAGTTTCCTCGGGACACCTGGCATATCAGATGGAGACCAAGCAAAGATGTCCTGGTTCTCACGGAGAAACTTCCTGAGCTCGAATTCCTATTTGTCACTGAGGCCAATACCAATGGTGGTCTCCTCTATCGGATCTTCTTCTGAGAGCTTTATTTTCTTTGTGTCATCCTTTGGCTTGAAGCTTGAGTCGACTTTGTAGGACGGCTTTTCCGTTGCCGGCATCTCATTAGGACTCATTGTTTTCTTCAGGTCTTCCAGTTCTTCCCTGGAGATTTCTTCTTCAGCATGGACGGCATTGGCAGCTTCACACTCCTTTGCCTTCTTGAAGTCTCCCTTGATTGTGATGATCCCATTGGGTCCCGGCATTTTAAGCTTGCTATACATATAGCATGGCCGAGCCATAAATGAGGCAAAAGCCGGACGCCCAAAGATTGCATGATATGCACTTTTAAATGGTACCACCTCAAAGGAGACATCCTCTGTCTGGAAATTGTCAACACCACCAAAGGTGACCTTCAGGGTGATTTGTCCCATCGAAGAGGCTTGTCGTCCTGGCACAATCCCATGAAACTTCACAGTGCTATGGGTGAGTTGTGACTCGGAGAGACGCATCCTCTTCAATGTTGCGGCATAGAGTATGTTGATACTGCTTCCTCCATCCATGAGCACCTTTGTCAACTTGTATTTGTCGACTATAGGGCTGACGACTAAAGCGTAGGTGCGCTTTGTAGGAACTTTGTCCGGATGATCGCTGCGATCCCAAGTGATGGGGGTGTCGGACCAATCCAATTACTGAGGCACAGCAGGCACCGTAGCGTTGAGCTCTCTCCAAGCCGCCTTTTCCTTGCGAGACGAATCTCACTAGTGGAAAACAGGGCACTACTCCCGGTTCCAGAGGGCCTCTAGTTCCGGTTGGGCAACCAAGACTAACTAATCGGGACTAGAGCCCCCCCCTCTAGTCCCGGTTGTTTACGAACCGGGATTAGAGGCCCTCCCACGTGGCCACGGAGGAGCCCGCGGGCTGGATGGCTTTAGTCCCGGTCCGTAACACGGACCGGGACTAACTTTAGGCCTTTTTTTCTTTTAGAATATTTTTCAGGGTTTGACGTTTAGGGGTTTCGGATGGTTTCGGAATCACGTCGATATGTCAAAAATGCGTTTTGATAAATATATAAATTATATTACTACACTTAGATCACGTTGATGCATATATATAACACACATACAAATTAAGTAGTACATGAAGATCACGTTTCCGGATAATAAGTAGTCAATTACATGCATGAGATCATAGTAAATGAGATCACTTATATATGTAGATAGTAGTGCTCTCCTTCTTCACGTATGACCTCGTCAAGAAGAAATCCCGCCACCTCCTCCGCAATTGCTGTTATACGGTCATTTGGTAGGAGGGCGTTCCGCTTCCTTGCAACCTTTAAAACAAGGAGAAAAACAATTATGAATGAAACTCCACACAATTGATGGTAAGAAAAAAATTGTGAATAATGTTTACGTACCTCTTTGTTTCTTAGATTATTGAATTTCTCAGTGGTCCTCATTTGAATGTACTCGCAAACGTAGTATCCACATAAGTGGGTCCCGTTTGGCTGTAGCAGACACCACTGTTCAAGAATAGAATTGAATCACATCATGTTTGATAATGGTATTGATAATGTGCGGATCTAGGTAGTACTACTTACCTTGTTCAGAGACCATATCAGTTTCGGTTTCCATTGACCTGGTTCTTCCTTGATAAACATTTCCCATACTCTACTCGACAAAGAAAAAGAACAAAAGAGTTATTAATTACTTGATATCATGAAATGACTGAAAGAGGCCGATATAGTGTGATAAGAATTTAAATTACTCTTTCATGATATCAAACAAGCTCTTGAATTCTTTAGGTTCTGTCCTTAATGAGTCGAAGACTTCAATTTCTCCCTCGTCATATCTAATGCACACGAGAATATAGTGGAAGCTGCACGTTTTACATACGCAGTCATGCATAAACTCATCAATTACACTTAAGATCGGGTGAGGAAAAATATAATGTGTACAAGAAATTAGTAACACTTACTTGAAGTTGTAAGGAAAAAGTATTTCTTTTTTGTTACGGTGTCGCTTGAAACACCTTAGCAATGTCTCCTTTACTTCCTCGGGTCTTTCTAGTATGTTCACTTCGTGAACTTTATCCGGGTCAATGAACCCAACGTCTTCCGGGGTTATTCTTTCCCTTTTGTAGTCGAGCATCTTCTTTCTGCATAAATAGCGTACCAAAGATTATAGAACGGGCTGAGCTATATAAAGACTTAAATTACAGAAATAAATCACTTACAGACAAAAGAAACTGAGGATAGCTTTATCGAGGGCTTTTCCATTGTATAACTGAAAAAGTTCGCTAAAATCAACTTGCACACCGTATTCTTGGAAGAAGTGCTCCTTCCTAACTTTCGCCATGACACCGATTATACCTTTCTTTGCAGCTTTCATGTACCATTGATTCAACTGACGCATCCTTGTTGGTAGTAACTTGACCAGCTCAGGTCTGACCAAAGGCTTGCCGTGAACATATTCATATGGTACCTCAGGTATGTGAACGTCTGATGTGTCGGGAAATACCTGAAGCGGGGGGACTGATTGTACAACCTGTTCTCCGAGCTGGGCTATTTGTTTCCCGCTTTTCCGCCTCTCCATCTCTGAGCTATATGACTTGGTTATTGGCGCTCATAGTCTAATGGCGGCTTTGGTGGAGGGTTGTATAAGCTCCTAATAGTGCGCTCTAATACTATAGG
Organism: Puccinellia tenuiflora; assembly: GCA_012064385.1. Taxonomy (NCBI): domain Eukaryota; kingdom Viridiplantae; phylum Streptophyta; class Magnoliopsida; order Poales; family Poaceae; genus Puccinellia; species Puccinellia tenuiflora. Next base: position 71,241 of record QRDG01001221.1, on the reverse strand, counting down.
ATCTATTACTTGCTTAGGTGGGGGCTTTTTTGGTGCAAAATGGGCAACCGTCTCGGCCTTCGAGATGGCCAAGTTTTCCTCGTAAGTCCTTTCGTAAGGTAACTTCTCAGGAGTCTTGACTTTTCGTGGCTTTTTCTGTCTCTGCTTAGGAGGCGAACCTTTGAGCTTCCTCCTATTAAACCACGAGGTGGGCGGAGTCCGCTGGACTGGCGCTGGAGATGGAGATGGAGACGACTGGACCGGCGTAGCTGGAGATGGAGACGGACTCGCGCTGGGGTCCCTCTGGGGTAGGCCGGGTGGACTTAGAGGTGGTGGACTGCTACCAGGAGGGGTCAGTGGCCTTGGTGCCGAGCCTGGAAACACGATGTGTTTCTTGTTCCATAGAACTAAACCATGCCTGGCTTGTCCCAGTGTCTTCTCTTCGTCACCTCCAAGATAGTCAAGCTCAAGTGTCTCAAATCCCGGTATAATTTCATCCACACCGACACGAGCATAGCCAGCTGGAATCTGACCAACATGGTAGCTTGCTCCAGGTTCATTTGGTAACGCAAAGCCGACTGCCCCCTTGAAGGATATGTTCTTCATTAACATATGAAGCTCACAATCTATCTTCTCCGTGAGATCATCCACGGGGTAGTGAGCCGCCGGCTGTTCTAATGCGGCAGATGCTTCTAGCTGCGTGGAACCCACGCTGCTTCTCCGCTGATCTGGGACAACATCGACTTATGGACATTGTAGCCGCTGTTGATCAGATGCCCTCTGCTGACTCATTGAGTCCAGTTGCTCCTGCTGCCGCCGCACCATGCGTTCCAATTCCGATAATCGGTCTGGCTCCTTCTTCTTCTTTCTCCCGCGGCTTCTATAACTGTCAGCGCACTCCGGAAACCCTTCCTTCAAGGTGACACCGCCGGGATAGCCTCGTAATCGTCCATAGTGTTCAGGATTCCCCAGTGCGAGTGTCAGCTCGTCGTTCTCTCTCTCGGGATGGTACTCTCCCTTTCGAACATTATCTATTGCGTTTATAAGCAACGGAACGATTGTTTCAACCTTTTTCTTCCATTTTCCCTTTGCAACAATCAACCCCGTCTCTGGGTCCAACACTGCCCCATGCGCGAACAACCAAAACTTGGATCTCTCGGGCCAGTCCGCTGTCTGTGGAGTGATCCCTTTAGCAATCAGTTCTGCTTCAAAGGCTAACCATTTAGGAATGGCAGTCTTGTAGCCACCTGTCCCCAACCTATGGTGGTATTCCTTCTTCCCAGCATTTATCCTATTTATGGCCGATCGGGCCATGGCGGTAGACGATTTCTTGTACGCCACGAATGCGGGCCAGGAATGTTTTATCTTCTCGAGTACTCCGGTGAAATTATCTGGATCTTCATTTTCATACTTTCTCCATAATTTTTTCTTCCAGGTCTGGAATTGCGTGGCCATCTTCTTAAGAGTCCACTCCTTCAGTTTCTCCTTCTTGCCTTCTGGCACGTTGAAATGTACCATGAGCGTATCGTAAAGCAAATCTTTTGTATGATCGTGGACATAACTAGCTTCATCCTCGTCCGCGCCCTTCGGCTTATGCCAATCTGTAATGGTGATTGGGAGCATGTCCCTAACAATGACTCCAGCTTGAATTACAAATTTACGGCAGTTCGGTATGGGTGCCAGCGGTTCGCCACTATCAGCAACCTCCTCGATCGTTAACCTCGGTACATCGATGGGCATCCTTTTCGTCAGGCCTCGAGGACGATGCTTTGCTCGATCCGGAGGGCTGAAAAAATGATTTGTTAACACATGCAATACAGATCAATTAATGCATATATATATAGTGATCAACACAGCCTTAATATATATAAATACCTCGATGGAGTTTGTCGTTAAGGTAACTTCGTCCTCAAACTGAAGTCCCCCACCGGAGTCGTTCAGAAATTGTGAGCTGAAATCATCTTCTCCACGGGCACTCGCATATATTATTTGTCGTATTTCCTCTTCATTATTGTCGTCTCTGAAGAGAGGAGCGTCCATAGCTCAATGTACCTGCAGTCAATTATATATGTTTTTAATTTTGTTTCACAAAAAATTAGAGCCTAAACTAGGGCTAGCAGTATGCAACTGTCACATAAAATCACAGCCCAAATTAGGGCCAGCGTGGCAGCTGCCAAGCCCAAATTAGGGCCAGCATTGCAGTCCCGTGGTCCTACACGCTAGCATGCGTCGGGCCGACGCGCCGCGTCCACCCCCTGGCCACGAGTGCGTGGTCAATGCTCCCTCATCGTCTCCCCACCCCGCTGGCCCACCTGCCAGTGACCCCGCCGCCCAACCGCCCCGTCTTCCCCACTAGGCCACGACCGCGTGTGCACGCCCAAACTGGCCACGATCGTGGTCAATGCTCCCTCGCTGCCCAACCGCCCGGCTCCCGCCGCCCGTAGTTAATGACCGCGGCCCACCTGCCCAGTGACCCATCTGGTCGTTTAAAAATGGACTCCGGCCGTGGGGATAGCGACCACACCGCCGCCCCCACCCCTATCTAGCCCTAGCCCTAGCCATGTCGCGCTGGTTGAAGAGCCCGAAGAACCAGGGCGAGTCCAGCGGCTCCTCCGGCCACCGGCGTGCCCCTCCTCCCTCCTCCTCCACCCCCCTTCCTCCTCCCCCACCGCCGGCGGCGTTCGACATCGCACCGGACGGTGTGCGGGTCCTCCGACCGACGCGCCATGCCGGTGCAGCGGACCCGGCGCCGAGAGACAAGAAGAAGAAGAAGAAGAGGATGCGGCGCTACGTCCGCGTCGAGGAGTGCTGGTGGCATTGGAACAATGCCGTGCCAGTCGAGTGGCCGGACGTCCACCTGCCGGACGACTGGCACCTGAATCCGCAACGGATTCCGGTGCCGCCGATCCCGGCCAGTGGCCGGGCCAGGGCGGTGGAGATAGCCCGGCGCCGCCGTTCCCTCCCTCTGGACCTCCTCAACGACCCCGCCTACGCGCCGGACTCCCCCCACTGGGACCGGTGGTTCCGGGACGAGCACGATGACCGCCGCCGCACTTTCTTCGCGCAGGCCCCGGCGCCGCCGCAGGAGCCCACGGCGTACCCCGCGCCGCCGCCCGGCGACGAGCGGGAGCTCTGGTTCGAGGAGGACGATGACGACGACGAGGAGCAGGAACCGGAGCTGCAGGCCGCCTACGAGGTGTCCCGCCGCTCCCTCGTCGAGGACGAGGTCAGGCGTTGGGAGGCGGTCGTGCAGGCCGCCGCCGTAACCGCCCTAATGCCGCCGCCGCCACCGCCGGAGCAGCCTGCAATGCCTTGGTGGCAGCAGCTGGTCCAGGAACAGGAGGCCGAGGAGCGGGAGGAGCAAGTTATTCCCCTGCCCCCAGGCCTCCTTGGCCAGTCATGGTGCTTCACCGGCGGCAGTTGGTCGCCGCAGCGCCAGGAGCCGGAGGAGCACCATGTTCCGCCGCCGCCTCCGCCGCCGCCCCAGGAGCCGGAGGAGCACCAGGTTCCGCCGGAGGCGTAGCCGCCGGCCCATCTGTGGAACGTGCCGGGCTACGTCGTCCTCTCCGACGACGAGGACTAGGACTCCGGCGCCGCCCCTCCGTGTCCCCCCACCCCCAAGCTATCTACGAATGTAACGGCCATTAGGCCTTTTTTTATCTATGAATGTAATGGCCATTAGGTCTTTTTATCTATGAATGAATGTAAATATTCCCGTCCTAAGTGTTTCCCCGCCGCCGGCCGTGTTTCCCCGCCGCCGATTTAGGGCTACCACGCCGCCGCCGATCTAGGGTACCACCGCCGATTTACGGCTACCGCGCCGCCGATTTACGGCTTTGCTAGCGAGGGAGGAGGGGAGAGGGTAGGGTTGCCGTACCTTCCCGCGCGGAGGACGGCGGCGTGGGCGTGGGAGCTGCAGGTCGACGAGGGCGCCGGAGCCGAACGGAGCAGCAGGTCGACTTGGGGACGGGAAAGGGGGCCGATTTCAGCCGATTCACGGCCGCCCAGCTCGTGAAACTCGCCAGCGAGGAAGAGGGTAGCCGCGGTGGCCGGAGCAGGAGACGGCGGCGGCACGGGAGCAGGGGAGCACGGCGCGGCAGCCTGGCGGCGTCCTTCGTCTTCTTGGGCTGGCGGTAAAATGGGGGGACGAGAGGATGCGCGGGCAACCTAAAAGGCACTAATTGGCCTTTAGTCCCGGTTCCATCCACAAACCGGGACCAACGGCCCCTTTAGTCCCGGTTCCATCCACAAACCGGGACCAACGGCCACTTTAGTCCCGGTTGCAGCCACGAACCGGGACTGTCGGTCCAATTTTTTGGGCCTGTGGCAAAATAGCGCGCCAAAGCCCACCTTTAGTCCCGGTTCCCAGCCACGAACCGGGACTAAATGGTCGTTTGTATTTTTTAGTTTTCTTTTTCCCTGATTTATGTTATTCTATTAATTTAATTGTTTAAATTTGACAAACTTTATATCAAACTTAAGCTATGGACATATAGAATTATTTGGTACTGGTTATTTTCAAATTTAACTATGTTGATTGTATTCAAATTTCAAATGGATGAGTTGAGTAAATTTGACTTAGATTTCAAACCGTGACACTAAAAAATATTAATTTGCAATTCCTATTTACCTCCAAAGGGATTAAAGCCATCTGTACTTAGACCAAATCTTAAGTTCCTTGCGTCATCTGAAAATGTCGGAAACTCTCTGTCGATTTTTCTCCACTGCGACCCATCAGCGGGGTGTCTCAGCATCACGTCTTTCTTACGGTCTTCCTTGTGCCATCGCAACAACTTGGCATGCTCTTTGTTTTGGAACAAACGTTTCAACCGTGGTATTATAGGAGCATACCACATCACCTTTGCAGGAACCCTCTTCCTCGGGCGCGGCTCGTCCTCAACTTCACCAGGGTCATCTCGCCTGATCTTATACCTCAATGCACCGCATACCGGGCATTCATTCAAATTCTCGTACTCCTCACTGCGATAGAGGATGCAGTCATTGATGCACGCATGTATCTTCTGCACCTCTAATCCTAGAGGGCAGACAACCTTCTTTGCTTCGTACGTACTGGGGGGCAATACATTATCCTTTGGAAGCATCTTCTTTATTATTTTCAGCAAATTTTCAAATCCCTTGTCAGAAGTACCATTCTCTGCCTTCCATTGCAGCAATTCCAGTGTGGTACCCAGCTTTTTCTGCCCATCTTCGCAATTTGGGTACAACAATTTGTTGTGATCCTCTAACATTCTCTCCAACTTCAACCTCTCGTTTTGACTTCCACATTTTATCTTCGCTTCAAGAATGGCCCGACGAAGATCGTCATCGGGCTCATCAACAGTGGGCTCTTTTTCAGCTTCATCTTCCCCCATTGTAGTACCATCGTGTTCAGTGAACATAGGATAGTTGTCATTATCCTCTTCTTCTTCATTGTCTTCCATTATAACCCCTTTTTCTCCGTGCTTGGTCCAACAATTATAACCGGACATGAAACCGGACTTCAACAGGTGGACGTGAATGGTTTGTGAGGTTGAATAGTCCTGAGTATTCTTGCAGACACTGCATGGACAAGAAATAAAACCATTCGGCGGCTTGTTTCTCTCAGCCACACGGAGAAAATAATGCATGCCATTAATAAAGTCGGGATAACGTCGGTCACTATACATCCATTGCCGGCTCATCTGCATTATATAAATAGATAAAAAACATTAACACTACATCATCAATATATAACAGTGATCAACCAAATGTAATACATAGTCTCATAAAACATACATTAGTTGAAACTAACATACAACTATCTAAAGAATTTAAACCCAACAACAAATGCGATAAAAATCGCAACTATGGTAACTATTGAACCAACAACATAATGATACAAAGCCTCTGTATGAATGGCATAATTTCTAATATTTCTAATCTTCAAGCGCATTGCATCCACCTCGATCTTGTGTTTATCGACGACGTCGGCAATATCGAGCTCCAATTTCATCTTCTCTTCTAGGCATTGGAGACGAAGATTTTCACTTCTTTCCAATTTTGCTTTCAAATCATTATTTTCTTTTTCAAAAAACTCGATAATAGGGTCGGTTGGAATTTCCGGTTCAATGACATCCGGATCGTCATAGACCGGACGAGGGCCGACGGGGACGGATATCAGAACCATGACACTATACATATAAAAAACGTAAGATAATTTTGCAAGTAATAACTATGCATCTAAACCATATAAATAAGTTAAAAAATGGATAAAAACAAGAGACTCACCGAGGAGGTGCCGGTGACGGGATGGCGCGGGCGATCGACGACGGTGAGGACGGGCACCGGACAACTGTAAAATCCAGACATTATACTTTAATTTCAGCTTAAATTGCATGTAAAAAAAATAAAATCCCTAACTTAGCCATTTCATCAAACACCTAGCTAGCACTAGAAAAATGAAATGAGCTAACTAGCACCAAAATGAGCTAAAAAAACAACACTGGAAGTGCTAACCCTTGGATAGATGAGGCGCCGTCAAGCTTGACAAATGGTGGGGAAAATAGGGGCCGAACTCGAGCTCGGAAGAGGAAGAGGTTAAGAAAATGGTGATGAACCCGGAGCTCAAAAATGGCCACGGCCGGGTTGGGGGTGGGAGATGATATAGGGAAAATATTTAGTCCCGGTCCGTAACGAGAACCGGTACTAAAGGCCAATCGTTAGTCCCGGTTCGTATGACGAACCGGGACAATAGCTTGTCCGGGCTGGCCCCACCTCTGCGGCCGCCTGCCGCGACCCTTTATTACCGGTTCGTATCAAGAACCGGGACGGAAGGTCCCCTACGAACCGGGACTGGACCTGGCGGGCGCCCTGGGTACTAGAACCGGGACTAGTGCCCCCATTGGTCCCGGTTCGTAAGGGAACCGGGACGGAAGGGCCAAACCAATGGCCATGTTTCCACTAGTGTCTGTTGCTAGGTTGACGATGAGACTCTCGGCATGCTTAGGGAATTTGCTGCCTTTTCCTTCTTTGGAGGTTGCACCATCAGATTCCGAGGCAGCGTCTTCCTTCTCTTTGTCGTCCTTTCTGGACTTGCGCTTGTTTCTCGATTTGCCGGCTTTGGGGTCCTTGGCAATGTCCCGATTGATGTGACATTGCTAGATCGTGTGGGAGCTTGTCCCGTCCGGCCTGAGATGATGGACACAGGGGTTGTGCTTAATGTCGTCGTACTTCACCGTTGGTGGCTGGGATAGTTGGTTGCTTGCCGGCTTATTGGTTGCTTGAGCCGCCTTTAGCAAATGCGGCAGCAACTTCGTGTGAAGGGCCGGCTTGATCTTGAACCTTCTTTTTCCCGGACTCGCATCGGCGGTTTTCGGCGTCTTCCCTGTTGTCGTCGTCGGCTGCAGCGTATTTGTCTGCACAGGCCAATAAGCTGCCCAAGGTTTCCGACTCGTCGCTGTAAATCATGAAGCGAAAAGTCGTCCCTTTCCTCAGGGATTGCTTGAAGGCATGGATTGCCTGTGTCTCTGATACGCCTTCGCAAGCATTTTTTATTTCACTCCATCGTGAAACAAATTCACGGCTAGACTCGTTCTTTTGCTGCATGCACCGCTGTAAGTCGAATATCGACTTGGGGCGCTTGTATGTGCCCTGGAAGTGCTGAATAAAGACACGCTTCATGTCACTCCAGGTATGAACTGTCTTTTCCGGCAAACCTTCAATCCACATGCGTGCCGTCCCGGTTAACATCAGGGGCAAAAAACGCACTGCAGAGTCGGCACTGCCTTCATATATGTCGCAGGCACTGACATAATCTGAGAGCCAGGTCTCAGGGTTAGCTGTGCCGCTATACTTCTCGACCCTCTTTGTTACGTTCGACAAAGTGGGAGGTAAGATTTGCTCTCTGATTGCTCTGCCAAAACACTTGGGGCCAAGGTACTGGGCATCTCTGGCCGACTTCCTCTCCTCGATCAGGCTTCGCACATCATTCGCTGAAGGCGGCTTATCCACTGATTTTCCTCGCCTTGGATCATCCCTTTGACGGCTTTGGCTCGCCCGACTCACATTACATGGTGAACTTGTGGACCTTTGCCGTCGTGCAGGGGGTACGTATTTGGAGGGGTTATCTCCCTCTTTGCGCGGTGGAGGTGGCGGTGGAGGCGGCATGTCATCCCTGCCTTTCTCCTTCCGGGGTGGATTCTCCCCATCCCGCCGTTGCTCCTGACGGGGTGGTGCCACTTTCTCCTTGCGAGGGTCCTCCTTCCGCTCCCGGCTTCGGTGTCCTGCCCAGCTATTGTCAGCCTCACGATGGTGAGACGAGCCTGTCCGGGATTCTGCACCCTTTGGCTGCTTGTCCTTCGGGTTCTTGTCGTCGCCTTTGTTGTGGCTGCTTGAGCCGGCCGGGTCATCGTCCGGGTCTACGGGCGCAGCAGCTTTCGGCTTATTGGCCGTCGAGTTGCAAAGATGGGATTCGTCAAATAGCTTCCCCGACTTGACCTGCGAGTCGTTCTGCTGCCGCTGTGCAACCTCTAGTAGATAAGCCGAATATTTAAGGCGAGCGTCGCGGTCTAATGATTTGTCGAACATGACCTCCTGAGCTGCCTCCATGTTCTTTGCTGGGGTGTTGAAGTAGCACAACTTGGTCACCGGGTCACGCACGTGGTGGTACCTTCTCCAGACCGAGTTAACATGGTCCTCCTCCCACTTGGCGCGAAAATCTAGCTTCTTGTGCAGGTTCTTATCGTGAGCCGGACGGAAAACATCGTCGGCTCCCTTTTCCCTTTGCTTACGGATGAACTCTGTTTCCTTGTTTGTGAGGTCGAGTTCTCGCTCCGTTATTTTGGTGGCTTGTTCAACCAGTAGAGCGCGGCGCTTCTCAATATCCTGCAACGGCGCATCAGGGGGGAGTGGGGTCAGTATCTCCTCATACTTTGCCATCTTCTCCTCAAATCCCTTCTCAGTCAGATAGCCGGTTGTAGTGATATCGTTGCCTCCATCAGCCGGCAACTTACTGGTTCCCTTCAACGGAGCCAGCGGTGGCACAAAATCCACCTTTTTGTTTCCGGCTTCCGGAGTTTTTTCTTCGCCATTGGCGGCTTTCGAGGCATTGGGGTCGTCTTTAGGATCAGAAACGACATCGCCCATTAAAACCTCGACAGGGCGTCCCAAGCAGGACGCAACCTTCCGACTAAAATCGTCGGATTCTCCTTCAGATTCAGGGTCTTGCTCCATATGAGTAGTGTCCACTGATCCGGCTTCTGAATCTGCCCCAACCTGCAAAGCAGGGAGGATCGACTCAGGTTCTGTCATCGACTCGTTTGAGCCGGTTTCTCCAGCCATGCCGACGAAGTGGAACTCCGGCGCCGCCATATCCGAGGTTGCGTCATCCTCGGAGTCCTCATCGTCAGCATCAAAGGCTAGGTCCAGATCGGCGATCTCCTCAGAGTCCAGATCCGATCCGTCTTTCGAGTTGTAGGGGTGGGTGGCGGGCAAACTCGATGTGAAACCGAGATCGTCCAGTGCCTTGGCGGTGAAGACGACGAAGATGTCGAAACCGCCGATGGAAACCGTGGACCAGCCGGCCGGATCCTCCTTTGCCGGCGTCCAGAAGCCGTCGTTGAGGACGTGACCGGCTCCGGCCTCGTCGAAGTAGCTGACCAAGCCGACCGCGATGGTGTCGCCGACGCCGCCCGTAGATCCCGGCAGGAACGAAACCCCGGACATCTCTTGCCCCACGGTGGGCGCCAACTGTTGTGGTATTGTAGAATCTAGCCGCGGCAGGGGTGCCATCGAGCTAGGTAGAGAGAGGGGTTTTGGAGATGTGGGGTATTCCGGCGACGGGATAGACACAAGTTTACCCAGCTTCGGATCACACGTCGGTGGCGTGATCCTACGTGCTGCTATAAGTCACTATATGGCAATATCGCCGGGTTACAGTGATGGATCTCGCCGAGACAGAGGTTCTCGCCGAACTCGAACGGAGGGAAGTCGGAGTGGGTCGTAGTCCGAGGGGGTGGGTCTGGAAGGCCTCCAGCCCCATGGCCTCCACGACCACCACCGCGGCCGCCGCCGCGACCGCCCCCCGCTCGACCTCGATACACAACCCTCCCACGGCTGCTGGTGGCCACTGCCGCGACTGTTGAGGAAGAACGGGAGCGTCCAGCTCCTCTCCTGGCTCCCACCATCGATGCGCTCAGCTCTGCGGGGGTGTGGAGCTGGAAAAAGAAAGAACCTGGTCGAAGATTCAAGAAAAGCACCCCCACATTTAAGAACGCTCGGCTGCGCCTTGAACAGCCATTGCCTCGCCTTCTCCGTTTCCGAGAATCGAGGAGGCAGCGTAGTTGCTCCCCCAAGTGGGTAACTCCAAGCACCCTGACAGATGGGACAAGACAGTCAAGGCAAGGCGTCGGGGACCCACTTTGACTTTTTTGGTCATAGCCCTGTGTAACACCCTGGTTTTTGGCCCTTTGAATTTTTCCAAAAAGGCATTTTTCTGGTTATTTAAAATACAGATGGTTTTTAACCACTGGAGAATCAATTAAAACTTAAACCTTTTCTGGTCTGCCAAATCAAGGGGGATCTTGTGCCTTCTAATTTCCCTCCCACTTGGCACTGGTGTTTATGACTTTTTGACCTTGGTTAATATTTAATTTGGGAGAATTCTTTTCTCTTTTGAAATTCACTCTTATTTGGCCTTCCAAAGGAACCCCTATTTCTATGTCTCTAAAAATTCTGCAAAAATTAGGGAATGGTCCCTAGGCTTCATGCAACCCATTTATGCAAAAACATTTGATACCTTGCTAAGAAAATGTTTGACCTTTTCCCTATGCAAGATTCTGCCTAAAACTTAACTTTTTTCAAAAACCAGTCAAATGAATTTTTCAAAGGGAGGGGAGTACCTAGACACCAGCACAAGGCATACCCACACCTCTGGGAACAATCTTGGCCAAAACAAAAATGTTTTGCTTGCCCAAATTGCCCATTTCCTTTTTGACCAGTACGGTTTTTCAAAACTTTTGGTCGGACCAACTTTCGAATTTGCAAAAAGTTTGATCGGCAAAGTTGTAGATCTTGAATTTTGGCGCGTAGTGACGCAAACCCCATCCCTTTTGGATCACGGAGCTGAGAGATCGGTGCCAGTGCCGATATTGGCATGCCCTGGACATGCCAGGACGGGCATGGGCATGGCCGTGGGGGCGCCGCCCGATTTTGGTCGCCGCCGTTCTGCTCCCCTCGCGCCCCAGCTCGCCTCCTGCACTCCTCACCTCCCCCTCCACCTCCCCTGCACCACGCGTCACCGGAGAAGCCCAGCACGATGGCCGCGGCACGCGCGAAGCACTAGCCGACGCGCCGTCCAAACCCTGTGCTCGCCGGGGCCCTCTCGTCAGCGTCTCCGTCGCCCCCGTGCGCCTCCACCGTCCACCTCCTGTGCCGCGTGCGTCTCCTGTGCCAGCGCTCCCGCGACGCACCGCCCACCGTCGCCTCCACGCCATGGCCGACACCTCGGCGCGCCATTACTACGGCCACCGCACGGGCACCCTATAAATCGACCCCCCCCTCGGCCTCCGGAGCACCTCACCCACCTCCTAGCCACCCCACGACTCTCCCCTGCCCCAATCGTAGCTCGACGAGCACCGCAACTCCGGTGACCGATTTGCCCTAGCCGCCTCGGCCGTGGACAAATTCTTCGCCAGAGGGGCACCGTTCGTCGATTCCCTCCACCCAGAGCCTCCACAGAACACTGCGATGCCAATGCCGTGCTCTCCCGGGTGATTGGTGGCTGGATTCGACGAGTGCATCGTCAACCCGACACCACTGCCACCGGAGAGGATGCTCTGCTGCCACCCGAGCTCGCCAGCAACCACCAGTGCACCGACGAGCTGCGCCGCCTCTCCCTGAGCCTCTCCGCCTCCTCTTCCACCCCTCTCCCTCTCCCCAGCCGCCGCGAACCGCCGCCGGTAAGTTCGCCGGAGCCGGCCACCCCCTCCGTTCTGTTTCCCACGTTCAAAAAGAATAAAACAATTCGGGTTAGCCACTGACCAGTGGGACCCACTGTCAGATTTTCAAACATTTCCGAACCGTTTTTCCTGTTGATTTTCTATTTATTTTTCTGTTGGAAATAGGCAGATTTTTGGTTGAACTTTGGAAGTCAATATCTCCCTCAAAAATGCTCAGAAAAATGTGAGACCAATTTTGCTGGCTTTGTTTTGGAATTTTCTTTCCATTGGGACCAGAAATCAAATTTTTGGAATTTATTTCCTCTGGATTTTATTCAATGACGTAGGAGGGGTTTTTGACGCTATTTCGTATCTCTTTGGATAGATTCCGACCTTCCCGACGGAGTATAAGCTGTTCCCGAACCCGAAGGCAAGCCGTTAACCCGATCTCAAGCTCGGTCGAACCCCGGAAAATTTGCTTGACTGTTTAAAGTTAATTATTGCATATCACCTGCCATGATGCATTTTATATCTTTTGCACCTGTCTATACCTGTTGATCCTTCTTTATTTCCTTTTGTCAAACGTGACGGCGCTGGCCGGAGGCACCTCCGACGCAGTCATCCGGTTGACCCTTCTTTTACTTTCTCTTGTCGAATGCGACGGCGCTGGCCAGAGGCACCTCCGCCGCAGTCATCCGGTTGACCCTTCTTTTACTTTCTCTTGTCGAACGCGACGGCGCTGGCCGGAGGCATCTCCGCCATATTCATCCGGTCGACGTTTCTTCTTTTATTTGTCGAACGCGGCGGCGCTGGCCGGATGCACCTCCGCCATAGTCATCCGGTTGACACCCTTTATCTACCCTGCTATATAAATGTTCATTGATATGCTTTATTTACTGCTAGGTTATTCATGTGATTATCTTATGTTGCTGCAAACCTGTTGGAATTGAAGATTAAAATTTGATTAAAAAAATAACCACCTCCCTCGACTAGATTGGGTTACATAGTGCCACTCACCAAACACACCCGCACAACATGCGTCGTCCACATGGGCGAACCATAGCCGAGTATTCTATCTAGCCTCCTTTGACGCCACCCCTTTGGCAAGTCTAGTCGGTTACCTTTGTGGTCGGGGCTAGTCTTGCGAAGGTTCCGGAGCTAGGCGTCGCTCATCTGTTGGGGACATGCCGGATTCACTTCATCATAAGACTCGGTCCCTGGGACTAGTCGGTGGCTACACAGGGAGTGTCCGGGTAGAATAAGCGGTTGTGGAAGTGTGGGTTTGTGTTGTCGCCGTGATCGGTTGAGTACTTAGGTACCGGTGGTACAAACCTAGGCTTCAGCGTATGGGTAAATGTTGCAACCTCTCGAGAATGTAAATCTAGAATCTAGCCTTGTCCCTAGGTCATGGGACGAAGTTTGGTCAAGTTACACTAAGGGTCAGTCCGGTCGAACAGGGGAAAAGACATTAAGATAAGACCTAGCAACAAGGTAAACATGACAAGTGAGCCAGAGTTGGCTAGAGGCTTGGAAGCCTAGTTGTGGTTAAGAAGTGTTGAGTAAAAAGCATTACCTCACTTAGTAGTTTGTAACGTTCCTTCAAAGGTAAGTAGGTAAGTTATGTCCAACCGTTAAGCTTGGACTCACCATTACAACCGACTCCATGCCATGCTACATTCTGAACTTATGCCATGCCATATAGATAGACTTTGTTTGATTTTGGGCTAATGACTTGCGAGTACCTCAAGTACTTACCTGGCTTCTCATGTGGCCAGACCCCGTCGCTCCCGACGCCGAGTACCCGCTGTACGAGAACTAGGAACCCGTGTCCCAGGCAGGACCGCGTGGAATAAGGCCCGTTATCGCCACGCTACTATCTATGTTTCCGCTGCTGCTTCCGCTAGAGGCTCGATGTTGGATAAATAATGTACTGTAACATCCCAAATTTTGGAATGTTGTAAAAATCACAAAAATTTAAAACTTTTATTAATAATTAAATAAAGTCTCCAAAAATCAAGAAAAGCTTTTATAGAAGATTGTTTTGACACCTTCAAAGTTATATTTTAAATTAAATATTCCTTTATCTTCAAATCTCAATTTTAAAGTCTTGGAAATAAAAAAATTTAAATGGGGTTTTCAAATAGTATTTTCCCCTTTGGTTTATTGTTTTAAAATAAATAATATAGGGATATTATAAATCCTATTTCATTTGTGGAAATAATTTAAATACTTTTGCAAGCTTTGTTTTATAAAAATGTTTTATCTTAAATTATTTTAATATGAAAATGAGTTATCATTTTGAATGATATAACTCATATTATTTCTCTGGTTTTTATTTAATTATTTTGAGATATTTATAAACCCTAAACTATTTGAGAAAATGATTTAAACATCTTTCTAATCTTTGTTTTATAAAATGTTTTATCTTAAACTATATTTAAATATGAAAATGAGTTATCATTTTGAATGATATTACTCACCTTAATTCTCTGGTTTCTATTTAAATGATTTTGGTATTCATAAACCCTAATTTGGAAAATCCCCAAATAGCCATATAAGGCACTTTTGACCAAAAGGGCATTTTGGTAATTTTTGTTTTTGACAAAATTAGTTTCTAAATGTCTATTTTGAATATTTAGAATTTTACAAATATTTACAAATTTATTTGACTTGAAATGGAGCTATATTTTAAAAGTTATAAAAGAAAACAGAAAATAAAGAAAAAAAGAAAAAGAAAATGATGACGTCATGATGACGTCATCGTCTTCAAGATCCACCACCACGGCCGTTTCTCCCCGATTGATCTCCCGTCTTGATGGCGCACGAGTGAAGCCCCACTCGCCTCCCCGAGCACGCCCCTTGGAAGCCTGCTCTCTCCTCTCTCTTTGCCCTCTCCTCTCCCGTCGAATCGTGCCGCCATGCCGCCAAATTAGCTCGCCGGAGTTGAGCACGGCCGCCGTCGTGTTTCCTTGATTCCGGCCGCCCCGGTGAGCCAGAGCCACCAAATCTTGGTCCCCTTTTCTCCCCTCTCCCTCGTGCGTCCGTTGATCCCCTCGCTCGATTTTTTTTGTGCAGCCAATCGTCGTGTGCGTCCATGCCCGAAGCTCACCGTCCGCCGTCGCACCTCCAGTCGCCTCCAGTGCCCGCTCCAGGACGCCCTCGACCTCACCACGACCACCATCCGCTTCGTCGCGTGGAGAAGAACCTCGTGATCGTCTTCTCCGAGCACGGGGACCCCCGGAGCATCAACCCCGTCCACGACCGAACCGCCGCCGCCGTCCGAGCCGTCTCCGGCGACCATCGCCACCGCCGGGGTACGAACCCTAGATCCTCAGCCGTCGGATCTGGATCGGGCGATCCAGATCTAATCCCTAAACCGAAGGGGTACGGGCGAATCAGATCCAGCCACATCAGCAGCCCAGTCAGAGCCACGTCATGCTCAGTCAGCAGCCCAGTCAGCATCCAGTCAGCAGGGATTTTCTGTTAATTCTCGAAATAAAAATTAATTGGCCTTTTTGCAGAATAGTCCCTGCAACTTCAAACCTTCATAACTTTTTAACCCTTTAGCCAAATTTAACAAACTTTATCTTTTTGAAAAGCTCTGAACTTGTAGAATCTTTTGGTTCTGCTAGTTTTCAGTTTTGACAAATCCAAATTTATTCAAATTACAAATGAGTCATTTGAGTAAATTTGGCATAGTTTTAAATCTATAAGTCCAAATTTTGCAAATAAAATATTTCTGGAAACCTTGGAACATGCATGACATGATCCCACTGTTATAATTAATTTTGATAGTTTTAAAAAGATTTCTTAATCAGAGACTCAAATTGGAGTATTTCTGATATAGTTTAATTTCTATAAATCCTTTTAATTTGTTTTCTGTTAGAAAACTTCCTCAAATATTTGTCTATGTCCAGAGAAGACCAAAACCAGGCCTAGCTACCACCTTTTGAAACATAAACATTGAAAGTGTGCCAAAGGCCATCTAAATGTTAATGTTTTGTAAACCATAGTTTCAAAATGTTTTAAAACTCTTGACCAACTTTCCTGTGTGATCACTTTGATCAAGACCAATCTTTAGAACCTTTGTAACAACCCTTCAACCTATTCAAGTTTGAATTATTCAAATTTGATTTCAGACCAACCCCTGACCCAAATGGCAAACCCCAAACCTAATGCATTGATTCTTTTTGCATATGGAATCATGTATTGAACTTAGACCACCAACCTAGTTATGTTTATTTCTATCTATGTTTGTTGTTATGTTTGTTCTTTTGATTGTTGTATTGTTGCTTATTGCCATATGTTTGTATTGTATAGATTGAACGGAGAGCTATGAGCTACGTTGAAAAAGAGTGTTTGAGCAACGACAAGTTCCAAAAGGCAAGTGCATACACCCTTTCATTAAAGACCTACTATTTTATTATATATGCATTGTAGACTATTTCAGTAGTATGCATGATAGGAGTATTACTATTATGCTATGCAGACCTGTTAGTGTACCACCCTATATTCCTGTTGGTCTAGGTACCCATTAACTTGGTAGATGTTAGAACTGCAATGCAAAAATGTTTTATTGTAGTACGAAAGGATAAAAACTCTACTAAGTTAATGAACTACCTGGGTGGCAATTGGTTTTGCTCTATTCACTACTACAAAAAAGGTTACCGCCGGCGGCCGTTTTTGGCCTATCCCCGGCGGTTTGCAAACCGCCGGCGACCACCTCGCCGGTGGTAATGCCTTACCGCCGGCGGTTTGCAAACCGCCGGGGGTAAACCTCATTAGCGCCGGCGGTTTGTTTCCAGACGCCGGGGGTACAATTAGCGCCGGCCGTTCCGTAACCGCCAGGGGTATGTCGACGTAGCGCCGGCGGTTTCCTGTACCGCCAGGGGTATACCGTGGTACCACTGGCTGTTTATATCTAACCGCCGGCGGTAACAATTACAGGGGACAAAAGAAATTACAGCAATATACAATATTTCACAGCAGTATATACACAGCAATAACAAAGTCGACCATCACAGTAGCAATATACACAGCAAGATACAGAAAAGTAGCCAAAGTGTTCAACAATAATAAAGTCGACCATCAGTAGCAAATATTACACAAATAGACTCCAAGTATACGGATTACACAAATAGACTCCAAGTACTAGCAAACACTACAAGTAGTTATCAATCCGGAGTTGCATGACCTAGCTAAACAACAATGAGATAGAAGACTAGGGAGGCGGTGGCGGCAAGCATCATCACGACGAAGGGGGTCCTCCAAGTCTCCCTCCTCTGTCGCGCTCGAAAGTTGGCATACTGAGCTTCAGCCTCCTCCAAAGTGGCGTACCCCTTGTAGTTGTTGCCGCTGAAACGGTGGACCTGCCTCCAGCAACTCTCCCAGTCGTGGTAGACTCCGGGAACCCTGCCGTGGAACACTACATACGCCATCTGCACTCACAAACAAGAAAGAAATATAAGTTGTTAGCACATTCATAGATAGAAAACATATAGTTATGCAAACAATTAAAAAGCATCAAATGGCTATGCTTAAGTAATTTTATGACTAACATTTGTAGGAGACAAGTTTTTGACTCAAGTTTCCCTCGGCGGGAAGGGACGGACGCCGTCCAGCGTGTTGAATGTCCTCTCGTCACAGCTCGCATGTAAGCGGTTTTCAATCTCTATTTTACTTGGTATGACTTTGTGGTGGAACAAGCCACCACTCTTGAGGGCATCCCTAAAGATTATTGTGCTAATCAACCGCTGGATGGCACGGAACTCGGCTCTCACTTCTGCATCGGTGGTGTCCCTAAGCTTGTTGACCTTATTCTGAAGACTGGATGGCAACAAGAGATTTTGCTGATCCTTTACAACTGCCCTCATCTGTAGGATGGCAAACCAGGCTTCCATCCCATTGTCAGATGACGATTGCTTGAGGCAGGGGAAATTGGTCACGTGGTTGGACACATAGCAGCCTTTAACCTTTTTCGCTTGCCTGAGTTTGCTGCTGCCAACCTCGGCTATGAAGCCGCTAAGGGCTTTATCAAGAGTAGACTTGACCTCGGTGTAGTCTTTCCGCTCGTCACGCCCGGAGTCGAGATAGATGGCATTGGAATGATACGGGTGAAAGATGATGAGGGTGCAGTACATGAGTCTGCGCAAAAGAGTTGGAAATAAACCATCATCCTCAGCTATTAAGGAAATTCACGAAAGAATGTAATAACGGGTACTTTAGCAACCGAATACTTACTCGGGGAAGTATGGTATGACAAAGCATTGCTTATCCTTATTTGCCACCAAGAAATCCTTGACATACGTCGCGAGAAACGCCTGTTCGTTCGCGGTGGTACCTGGAGTCATGTAGAAGGGGTCCATGATAGCGACGCCCGGGGTTTTCTCCACGATGAGATCATGCGCCATGCTGAGCGTTACCAGGCGGACCAAGTTCCGGTCAAGCCGTTGCATGTGAAAGAGCCGAAAGATGTCTTCATACCGAATGAATATCAAGTCCGCGGGGTATGTGGTGACAAAGCCAAAGTTAGTGGGCACCCTGACCGTGATCACCGGGTACGACGGATTTGTTTCTTGAAGAAGACGCAGCTCCTGGATTAGAACTGCATCATGCAGGCTCCTCATGTCCGGCGGCAGCTGACTGACATTGTTTGCCGGCAGCATTGGCTGGCCTAGGTGATGCAACTTCCTCCACGGGGTCGACACCTTGTCAAGAACCACTTTCTTGTTTGCGTCGGCATCATTCACTGACTTCTTGCGCTTCCTGCCCTTCTTCTTACGGCACGCGGGAGTGCCGGCTTGTTTCGATGCCTCCACGGTCACAGAAAGAAGTGTCCTCGGGGTAAGCCCAACTTGCGGCGGAGCTGTGAAGGCGGTAGTGTCCTCCTGCTCGGGAGTTTCTTGAGAGGGGAACAGCTTCTTCTTGAGGGTATCACGGGCGGGTGCCGTGGAGGGACCAAAGTCGCCCGCCAATTCATCGATGAACGTATCGATGGGAGCCCGATCGATGTCCAACGCCTTGTCGTTCTGCTGTGTCTCGGGCTCGAGAGGATCATCTGCAGGTGGAGTGACTATGGCTTGGCTAGACGGCCCCGGCGCAGCCTCAGGATTGACGCTCCCATGGCTTGCCTCTGACCTTGAGACGGTGTTGTTCAACCGAATTAAGGCTTTTGGCCATAGAAGCATCTTGTTCTTGAGTTGCCCGACCTTCAGCATTTCAACTTGTTCCGGGGGTTGAGTAAGAGGATGCATGTCTTCGCATCCCGGTAACGCCCGATCCACGCGAACCCGGAGCATGTTCTCGTCCATTGGCACGGTGTGGAAAGTCTTGGTTTGTGGGAAGATGACGGCTCCCTTCGCAACATCCTTCAACTGGTTGTCCACATTCAGGAGCAGCAAGGTGCAAGGATTCTCGGGTTCCTGTTAAAACATGTGTAGGTAAGAGAGGAGCGACGACGAGGAGTAATTAACTTGCAAAGGCTTTGAGAGGCTCAATTAACTACCTTGAGGTTGTCGAGCACGGATCGTGCCGTCGGACCGAGGCAGGGCGTGCAAGTGACTGAGGGGCTGCTGGTGGCCCCCACGGACCTCCTTTTCCATACCCCCAAGAGCGGCCCAGGATCCTTTTTCTTCTTCTTATCTCCTTTCTTCCGCTTTTGCTTCTTTATCTTACCCGACGGAGGGCAGTCTTTCCAGTTTTTCAACAGAGTATCGATCTCTTCGCCGCTACGCTTACGTGGAGCTGTTTCGGGCTCATCCTTCCCATTGAACAGATCTCCACGCTGCCTCCACGGGTCATTCTCGGGTAGCCACATTCGATGCCTCATGTAGACGGTTTTCGAAGACCCATCCTTACTCAGCTGTACAAATGGCGTCTTTTCCATGCACCTCACACATGCCTTGTGTCCGTGGCACACCTGGCACGCGATATATCCGTATCCGAGATAGTCCTGCACTGTCGTGAGCAGTGCAGCTTTCATACGGAAAGTTTCTTGCCCATAGGCGTCCCAAGTTTCTATCCCTTCCTCCCACAAACCATCTAGCTCCTCCTTCAATAGCCCGAGATACAGGTTGATATCGCTCCCTGGTTGCGTCGGCCCTTGGATTAGGATACTCATGTGTATGTACTTCTTCTTCAGGCATAGCCATGGGGGGAGGTTGTACATCCATACAAACACGGGCCAAGTGCTGTGCTTGCTGCTCTGGTTGCCAAACGGATTGAGCCCGTCGGTGCTCGCACCCAGCCTGATGTTCCTTGCTTCTTTTCCAAATTCTTCGTAATACTCACCGTCTAATGCCTTCCACTGGCTTGCATCCGAAGGGTGTGTCAGCACTGGGTTTTCAACCCGATCCAGATCCTTCTTCACCGCCTCCTTCCTTTCCGCGTGCCAGCGCATGAGCTTAGCTTCCTTGGGGTCCGCGAAGTACCGCTGGAGACGGGGCCTGAGCGGGAAGTACCACACAACTTTTCGAGGAGCTTTTCTCGTCCCTCTCTTGTATCGAGATTCACCGCACACTGGGCATGTATCGAGGTTGGCGTGCTCATTTCGATAAATTACACAGTCACCGATGCAGGCGTGGTATTTCTTGTGCGGTAAATCGAGAGGGCACACGATTTTCTTTGCCTCATTTAGGCTACCGGCACACGTGTTACCTTCAGGAAAGTGCGTCTTCATCCATCCGAAGAGGTCGTCCACGCTTGTATCCGACCATTTGTGTTTTGCCTTCATCTCCAGAATATCGAGAGCTGCTCTCAGACGGCTCTCCTCCGTCCCGCTAGCTGGGCCATACAACGGAGTTCTCGAGTCTACCTCCAGTTGATCCAGCTTAGACTTTCGTCTATCGGCCGATGTGTTGCTGAGAAGAAGTTCTTGAACATGAGGGTCCTGCACGGCCGCGGTTAGCGGGGTATTCCTACTCAGGTCCTCATCGTCCGCATGTTCTTCCCGGCCTTCTTCACCATCAACGCGTGCGACATCCCCTCCCACCTCATCTTCATTGTCATATGTGGCATCCGCTTCCTCGTCGTGGTCATCATCATCATCACCTTCATCATCATCACCTTCATCATCATCACCTTCATCGTCGCTACTCATCCATTGAGTATGGCCCTCCATGAAACCAAACCTAAGCAGGTGCTCATTCACAGTGCCTGAAATGGGGTCGAACAATGACACTAGCTTGCATCTTCGACAAGGACACTTTATATGCATGCGCTTAGTTCGATACATGTCGGCCGTCGCGCGTTCCACGTATCTATCAACGACGCTTTCCTTCATCTCGATGACCATCGTAGCCTGCACGACACAAGAGAATCGATTAGAGACCCATCATCGTCTCGGTTTTCACGGAAAAATTCGGCATGACCTTTGCTAAAAATGGTCATGCCGGAGTGCCAGAAAATTGCCGGAACGGAAGTTAATCAACATTCCGGCAAAACATTGGCAACTCAATGTACCTGAACATCAAAATAAATGCACAACGGTCCACATATGCATGGAAACCGTTTTTCGCCACAAGTGACCGCGACTTTGCATGTACATTCTTTCCACTCATTAGTTACCTGACGCGAGGTCCACGCTAGAGCACCGGAGAAGCCACACGTCGACAGAAGAGAGTGAGCTAGATCTACAAATGGAGAGAAAGGGATTGGAAATGGGTGGGGAGATGTAGATCTAGATCTAGATCTAGATCTAGCTATATATAATGCATTTGGAACTTAATTAAGTGCTTAAATAAGCCAAAATAGGTGGGAAATGAGCTATATATAGTGGGGAAATGAGCTCTGGTCGAGCTCCATGGATAGTGAGTGAGAGAGTGAGTTGGTAGGTGGGGAGAAGTGGCTGGTCGAGCTTATAATATATGCCAGGATTACCGCCGGCGGTTCCAACCCAAACCGCCAGGGGTAAGCCCATTTACCGCCGGCGGTTCCCATACTACCGCCGGGGGTAAGTCTGAGCCCATCCGGCCAGTTTCCAGGCCCACATACCGCCGGCGGTTTGGCCCAAAACCGCCGGGGATAAGCTAACTTACCACCGGCGGTTTCGGGCCAAACCGCCGGCGGTAAGTTGAGGCCCAGTTGGCTAGTTTCGGGGCCCACTTACCGCCGGCGGTTTGGCCTGAAACCGCCGGTGGTGAGGTATCTTAGCCCCGGCGGTTTTGGGCCAAACTGCCGGCGGTAAAATGAGGCTGGCCCGTCACCCATTACCACCGGCGACAAATATTGCAAACAGCCAGCGGTAACGTGTGCTGCTATAAGCGTTTTCCTAGTAGTGATTGGTGGTCAAAGTTGAGTGGCTGCTCAGGGCCATTTCCATGGTTATACCTGAGTACGTGCACTTGTGAACGGCCACCCAGGAACAAAGAGAATTAAGTCACTCCAAGTTTAGATTGCTTCCAGTGCAGCCACTTGGTATTATGGCTCTGCCTTGACTAAGTAAGTTCTAGGAACCTGATTCCGGCAGATTTCAGCTGATGAACCCCTGGTATGGGTCTGCCCAGAGGAACAGGGGACTGTTTCCCAAAGGTCTCGTCTTCATCTTCACCTTTCCTTTTCACTTCAAGAAGGTCAAGGACAGAATGGGTTGATGAAGTCTCGTGGTGAAAGTGTCACAACCTCTCGAGAGTGTAAAACTATGATCATAGCCGTGTCCCCGGTTACGGACAATTCTGAGCAGCTGGACAAGGATGTCGATGGAAAATCTCCTCATTCCAATTTCATAAATAAAATTTGATGGGTGAACAAGAGTAGAAGAGACACTGGTTTTCATGCCAGTTCGTCTCATAGAAAGTTGGGAAATGAAAAAGCTTTATGAAAAGTAGGACAAAATTGGCTTTACGCAATAGCCTTCAACTCCACCAGCCAGATATGCATATAGATTTAGACTTGCCATTTTATATTCCACCAAAGTATCACTTGCCGGCCTGTCACAAGGTATTGACCCAAATTCCCTGGGCTGCAACGTTAATGTTGCAGGTTTTTACGATGACGAGTGAGGACGTCTACCTTTCGAGCTTGCAACCAACATGTATGCCAGTGGCACATGAAGATGATGAAGCTCTCTGTGCTACTTATGTTTCCGCTACCAAACTTTGCATTCAAGCTAGCCCTTGGCTATGCAATTTGTAAAGAATATTTTATTTATGGATCTCGCGATGTAATAATTATTTGACATTGATGCATGGTATTACATCTATTTGTGAATTGCTATCCATACTCGATCCAGGGAATAGCATATTTCATGATGTGTTCTTGCTTTTCTAAGCAAGGGCGCTACATGTACATACTGTTGTGTGCGCATGTTGCGCGAGCGCCGGAGCCTCACCCCCGTGTTTTAATCTGTATCCGTCCGAACTCGGAGCCATATGAATGTATTTGGTTATGTCTTTGTTTTTCAAGTTGACATATATCCAGTGTTTCTGGGACTGCTGTATGGGGTAGCTCGATCATCTGGATCGGGGTGCCACACCCTGGGAGCAGAAGGACGTGCCTGCCGAGACTATGCCCAGGGGCTACTGTCACAACAGTGGAACACGGGGTTCCCCTGATGCGGTCAAAGCAGGGATTCAAGACTGGCAGATGGGACCCCCAATCTGCCCCACGGCAACCAGGCAAGGATGGCATCGACAACCACGACCAAGGGTTGGGGTACCTTCCGGGGTCGCCCTCAACCCGGCAGACGACGCGGAGGTCCCGGGGACTCTGACGCCCAGCAGGAGATCAGGCTCACCCCCGGGATCCAGCCTCCATACAAGCAAAGAGGATAAGCTTGTCAGCTCCGGCTGGAAGCTCCTAGAAGACTTGGGCGCCAAGAAGATGGAGACACCGCGGGGGGACACGGTCGATGAAGGTGTCAGCCTTTGTCCGCCCGGCTGGCAAAAGGTGGGAAACCGCACCTATCCTACCTTAGAAGAATACTTGGACGAGAGGAGGCCACGTCGCCACCTAAGAAGAACCCGGAGGGGTTTTCCCACCTAAAGCCCCTCCGCCCCCAAAGGTGCCCCTGTGGGATCCCTTAGCCTATAAAAGGACGACCAAGGCACCTGAGGAGGGGAGGAGATATCTGAGAGAGTCGGAGGCTAGGCTAGGTAGTGCACCAGCCGAGAGTAGCATAAGCGAGAGGTGGTCTCCTCCGGGACAGGATCTGCTCGTCTTCAACCTCTAGCCAACACCTCCCGGGTTTTCACCCGCAACCACCTCTGTAAGGTACACCATGATAAACCGCTCAATCCAGACATGCAGGAGTAGCGCTTTTAGCCTCCGGGCGGCCTGAACTTGGGTAAACTCCCTGTGTCCCTGTGTTGCTTGCTAGTATGTAGATTGGAGGTCTCGACGAAGTTCTCCCGAGAGCGGATGTCTCCGAGCCTTCTTCACGCCCCGTGCCGAACCTAAAAAGGGGGTATCCTTTACTCCGCTTCATGCACAACCAAGGAGGGAGGTTATAGATACATAGAGTCACAGGCCAGGTGCTATGACTGCAGCTCTGCTCCCTAAAAGGATTCATGTCATCAGTACTTAGACCAAACCTTAAGTTCCTTGCGTCACCATCAAAGTCGTTGAACTCTCTGTCGATTTTTCTCCACTGCGACCCATCAGCAGGGTTGTCTCAGCATCATGTCTTTCTTACGGTCTTGTTTGTGCCATCGCAACAACTTGTCATGCTCTTTGTTTTGGAACAAACGTCTCAACCGTGGTATTATAGGAGCATACCACATCACCTTTGCAGGAACCCTCTTCCTGGGGTGCTCGCCCTCAACATCACCGGTGTCATATCGTCTGATCTTATACCGCAATGCACCACATATCGGGCATGCATTCAAATTCTCGTGCTCCTCAATGCGGTAGAGGATGCAATCATTAATGCATGCATGTATCTTTTGCACCTCTAATCCTAGAGGGCAGACCACCTTCTTTGCTTTGTACGTACTGGGGGTAATTCATTATCCTTTGGAAGCGTCTTTGTTCGTTCTTGACGAACAAGCGGCCCTCAAAAATTTACACCCGATGGCTCCTCCCACCCACCGCTCCCCTCCCACTGCCACCCTCTAGCCCACTGTCGGTGATCTCCCATCTCCGGCCATCCCCCTCCGCTGCTGTGCCTCTCCCCATGGCGGTCCACTCCTCTATCTCCTCAGGTCTAGATTTCTCCCCGGGCCATGCTTTCTCCCGGGAGATCCGACGTCTCGGGTGGGGATCTGTCCACCACTCCAATGGCATTGGAGGTTTCAAGATGGTGATCTCGTTTGGGAGGTCATCTTTCCGACTGGATGAAGACTCTGCTACCTTAGCCCTGGAGGCGGCTACCGGCGGCTACTGCGACGATCTGAAGGTAGTGCTGATTCAAGATCGGGTATTCTCGTTTGTGGTCTCGTCAAAGGAGGTTGGTTTTCGCCTTTTTCAGAGGAAGTTTTATGCTTGCCCGCAATTCAAATTCTACTATCATCTGTGGGGCTTTGGCGGCCCGAATTGGAGGCGTGAGCTCTCCTTGTGGCATCGTGAATGCGCGGGTGAATGGATTCTTGCAAATCGTAAGGGCAGTCGGAAGACACCATCGTCAAGAGATGCCTTGGTCCGTCGGAGTTCGTCATTTCATGCTGTCCCGGCGGCGTCTTCTCCTCCGGTTGAGCCCCGGATTGTCTCGTCTAGATTGTTGGTGGAGGATGGGTCGGTTCCCTCCCCCCAGATTCAGTTTGGTTCTCTCCCCCTGACGTTCTCCCCTGGTTCTTCGGATCGGGCGCTGGCTCCTCCCGTGATCGACGTACCGGCGGCTCCTCCCGTGATCGGCTCCATGTTTGGAAATTTGAATCGTAGTGATCCGGGCTCGGCCCATCATGGAGACGGGATTGGCAGCCCATGTCCTTCGCTAAACCCTTCGTCGCCTGGGAAGTCAGATGGACGCCAATGTCGTCGTTGCCTAGGGTTTGGGCACCTCTTTCGATCGTGTACGAGTCAGATTCGTTGTAGAGGCTGTTTCTACTATGGGCACGTTGTCAGGGACTGTCTCAACCGCAAAAAGAAATCAAAGATTTGGGTCCCGAGATCTGCGGGCCTACGGCCGAGCAATCGTGATATACCATCGCCCCCTGCCTTTGTGACGGCTGCTTCCTCTTCTTTGGCTGCTGCTGCCGACCCATCTAGGGTTTCCTCTCCTCTGCCGCCTGCTCCTGACCCGATGGCAACCTTTGAGTTTGACCCGATGCCGTGGCTGCCAGATGGTCTGCAGCTCATCGATGGTGGTGATCAGAGGCTGCCACGAACCTTTGTGACTCCTTCAGCGCCTACAGTGGATGGTCATGAGAACTACGTGATCGCATTTGTCGAGCCTGCTCCTGCCGAAAACATGATCTTCCCGACAATAAACCAGGTTCGTGACTATCTTCAGGGGTTGGAGGTTGATGTAGTGAATCAGCTGCCTTGGTTCCAGGGGGTCGGTTTGTTTCAGCTGAGGAATCCAGTGGCTGCATCTGCTCTCATTGCTCAGGGTCCAGTTAATTTTGTTGGTCAGTCGTCCCTTCGCTTTATTAGACATGATCATGGGGTGAATTATAGGGCTCAGCTTGGTTCTAGAACTGGTTGGTTGATGTTTATTGGGATCCCTATGGATTTTAGAAATACGACCTGTATTCGTGATGCTGTTAACACCTTTGGAGAATTTCATTACTGGCAGTACAGAGATATTCAGAAGTGTCGCACACTGGTTTATGCTACTTTTCCTGGTCCCACTCTGGTGCCGAGAGATGTTGTTTTTAGACAGCCGGGGGTTGGTCGTTATTCTGGTGTTAGGCACTCATGGACTGCGCCCTGCTACATTTTATCAATGGAGCCGGCTGATCTTCACCCTGCTGATGAGGACCCGATGCCGATCAATGGGAACCCGCATCCTCTCCCGGGTCATCTTCACCAAGATAATCACATGCATGTGCTGCCAGAATTTCCAGCCATTGGTTGGAATATGCCCCCTCCACCACCTCCCTTTCATGCAGCAAATAACCATCAAGGGCAGGCCCAAGAGCCGGTCTTTGTTGTTCCACATGTGAGTATCTCGGATGGGTCTCTTTCGATGATGTCTGCTGCCTCTGTTCAGGGCCCGGTGGTCCAAATTTCTGATGATCAGCCGCCGGTTGTCAATGTAGTGGATTCTGATGTACCCCTGGTTGGTGAGAATTTGACAAATGCTGCTAGCTCTGATGCTGTGGTGGGGGTCGCTGTGGTACCCGCTGCCAATGAGGAGGTCGTGGTTGCTACTAATGTGCAAGGTCTTGTTGCTCATGCTCCTGTGGTTGAAGTGGTTGCTGCTGATGGTCCAGCTGTGTTTGAGGTTGCTCATGCTCATGTGACTCAAGTTACTGCTCCTGTCTTGGTTAATATGGCTGTCGAGAATGTTGCTGTTATGGCTACGGTTGTAGAGGAGAATGTTACTCCTGTCTCTAATCGTTTGACTGCTGGGTTGGTTGCTGGCTCGAGCGTGCAGCTGCCTGCTAGGGTTTCGGTGCAAGGGGTTGTGATGAATGGAGTTTCTGATGCTATGGTTGCTGCTGATGGTCCTGCTGGGGTTTCTGTGAATCGTGTTGTGGTTGCTGCTGCCTCGGGTGTGGTCCCACATGTTTTGGATCCCTTGGATGATCATGAAGTATCTGACGCTGCTATGGACTTGGAGATGAATGAGAATGTTGATAATACTGTCGTTAATGGCCTGGTGGTTCCTAATATGGCTCAACCGTTGGGTGTTGATCTTCTCCCCCCAACCAAGAAGAGGTCTGCTTCGGAGGCCTTCGAGGAGACTCTTTCATCCTTCCGTCCTAGCTCTTCTGTGGTGTCTGATCGTCGATCGGTGCCCATTGCTCGGGAGGGTGGGAGAGTGGCGCGTGATGTATCTGCTGGTCAAGGTTCTGTGGCCCAAGAGGATGTTGTTTTTCAGGCTGCTGCCACTGCTGGTCGTGCAGGTTCACGTGGAGTATCCAAGAAAGCCCCCCCAGTTGTTAACAACATTTCTCGCATGATGACTCGCAGCAGGTCGGCGCTGAATGGGTTTAAGCCAGAGCCGGTGAAGGGAGTGCCAGTTCAGCGGAAGAAAGCAAAGAAGGCTCATGCAGGAAACGCTTCAACTTCTGGTGCAAGGATCTCTGTCCGTCCTCCAACTCCTCTGGGTGTGCTGCAGCAGCTAGGACATATTCTGGAGATTGATCCATCTCTGATCTCAGCGGATAAGCTTAATGCTTCTGCTGCTGACAAGGCCACTGATGATGTTTCCAATGAATAGTTTGTTGGTTGTGGCTGATAGGGTTGAATATGGCCCCAATCATATTCGTTATCTTTATCGTTTTCGCTTTGAGTTGGTCACCTTTATTGTAATGGACTTGTTTGCTATGTGGGCCACCTGGTTGTGTCACTGCTACTGTCTCTGCATGATTTGTGTTATTTATGGATTACAACATTAATCA
Source organism: Puccinellia tenuiflora (assembly GCA_012064385.1). NCBI lineage: Eukaryota > Viridiplantae > Streptophyta > Magnoliopsida > Poales > Poaceae > Puccinellia > Puccinellia tenuiflora. The sequence goes on along the minus strand of QRDG01001221.1, from coordinate 42,905 downwards.
GTTAGTGTGGATGGTGCTGTGTTGGAATATTCGTGGATTGAATGTGGATGATAAGCAATTGGCTCTTTATAATAAGATTGTTGAGAGTGGTTGTGCCTTGGCATGTATTCAGGAAACGAAAAAGGAGGATTTTGATAGAAGTTTTATTAAAAAGTGTTGTCCTCGTCAATTTGACTCGTTTGCCTTTGCTCCTTCGGTGGGTGCTTCGGGAGGGATCTTAGTTGTTTGGAAATCTAGTATTTTTGATGGCTTGTTGATTGAGGCCCAGCGTTTTGGCGTGGTTATTTCTTTCAAATCTGCGCACTCTCAGTTGAAGTGGACTTTGGTTGTGGTCTATGGTCCGTGCGAAGGAGAGCATAGGGATTTGTTTGTGCAGTGGTTATACAATCTATCGATACCAGATGATGAGTTATGGCTCTTTATGGGAGATTTTAACTTTGTCAGGGCTCAGGACAATAGGAACCGGCCTGGAGGGAATATGAACGATATGTTTCTTTTTAATGAGATCATTGACCATTTGGATCTTCTGGAATTGCCGCTTAAGGGAAGGTCCTACACCTGGTCGAATATGCAACAGAATCCTCTTTTGGAGCAGCTCGATTGGTTCTTTACTTCTCCAAGTTGGACTACGGCTTTCCCTAATACGGTGGTTTCTTGTATGGCTAGACCTACTTCGGATCATGTGCCCTGCTTGGTCAGTATTGGTACTTCTATTCCAAAGGTTAACCTTTTTGGGTTCGAAATTTTTTTGGTGCATCAGCCGGGCTTCTTTGAATGTGTAGCTGAGGAATGGAATAAGCCAGTGATTGCGATTAATCCTTCGGCGGTCTTAACTGAGAAAATGAAAAGGCTTAGGGTGGCGCTGAAAAGGTGGAAAATGGGGCTCTCTAAATTAAAGGCCTTGATTCAAAAGTGCAATTTGGTTATCATCTACTTTGATGAGTTAGAAGAGGAGCGAGTACTCTTCACTCCGGAGGCTAATTTCAGGAAAGTTGTTAAGCAGCATTATGAGAAGTTGATCAAGTGTCAGTATCAGTATTGGAAGAAGAGATGCACTGTCAGATGGATGAAACTTGGTGAAGAGAATTCCAAGTTCTTTCATGCCATGGCGACGGAACGTTATCGCCGAAACTCTATCTCAAGTTTGCTTCTTCCTGATGGACATGTGGTAACAGATCATGACCAGATGGCCTCTGTAGCGTGGGAGTGTTATAAGCAGCGGATGGGTACCTCTCAGGGGATTCAAATGCGTTTCAATCTTTCTGCTATGTTTCAGAAGGTTGACAATTTACGGAGTCTGGTGGCTGATTTCTCAGTTAAGGAGATGGATGATCTGATTAAGTGTATGCCGGTGGACAAGGCTCCGGGGCCTGATGGCTTTAATGGTATGTTCCTGAAGAGGTGTTGGGGGATTTGTTAAAAATGATTTTTACTCTCTGGCTGCTGCGTTTCACCAGCAATCTATTCAGCTAGAGAACATAAACTCCTCCTTCATTACGCTGGTGCCCAAAAAGCCAAGTCCAGAGCAGATAAATGATTACAGGCCTATATCATTGACTAATACATGTTTGAAGTTTCTTACCAAAATGGTGGCTGACAGACTGCAGGGTAGGATACTTGAGTGCATTCACAAAAATCAATATGGTTTCATTAAAGGTAAATCGATTCATGATTGTTTGGCCTGGTCCTTTGAATATATTTATCAGTGCAAGTTATCCAAAAAGCCGATTGTGTTATTGAAGTTGGACTTTGAGAAAGCCTTTGATTCTATTGAGCATGAGGCCATTTATCAGGTGCTGCGGCATCTGGGTTTCCCTGAGAAGTTCATATACTGGGTTAAGATTATGTTGGAGACTGGTACTTCCTCAGTCTTGGTCAATGGGGTACCAGGTAGGAAATTCAAATGTCGAAGGGGGGTCAGGCAGGGTGACCCCCTGTCTCCTCTTCTGTTTGTGTTGGGAGCAGAAATTCTGCAGTATGTTATTAATGACTTGAAGAACAGAGGGTTGCTCAATCTCCCTATTGATATTGGTGATGAAGATTTTCCTATTGTTCAGTATGCTGATGACACTCTGTTGGTTCTTGAGGCAGATGATACATAGTTGATGGTTTTGAAGAATGCTTTATAGGATTTCAGCGTTTCAACAGGTTTGACAATCAATTTCCACAAATCATGTATGTTACCCATTAATGTTTCGGATGATATGGTTCAGCAGTTGGCTACTGGCTTTGGTTGTGTTGTTGGTACCTTTCCTTTCACTTATTTGGGTTTGCCAATGGGAACTACCAGACCAAGGATGACTGATTTGATGCCTTTGGTTACTAAAATGGAGAGGAAGCTGACTGCTAGCTCCTCTTTCCTAGCCTATGGGGGACGACTACAGCTTATTGGGTCGTGTCTCTCATCCATGTCCACCTATTTCTTGTGCTCTTTGGAGATTCCTGCTGGAATTATCAAGCAGATATACCGTATAATTAGGCAATGCCTATGGAGAGGTAATAATCCTGACTCAAAGAAGCAATCCTTGGCCTCTTTGGAAATGATTTGCAAGCCCAAGAGCAGTGGAGGGCTCGGCATCATAGATTTCAGGAAGCAGAATCAAGGTTTGCTCATTAAACACCTGCACAAGTTTTTTAACAAAGTAGATTTACCTTGGGTGAGGTTGGTTTGGCGATATTACCCCCAAGGGGTTCCTCAAGTGGCTAATGTGTGTGGGTCGTTTTGGTGGAGAGACATTATGAAGCTGGTGCCGATTTATCAGGAGTTCTGTACAGTTAAAGTTGGTTCTGGGGATACGGTTCTTTTTTGGGAGAACTCCTGGAGTGGTCAGCGACTGCGGTCGGTTTTCCCGCGCTTAAACTCTTTCTCTATTGAGCAAGATGTTTCAGTGCAACGGATGTTGGAGATGGAGGACCGCTCCCAGGCCTTCGCACTTCCCTTATCTCAGCTTGCTTATGAGGAATTTCTGGAATTAAACCTACGGTTGGAGGAGGTGACACTCTCACAGGGTGTGGCGGATGAGTGGACTACCATCTGGAAGAAACGGGACTTATAGTTCGCAGAGATTTTATCTTTATTGTTTCCGTAATCAGCAGGCCAGCAAAGTTTACTCATGGATTTGGGAGTGCAAGGTTCTACTTCGTTTAAAGGTTTTTGCCTGGTTAATGGTCAGTGACAGATTGAATACGAGGGATATGCTGCGGCGGAGGCACTGGAATGTCACTGAGGTATTCCACTGTGTTCTCTGCCCGACGGACAGTACAGAGGATTGGTTACATTTGTTCTTTCACTGTAACTTCAGTGTGCGGGTCTGGACGTATCTCCAGATTCAATGGGAGGCAGGAGACTCGTTTGAGCAGGTGTTCAGGAATGCCAGACAACAGTTTCACAAACCGTTCTTTGCTGAAGTAGTCATTCTAGCCTCGTGGAACATTTGGAAGCAGCGCAATGAGGCAATTTTCCAGAATGTGTTGCCTTCTTTCAGGGGTTGGAAGAGGGGTTTCGTGAATGATATCACCTTGCATATGCATAGGGTGAAGGAGAAGCATCTACAGGATTTGTCATCATGGATTGACAGCTTACTTTAAGTTTTGTACATTCCCCTCTTTTTGTTTCTTGTAAATATGTACAGCTCTCCCTTGTTGGCTCGCTTTAATTTTTCAATAAAATACTGTGGGGCAAGACCCTACAGTCCTTATATTCAAAAAAAATATTGTCAGCAACTTTTCAAATCCCTTGTCAGGTACACCATTCTCTGCTTTCCATTGCAGCAATTCTAGTGTGGTACCCAGCTTTTTCTGGCCATCTTCGCAATTTGGGTACAACAATTTTTTGTGATCCTCTCACATGCGCTCCAACTTCAACCTCCCATTTCACTTCTGCAGTTTATCTGTGCATCAAGAATGGCCCGACGAAGATCATCGTCGAGCTCATCAACAATGACCTCTTCTCCAGCTTCGTCTTCCCCCACTGTAGTACCACCGTGTGTAGTGAACATAGGATAGTTGTCATCATCCTCTTTTTCTTCATTGTATTCCATTATAACATCTGTTTCTCCATGCTTGGTCCAACAATTATAGCCGGACATGAAACCGGACTGCAACAGGTGGAAGTGAAGGGTTTTTGAGGAAGAGTAATCCTTCGTATTCTGATAGACACTACATGGATAAGTAATAAAACCATTCTGCTTCTTGTTTGTCTCAGCCACACGGAGAAATTTATGCATTCCATTAATGAACTCGGGATTGCGTCGGTTACCATACATCCATTGCCGGCTCATCCGCATTATATAAGTATATAAAGAATCATTACACACAACATCATGAATAGAGAAGTGACCAAATTAATTAATTAATACAAGTTCATCACATTAAAACCAAAGTAGAGTAGTGACCAAATGTAATACATAGTTCTCATAAAACATACATTGAAACTAACATACAACTATCTAATGCATTTAAATGCAACAACACGTGCTATCAAAATCGCAACTAAGGTCATCATTGATCCAATAGCATAATGATACCAAGCCTCTTTATTAATGGCATATTTTCTAATCTTTCTAATCTTCAAGTGCATTGCATCCATCTTGATCTTGTGATCATCGACGACATCGGCAAGATACAACTCCAATTTCATCTTCTCTTCTTCAATTTTTTTCAATTTGTCTTTCAAATCATCATTTTCTTTTTCAACTATATTTAACTTCTCGACAAGAGGGTCGGTTGGAATTTCCGGTTCATATATCTCCTAGATAAAAATATCTATGTCAATTTTTGGTCGGCATAATTGTTATAAACTCAAAATTAAACAAATAGTTATAAAAGATAATATACCACATCCGAATCATAGACCGGACGAGAGCCGACGGGGACGGATATCAAAACCAAGGCACTATACATATAACAAACAATCATACAAGTAAGAAAAATTATACAAGTAAATATGTAAATCATACAAATAAGATTTTTTTAATAAGAACAAGAGGCTCACCAAGGTAGGCATTTCATCAAACACCTATCGAGCACTAGAAAAATGATATGAGCTAAACTAGCAACGAAATGAGCTAAACAGGCAATGCCGGATGAAGGATGAAGTTGCTAACCCTTGAATAGATGGGTGCCGCTAATCTTGTCAAATGGTGGAAAAAAAGGGGATGAACTCGAGCTCGGGAGAGGAAACAAAGAGCCAAAATGGAGTATGCTCTCGAGCAGGAAAAATGGAGATGGTAGCTCGGGGTAGGAGATGATATAGCAAAACTTCTAGTACCGGTTCGTATCACGGACCAGTACAAAAAGTCAATCTTTAGAACTGGTTCGTGATACAAACCGGTACTAAAGGTTCACGCGTTGGGACCCTCATTTACCGCCGCCTGCCGCTCACCTTTAGTCCCGGTTCATATAACAAACCGGGACTAAAGGGTCCGATCGAACCGGGACTGGTTTTTGGCTGGCGCCCTGCATGTTCGAACCGGGACTATTGCCTAACCTTGTCCCGGTTTGAAATATGGCCGGGACGAAAGGCAGGTATGGAAGGGTGTTTTTCTAATAGTGTACTTTCGGTCGCAAATATATTGAAATGGATGCCGTAAAGACTCTGTGCATGGTCAGACCGATGTGACGAGACATACTGCACTGCAATGTCGTGTCAATTTAATAGCGCAAGGCATGCTAGTCTATCTCGATTCTAGTCGAGTCGCCACCCTCGATGCCACCGACGAGAACACGGAGCGACAAATCTCTGCCGCGACCCTCATTTCTTTCCCTGCATTCATCTTCTTCTTCGTCACTCTCCCACTATCTTTTCTAGAATACCCCACTCTCCCACGATCAGCACCATGCCCCATTTGACTGCTCAATCGGGAGCGCCCACTTCAATAGCTTTCGCTCCTCCAAAACCCCAACCACACTTACATACATCCGCCCTCGTCCTAGATCCGTCTGGACAAGATGGCGGATTCAAGGCATAATCAGTACCGCCATTGCTGCGGGCATCTCAACGGCAACAACATCGACCTAATCTGTGAGTACCTGGACATTCCCAGCATCGTCCGGCTGGCCGCATGCTGCATGGAGTTGTACGAGCGCATCGGTTACAACAGAGGTACGAGATGGATTCTGCACCATTGGGATGAACCCTGCCTGCTGATGCCAGATCCTGACCATTGGTTCGATGAGCACTGCAAAACAGAACAGCGCTCTCAAGCGCTCGATTGTTTGCACGACACGCTGTTGGACGTGGTGCCCCTTGATCATCCTCGACGCACCGCCACCCTGCCCTTCACGCACAACGCATTCTAGGTTGGCATTGCCGGCGACTGGCTCGCCGCCGTCGACGAGCACGGGAAGTGGTGGCTCGCGAACATGTACACCGAGCGAAGAATCGACCTTCCACCGTCGATGACTTGTGGAATCGGGAACTGGAATAACCATTCCTATTTAACAAGAGGCATGTCTCCCGAAAGATACTCAACCTGGATGCAGGGGTGGTCTACTATGCCGAACCTAGAGTTGTTGAAGATCGTAATCTGCCAAGTGCCCACAATACTTGGCCAGTTCGCAGATTACAAGCTCATCGCCTTGTTCGATGCTGGACTCGCCTACCTGGAAGGTGGTAGCCTAGAGTCGAAATTTCTGGGCAATCCATTCGTCAGAAGGTGCAGACTATGGTACTCTGATGCCATCATACACGGCGGCATAATTTTTGCAGTAGACGGACATGATGGTTCCACATACTGCTGGGATCCTGCACAGGAAGGTAAATTCTCAGTCCACATGTTGCATGATACATTGTGTCCGAGTTAATGAAGCTGTTCTATCTTGTTTATCTTTTACCTTTCTTATGATTGAATGAGCACGCCATTTATATGAACATGAATCAACCGGTGTTAGTAGTGAATTAGTAGTACTAGTCGACAACCCGTGCGTCCGCACGGGCTTTATCGAACATTCATTGGATATTTCAAGTGCATGGAGCCTTTGCGTCTGTCGTGTGGAAGTATTTGAGGTTTAAATTCTAATCTAAATATAATCAAAAAGGTATTTTATTTTATTCCGATTCGGGGACATAATTTTTCTCTAGATTTTCAATTATATTTTTGTTTGATAGTGCATCATTGTGTACACATTTGTATATAAAACTATTTTACCTAGATATTTTATTCTATAGATGAGGATTCGATGCTCTTAAATTCTAGATAACACAAATTTTGGAAGACAAAGTGAACATGTTATACATTGTAAATATTTGCAAATAATTCAATTCTATTCCATTTATGAATTAACTTATAATTATGGAAATATTTATTAATATAGATAAAAAGATGCAGTACATAGTAATCCACATGAATAATCTTGTTTCAAGAGGACAGACTTGCTGCGTGTAATTTTCAAACTGGTATTATTTCTGCAGCAACTGCAAGATTTTAACAACACAAACAATTTTTTACATCGTTCTAGATATCAGCTATATAAGTCAGAACAACTAAAATTATGGAGAAAAATATAAGATCAAATTCTAAGAAAAATACAAAAAAACACAATAAACAAATGAAATCTGCATCGGTACACCAGTCAAGGTGCAAAACTCCGCAATTTTGGTTATAAAGAGATAAATTGTAGAAATGTCACCAATATAAATTTATAAATTTTATTTTTATAAGTGCCCTAATTTTATCCACTAAATCAATTAATCAAACCACAACTTTTCTTCTCCCAAAAAACATATTTATTGTCGCAATGAATCAGAATCAGTAGTCTTGAAAGAATTCAAAAGAAAACCTGCATAATCAATATGTGATTCGTATGAACGTGATGTCCTACCCCGTCTCCTAGAAACATCGTCTCCATGGTCAAGCGATTTTTAGGTTATGTGTTTTCCATAAAGGATGATGAGAGACATGCACGGATTATTTTGTGTCTTCTGTAAAGATATATATTATAGAAATATGATAAACATAAATCATTTTTTGTGCCCGCAATTTTAGTTTAATTTGTGCCCCAGCTTTGCTTAACTGAATAACCCAAACACAAACTCCGTTCCCTACACATTAACCTTAATATTTTTCATCATGAATCAAATCAAAATCAGCAGCCCAAGAAGGAAGTTTAAAAGAAAAACCGAATAATAATTAAAATTTAAGGAATAATATAATCAACATCTGATTCTTACCTGAAACCCGTATGTACCTAATGTCCCACCCGGTGTCCTAATGGTCAAGGAGATTTTGACTTTTTGGTTCAGTTCTACTATAATGCATGGTGACAGGCAGTGGCATGCACGATTAATAGCATAACCTATTTATATATAGAGAGGATAAATGTACTGCTTAGACCAAAACCTATTCTATCAGCCATCAGTTCACCATTGATCCCATCCCATTTCCCATCAATATATGCATGCCTACATGAATACACTTGCATGGTAAACATCTGATGCGCGTACGCATGCATATTCATGCTGGCGGACATGGAGTACGACCGACTGCTGCTGAGTAGCGGCTAGCTGCCAATCAAAAGAAGATACGAATAACTTAACTATACATGGACCAGATCGATCTAATTCCGCCGTCCTTGCTCATGTATAGCGCTATATACGATCGTCAACTCTACCTGTGAGATTGCTCTCACGGGGCCTAACCGGCCGGCTGGGAATCAGCACTGGCGGTGAAGTGCAAGAGATCGAGGTTCGGATTGATCGATGCGGTGCTGCGGCAAGATTGGGCGGCGGCGTGATGGACTCTTCGGGCTTTTTTTTTTTTTTGTCGAGACGCCTGAAAGAGTTTCCTAAATATGCGTATGTGTGAAGAGGTGGGACAACGGGCGTGGACTCCATGGGTTACTTCATCTGATCCGATGGCTGTAGATAACTTATGAGGAGATCGGATGGACAATATGCTTAGTTTCCGAGGATTAACGTGGAGGCTCGTACGATGCCTCCAATTAGTAAATATAAGATATATATATATAAGATATAAGATTTGTCATTCTTAACAAATCAGTATTGTATGAAACTATGAATGCATTCCTGAATTAGAAACACCGTTAGAATACAAATGTTGCAGGAAACCGGGGGCAGAGCAGCCGCTGTTCCTTTGCTGATTCGTATCAAGCAAACCTGGGCTACCGTTCAAAATCCAACCACCCCCATTGAAAAAGCCAGGTTCAGTGCGCCACGGCTAAGACTGGGTGCACTTTAACTTTTTGGCTGCACCACCCCCCACCTCCTTTTCTCCCACTTCTCCTCTTCTCCTCTTCTTCCCCAATCATTTTCAGATCTGGTCGCCCCTTCCTCTCTCTTCACATATTTTTGCCACCTAAATCTACTTGTTTGCCCCATATATATGTGAGAAAATATCTCCCACATCTCGTGCGCGATCTTCCTCCTCCGGGCGCTCTCTCTTTCAACGGCTCTTGCCCTCTTGATGGTGAGTTTATGTGATGGATGAGAAGGTTGTGATGTGTGTGGGCTGTATGTGATGGATGAGAAGATTGTGATGTGTGTGGTGGTTGTTGTTGCGCGTGCGGAACGACGGGCGCGCATATGTATGTGAATGTAATGATGAAGAAGGTTGTGATGCGCCGGCGTGTGTTTGCATATGTGTATGCCATGATCGAAATGATGAGTTGCTGATGTTTTCGCCGAAATGTAGATTCATTTCCATTTCGGCGAATTTTCCGGCACTCCCGGGGCCAAAAATTAGCAAAGGTCATGCCGAATTTTTCCGTGAAATATTTTGTTTCTAATATAATTCTTTTGTTCTATATGTAGAGCGTAGGCGACAATGGTCATCATGATGAGCGAAAGTATTGTTGCTAGATATTTGAAATATGCGACGACCGTGATGGTTAAAAACAACGACACCGGGATAAAGTGTCCGTGTCGAACATGCAAACTCAGCACCGTTCTCGATCCCTTTTCCGGCACATTGCAGGAGCATCTGCTCAGGAAAGGTTTTATGGATGACTTCACTTACGAGGATGATGATGAGGACGTCCATGGGGGCGCGGCGGGAAATGATCAGGAAGACGAAGAGGCGCCTCCCGATTATGATGATGAAGAATATGTCGGGCATGATGATGAAGAAGAAGCCGACGTAAATGCTGGAGAAGACGCGGGCACACCGACGCTGCTAACTTCAGTCGTGCGGGACCCTCATGTTCAAGAATTGCTTCTCAGAAAGTCGAGTAACGCTACTAGAGAGGCTAAGCTGGCGCAGCTGGAGATAGACTCGAATGCTCCGTTGTATGCGGGATGTGGGCCCGAGGATACCCGCTTGAAAGTAACGCTCATGGCTCTACAGATGAAGGCAAAACACAAATGGACAGACGCAAGCTTCGACTAGAACTTGAAATTTTGGCACGATCGTCTTCCTGAGGGGAACACGTGTCCTAGCAGTATCGAAGAGGCCAAAAAAATCGTGTGCCATTGTGATTTACCGCACATCAAATACCACGTTTGCATCAATGATTGCTTCATTTATCCGGAAAATGACGCGGAGAAAACTGCATGTCCGGTGTGCGGCGCTGCTCGATACAAGAAAGGGAAAAAGAAAGCTCCTCGAAAAGTGGTATGGTACCTTCCGATCATTCCTCGTATGCAGTGGCTTTTCACAGACTCTAAGGAAGCAAAGTTAATGCGCTGTCACGCGAAAAGGAATAAGCCGGAAAACAAAGAGGCGGATAAGATGCTGAGACACCCTTCAGATGCTAAGCAGTGGGAAGCATTAGACTTTGAATACCCAACTTTTGGGCACGATCCATGAAACGTCAGGTTGGGTGTGAGCACCGATGGGCTCAATCCGTTTGGCAACCAGAGCAGCATACATAGCACGTGGCCCATGTTTGTATGGATATACAACCTACCCCCATGGTTGTGCATGAAGAGGAAGTACATTCACATGAGCATGCTAATCCAAGGGCCGAAACAACCAGGAAACGACATCAATCTGTATCTGCAGCTCTTAAGAGATGAGCTACACGAGATATGTACTGAAGGGGTCAGCACGTGGGACGCCGTCGCGGAAGATTACTTCCCTATAAGAGCCGCGTTGATCACGACGGTGCAAGACTATCTCGGTTACGGATATATCGCAGGCCAGGTGGCCCATGGACACTGTGCATGCGTTAGGTGCATGGACGATACAACATATATGCAGCTAGAGAAAGATCCCGGGTCTTCGAAAACAGTGTTCACGGGACATCGAAGGTGGCCTCGCAAGGATGACCCATGGAGAAAACGCAAAGAGCTGTTCGATGGTATCGTTGAGATCCGAAGAGCCCCACGTAAGTGGAGCGGCGAAGAAATCGACATGCTGTTGACAAACTGGGATGAGTGCCCTTCACCGGGGAAGAAGCAAAAGGCTCCGCCACCACTGCTGAAGGTATGGAAAACAAGGTCTATTTTCTGGGACTTGCCATATTGGAAGATCCTTGAAACACCTCATAGCCTTGATGTCATGCATATTACGAAGAACATGTGCGAGAGTCTGCTTGACACCCTTCTCCACATGCCGAAGAGGACCAAAGATGGGCCGAAAGCAAGAAACTTCCTAAGATCATTGGGCATCAGGAAAGATCTCCATGGAGGACGCCCTGACGATGATAATGATATGTCCGAGGAGGAGACGGAAGGTCATCAGAAGGGCAGGATGGCGAAACAGAATGACTATTACTGCCCTCCTTCGTGCTTCACTCTAAGCCAGAAGGAGATCGAACTATTTATCAAGTGCCTTCTCGGAGTGAAATTTCCTTCCGGTTACACAGGGAAGATAAGCAGATATCTGGATGCAGCGAAACAAAAGTTCAGCGGGATGCAGTCTCATGACTGTCACGTGCTGATGACGCAGATACTTCCTGTTGCACTCCGAGGGATAATGGACCCACCCGTCCGCCAAACTCTATTTGACCTATGCAACTTTTTGGACGTCATCTCTCGAAAGTCGATCAGCATGAAGAAAGCCGTAAGGCTACAGGAAGAGATCATTGTGATACTAAATGAGCTTGAGATTTACTTCCCTTCCGCATTCTTTGACGTTATGGTGTATTTGCTGATCCATGTCGTGGATGATATCATCCAGCTCGGGCCAATGTTCCTCCACGGCATGATGTCGTTCGAAAGGGTGAATGGTGTCATCAAAGGATACGTTCTTAACAGGGCAAGTCCAGATGGAAGCATCGTCCAGGGCTATCTCACCGAAGAGTGCATCTCTTTGTGCACGAATTTTCTAGACGTCGAAAACCCTGTTGGTCTGCCCGAAAATAAGCACATTGGCAGGCTCGATGGAGCAGGTCACAAAACAGGCAGGAGGGAACTACAAGTGGACGAATCTGGCCGACGCGCCCACTTTGACAGTGCAAACTTTGTAGTGCTACAACATATACAAGTGGTCGATCCTTGGTTGGAAAAGCACAAAAGCTTTATTGAGAAGAAGTATAGTGAACGTGGTCTGTCGTCGTGGTGAACAAACAGATGCCATGGGTAGGCTAAAGTTGGGGCCGATGGGCGCTAGTGGTACCGGGGAGGGATTGTGTGAAGGAAAACACACAGACACACACACACGCGGTTTACCCAGGTTCAGGGCCCTCGTGAGGAGGTAAACCCCTACTCCTGCTTCTAGATTTGATATATGTGGTCACAATCCGGGTTACAGAAGAGTTCCTTGAGCTGTATGCAAGCTACTGGTAATGGGAGAAGTGATTCTATCCTCCGTCGGTCGTCCTCGGATCCTCCTCGCGCAGGAGGGCCTGGGGCACCTTATATAGCGGTGCCCCGGGTTACAGTGTAAAACATGCTCCCTGTGGCCATACCCCTTGGTCGCCACCCAGCACACACGCCGCTGCGCCATACCGAGATCGTGTCAGCCCCTGTCGCCACGGTCCCCTCTGCCCTGGACAGGACGTTCAGCCACGCCTCGCACTGCTCCGCCGCGCCGCCCGGGTCAGCGGTTATGGTGGAGACATATCCCATCATCCACTTGCGGCACGCCGCCGTGCCTTGTTTCGCTCCGTGTCGGAAGGAGCTTTGACCATCGTCCGGGATAGCCTTCACCCGGCTTAGCCATGCCATATGCTCTTCACTAGGTTTGCCTTCCCCTGCAGTTACAAGGAAAAGTGAAGACACACCGACATAACGTGTATGTCAGTTCAGCCTATCTCGGCTGCGGGTATCTCGGTTTGTACCAGCTTAGGTACTTCAATCATGCCGGTTCAGGTTATGTTGGCAAACCATGACCCGGTCAACTCCGGGCCTTTACCTTTGACCCCTTATCTTGACCCTATCCGGGGTAGCCCCCCGACATTAGTCCCCGAAGCTGGCGTGGTCCTGCAGCCTCGGATGAAGGGCCGCGGCAGCTTTACCCCACAACCAGCATCTAACTGATTGCCGACATAACATATGTCGGTAAAACGTTTAAGTCGGAAACTAATAGTCTTTCAAACTGGATATTTGATTTTATGCCGGATCAATCCGACATACGGAAGAACCCTTGGTTCCTCCGAGTCATCGCTCCCCCGACGTGGTAGAGCTTCTCTGCGCGCCGCTTCGGTTTTCGTGCACCGATGGACGTGACGATGTCACGCTTGCCACACGTGTCATGCCTGACACCCTGGTCATCACGCCCGGGCAGGCACTTGAGTGCTTTTTTTATCGCACCCCCGTGCGTCGCCTCGGGTCTCACCCGATCGGATGCGCCGCACCGCACCGTTGGCTCTCTGTGGCCATTTGTGCGGCAAATCGTGCGGTGCGGGAACCGTTACAGAAAATCGTGGGGTAGATCGTGGGCCTTACTTCCGTCGGTTGCGGAGATCGTGCGCAGTAAATCCCGCGCGCACGATCTCCTCCGGCCATAAATAAATAGGGGGAGAGGGGGCAATCTTTCCCCCCTCTGCATTCAATCTTCTCCTAGTATCCTTCTCCTTCTCGCTCTCCAGCGCTCAGAGCACGGAGCACGCCACCCGCCGCACGGACTCGTGCATGGCGACGAGCCGCTGGAGGTCAACGCCGCGCACGCAAGCACCGACGCGTCGCCGCCCGCCGACGCTGTACGTTGGTTAGATCTCACTTTCTTATTTCTTTTCTCTTAGCATTTCTTCGCACCTAGGATGGCCTCTGCTCTTAGTTGTTCATCTTGTTCTTCATCATCGCGGCGTGCCGCGCGCCGCCGGTGACCTTTGCCACCGTAGCACCTTCTTCTACTTTCTCCTCTTTTTTCTCTCGTGCCTAGGATTTGCTTGCACCTCGCCGCACTTTCTATTTTTTCTTTCCTTTTCTACAGCGGCAAGATCTTGGTCACCGTCGATGATCCTTTTTGCAGCACGCCACCCGCGCCGCCACGGGCAACTGGTGGTCACCACCCAGCTCTGCCGCCCAGATGGCCTCCCAAGACCTGGCCATCGAGGTCACCGAGGAGGTGGTGGTGGAAGGATTGGCCCGGGCAGCTTGGGAAGGATCAGAGGTCACCCGTTCTGAAATAGACTGGTTGACCCGGACGAAGCGTATCCTGGTCGTGGTGGAGTGCCAGTTACCGGGTCCCGAGACTGCGCCGGATGTCAAAGAAGGTGAGTACATCGTCTTCCTGGCCCACTTCGAGCGAGGATTCAGTCTCCCGGCCAGCAATTTCATGCACGCCTTTCTAGAGAGATTCGGTCTCCAACCTCACCACCTTCCGGCAAATGCCTTCACCACTCTTTCTGCTTTTGTCTCCTTCGCCGAGGGTTACCTCGGCCTCTAGCCCACCACAACTCTCTGGTCCAAATACTTCCAGTTCCGGAAGCAGGTCATTCCGAATCCTGGTGACCCGGACACCCCCAAAGAGATGACCCAGACCGGAGCCGCCACCGTCACACCTCGGCGCACTTCCATTTTCCCCCGCATCCATGGCTTGGAGTCCTGTCGGAAATGGCAACGATCTTTCTTCTATGTGAAGAATACAACGAACGTCGATCTGATCAACTTGCCGAGATTCGCGATCGGCCCCCCCACAGCACAACTTAAACTGGAGTTACAATCCGAGGGACAAAGTGTCGGAGGTCAACGCCATCCACCAGGTCGTCCAGGAGCTGAAGCAAGCGGGGATGATAGCCGATGATCTACTGGCGACATTTATCAGTCGCCGAGTCTGCCCACTGCAATGCCGAATCCACAAGATCTGCCAGATGAGCGGTCCGCTCGATCCGACCCGGACAAGCACCATCGAGCTGGACAACGCCCAGATCCGGAGGCACGTCAAGTCCATAGCCCGGACCAAGATGACGGACGAGTGGGAGTGGGGCGTGGAGCCCTACAGCCGTAAAAATCTTCCTCCCGCCGTAAGTAATTTCAACTCTTATCCGACATAAACTTACTGCCGACATAAATCTTATGTCGATGTGTTATATTTTCCTTCGGTGTTGACTTGAGTCTTGCGTTTGTCTCACAGAGGTTTGCCCGGCAGAAGACCGAGGATGGCCAGGACCCATCTGCCAAGTGGGGTGTAGACCTCCTCGTCGCCAACACTGAAGATCCGGATGACGAGGATAACATGCCGATTCCCGATGTCGGCTCTGTTCCTGCTTCGGGTAAGACTCGCTCCTCCATCCAAGATGGGTCCGAGGACGAAGACAATTTTGAGATCTTGGAAGTATATGATCCCTACCCAATAGCATTCTCATATCCGCTGCCCTCGACATCAGCTGACTCGGGCGGCCAGGTGCTTGACGTGCCGCCCCTCGCCCTGGGACCTCAAGGACCGTCCCGGAAGTGTGCAGCCACCGGGTCCACCAAAGCTGGGTCTTCCGGGATCACCACCCCAGCGAAGAAGAAACAGAAGAAGAGGGTGGTGAAGAAGCCACGCTCAAGACTCGTTACCGTCACGTAAGATTTTTCTGCCGACATATGTTCCTTCTTGCTTTGCACTCTCTTTCTTCTTTGACCGAGATAACACATCTACTTTTTCCTTTGCAGGGAGCCCGCGGAGGCCACGCAAAGCGCTTCCTGCATCCTGTCACCTCTGGCGGCGCCGCCATCGCCCAGGCAAGCCGACATTGGAGCTCCAAGTCCACCAAGGATGACCCCACCGGCACAACCCACAGCCCCGGGATCCGATGCCGAAATCGGAGGGGGACACGACGCCACGGGGGCGGAGACCGTGGATCCGGTTGGGGCCGATACCTCGGCGCCCGACCGAGGTGTAGGCCCCGGTACAAACCTTATGGATACCGAGGTCGAGAGGACCCAGACTCCGGAGTGCCCGGAGAAAACGCAGATCCAGCAGCCGCCACCGCAGCCACCGATTCAGCCACCACAGCAACAGCAGCAAATGCAGCACCATCAGCAACAACAGAAGCAGCACCCGCAACAGCAGAAGCAGCACCCGCAACAGCCAACATCGCTGACGCAGCCGCAGCCGAAGCAGCGGCCCCCGGCACAAAAGAGCCCACAAGCGCAGAAGAACCCACTGGCACAGAAGACCTCAGCCCCTGCGACCGGGAAGGCCCCGGCAGGGAAGGCCCCGGCAAAGGCTATGGCGCCCAATCCGGATCGACAGATGATTGTGCCTCCGAGCCAAGGTACAGCAGCGGCGACCTCGACCGGCATTCAGACTACCGGCATCCAGACTACCATCTCCCCCTAGGGATTTGCCCCACTACGCACTCCAAGCGGGAACAGTTTGGGCTCGCTCGAGCATTATGATATGGACTGGAATTCCGCCGACATCAGCGAGGTGTCTTCGCGAACCCCGGTGGGCCAGATCTCGGAGCATCCGGCAGGGCCAAGCTTGGTTGCCCAAAAGCTGTTCACAGCAAAAGCTGCCCTCCTTGTAGTCGACCGAACTACCGTGGTAATGATTGCCGAGTAAAACCTTACTGGTTCAACTTTTCAATGAAGATATCCCATTATCCCTAGTCCCCGAGATTCGGGTCAAGTGATTGAAACTCGACCGAGTAAAGATTACTCGACGTCCATCTTCGCAGGCTTGCATGAACAAACGGACCCAGCTGCACCGTAAACTGCTGCTGGCGCACAAAAACCTCTCCAATAAATACAAGCTGCTGCGAGCTAGGCTGGATCTCATGGGTACTTTTCCTTCCGCTGACATAGCGATTATATTCGACAACCTTGATCTCCTAACCAACCTTTTTTCTCTTGCTGACATAAACAGCCGGGTCGGAGGCTAAGGCTGAGGAGCTGCAGGGGCGGATCTCGGAGCTCCAGAGTAAGCTTACATTCTGCACTCCCCATTCCCTTGTATTTGTATCAACTTTGTATGCTAACTC
Organism: Puccinellia tenuiflora; assembly: GCA_012064385.1. Lineage (NCBI taxonomy): Eukaryota > Viridiplantae > Streptophyta > Magnoliopsida > Poales > Poaceae > Puccinellia > Puccinellia tenuiflora. The sequence goes on along the minus strand of QRDG01001221.1, from coordinate 25,652 downwards.
CGCTATCTCGGCACAGCCGAACTGAAGGATCGCGAGATTGGGCGCGCAATCGCGCACCAGTCCGAGCTCAAGAAAGAACGGGACGAGGTGTCCCGACTGAAGACCGAGCTCGAGAAGGCGCAGAGCCGCAATGCTGAGCTTGAGAAGAGCGCTGTCAAGGAAAAGCAGCTCCGGGTAGAAGAGACCCGGAAACTGAAGGAGTCCGCTGATAACACTGAGTTCCAGCTTACCTCAGTCCAGCATGAACTTCAAGACCTTATGAAGAAGGCCGATAAGTGGCTGGTGGAGTTGTGCCGGATAAACAATGAGATGAACAGTAAGTTTTCTTTACTCCTCTTTCTTTACCGACATTCACAATATGTCGACATGTGACTTATCTCGGCGTTAGCCATTCTTTATTCAGGGCACTTCCCCCACACCCAGCCTGCCGCGGATAATGTGACTAGCAAGGCCCGAGCGAAGAGAGCCCAGTCTGGTCCAATCTCGGTGGAGTGGAACATTGATGACCATCTGACGGCCTTGAGCGCACGTCTGTCGCCCATGAAATCCCCTGGAGTGGGTCTCCTTGAGGCCGCGATCCGGGTGTACAATGTCTTCTGGCCAACCGCAGAGACCCCGACCACGGTTGATGAGTTATCTTGGTGCCTGCAGGGGGCTGAGAAGCGGCTTCAGGAATGGCGGGCTTCAGCCGTCCGAGTTGGTGCGGATGAGGCCATGATTTTTGTCCTCTGCTGGTACAAGAACATCAATCTCGACATGCTCCAATCGATGAGCGCCGGGTCAAAATGGACCACTGACACGGAGCACATCCGGCATCCCGGGGATTTAAAACTGCACCCGGCATCCCGGGGATTTAAGTTAAAATAAACCTTTAAGTTTTCCGGATTATGCTTTTTGCTTTGCAAGTTTTTAACAAGGTTTGGTGATTTCCGGATTATTCTGAACCGAGTCCCCAAGTTCATTTTCTTGTTTACTATATTTTTGCAACCTTTGCTCTTGTCTACCATTTTGGCGTTCGACACTCGAGTCACAAGATCCCAAAAACATAGCATATAGTACTTAAACTTTGAGATAGAGTTTAGAATCATCCGACATAAAGGTGACTGACAGAACACAAGAATAATAAATGACGTATGCCGGACTACCCTTGGGCCAAGTCCCCGAGTTTGTTTTCTTGTTTCCTAGGTATTGTGGTTCCAGCTCTTGTCTACCATTTTGGCGTTCGACAGTCGAGTCACGAGACCACAAAGACATAGCATACAATACTTAAAACTCTGAGATTTGATCAAGTGCCATCCGACATAAGGAAAGCAAGGATAAAAAACAGAGATAAACACAGATTTGCAAGCAAGGCAGTCCCCGAGTTTCCTTTTGGGGCGCCGACATTTCATTTCAAAGTGTCGAGATACATACATTGCATTCTTTCAGGAGTAAAAGGGGCGAAGCAGGGCTACATTCCAAGGTCTATTGGTCTCCTCTCCGGATCTATCCATCTTGTTCTTCACCTGAGCCTAAGCATCTATAAGATAATAAGAATCATTTCGCAGAGCTCGGCTCACGATGAACGGTCCTTACCACGGAGGAGATAATTTATGCACGCTAGCAGTGCGCTGCACGAGCCTGAGCACCAGGTCTCCCTCGCTGAACTTGCGAGGATTTATTTTCCGGGTGTGGTAACGCCGGAGATTCTGTTGATATATTGTTGATTTGGACAATGCCAGCTCTCGTGCCTCTTCTAGCAGGTCGAGATCATTTTCCCGAGCTTCCTTTGCCTCGGTTTCGGTGTAAAACGCGACTCTCGGCGAGTCATGCTCTATGTCGGTCGGCAGGACCTCTTCTGCTCCATACACAAGAAAGAATGGCGTATAGCCAGTAGATCGATTCGGTGTAGTCCAGAGACTGCTTAATACGGCAGGTAGCTCATCCAGCCAACAACCCGGAGACCGCAGCAGTGGCTCGATCAACCGGGGTTTTATGCCGGATAACACCAGTGCGTTTGATCTTTCAACTTGTCCATTGGACTGAGGATTCGCAACCGATGCTAAGTCAAGCCGGATTTTCTTTTCCTGGCAGAACCGAGCAAAGGCTCCCTCTGCGAAATTGGAGCCATTATCCGAGACAATGCTGTGCGGATGGCCATATCTCAGAATGATATCTTTCAGGAAAGATACTGCCGTGCGGCCGTCACACTTTCTTATAGGTTTTATCTCTATCCATTTGGTGAATTTGTCCACCACCACCAGTATGTGAGTCATGTTACCTCGGGCAGGCTTGAATGGTCCCACCATATCCAGACACCACACAGCAAATGGCCATGTAATGGGAATAGTTTTGAGTGCTGAGGCCGGCATGTGAATTTTGTTAGCAAATCTCTGACACCCCTCGCATTTCCAGACAATGTCTTCTGCTTGTTGCAAAGCACTGGGCCAATAGAACCCATATCGGAATGCCTTTGCCACTATGGCTCTTGAGGATGCGTGATGACCACATTCTCCTTGATGGATATCTCGGAGAATCTCTTCCCCCTCCTCAGGCTCGACACAGCGCTGAAGTACCGTGGTTGCACTTCTCTTGTACAGCTCATTGTTGATGATGGTGAAAGCTTTGGATCACCTTTGAATCTGCCTGGCCGAGACCTCATCACCCGGCAAACTGCCCTCCACCAGATATGTCATGATGGGTTGTGCCCATACCGGCACTAGACGAACACCGAGTACCGGCTCATCGATCTCCATTGCTTCAACTGACATTACTACACCTGACACGGGCTGACAAGTCCCCGGGTCCTCAAGAGCAGTCCCCGAGTCCTGCGGCGAAGTCCCCGAGTTTTCCCAGACAATCCCCGAGTTCTTCCAAGCCGTCCTCCAGTTCTCCAACACGGTCCCAGAGTCCAGCTGAATGTACCCGACGTCTACGTCCATTGGGACGACCTCGGATTCTAGTTTACCCGGGATAAATATTGACTCGGACTCAGGAGAAGGCTTGATTGATGGCTTTGGGAGATGCTCCAGTGACACCCCGGGTGGGATGGCCTGTCTGTATGATCCGATCTTGGACAGCATGTCAGCACTTTCATTTTCTGTTCGCCGGATATGGTTGAACTCGCAACCATCAAAGTGTCCCGAGATTTTCCGGACATGGAACCGATATGCCGCCATGTTGGCATCCAAAGCGTCCCAATTACCTGAGGTTTGCTGAATTACCAGGTCCGAATCACCATAGCATACGATCCGGCGAATACCAATTTCCTTGGCCACATTGAGCCCATGGATCAATGCCTCATGTTCGGCCACATTGTTGGATGCTGCAAAATGCACTTGCAACACATATTTCAGCTGATCTCGCTTCGGCGAGGTAAGGATTACGCCAGTGCCCAGGCCCTCTTTCACCTTGGACCCATCAAAAAGCATTTTCCAGTAGTTGGAGTCGGGCAGTGGTGGCTCATACTGCATCTCGGCCCAATCGACAAAGAAATCAGCCAAGACCTGGGATTTGATGGCATCTCTCCTTTATTGCGGCGCATATGCCGCCAGCTCAATTGCCCACTTTGCTACTCGGCCACTTGCATCCTTGTTGCCAATGATCTCCGAGATTGGAGCGGCACATACCACGGTTATAGGGTGCTCCTGGAAATAATGTTTCAGTTTCTTAGCTGCCATATAGACACCGTATGTCATCTTCTGGTAGTGAGGGTAGTTTTGCTTCGACGCCGAGATCACCTCACTCAGGTAATACACTGGTCTCTGCACCATGGTTTCCTCCTCTTTTCGTTCTACCACCACCACGACACTAACGACTCGGTTAGTGGCTGCAATATAGAGCAACATCGGCTCTTTGGGTAGTGGTGAGGCCAATATCGGCGCTGTAGCCAACATCCTTTTCAGTTCATGAAATGCGGCATCTGCCTGCGGGGTCCAAGTGAATCTATCTGATTTTTTCATCAGTTGGTACAGAGGCAGGGCCTTTTCGCCCAACCGGCCAACAAACCGGCTCAAGGATGCGAGACACCCGGTAAATTTCTGCACATCCCGGAGACATCTCGGCAACTTCATGCTCTCTATAGCACGGATTTTTGTCGGATTTGCCTCGATACCTCGGCTTGACACGAGGAAACCGAGTAACTTGCCTGCCGGTACACCGAATGTGCATTTATCCGGGTTAAGCTTTAACGGGAATTTCCGAAGGTTTATGAATGTCTCTTTGAGATCATCCAACAAGGTATGTTTCTCCTTGGTCTTGATGACTATGTCGTCGACATATACCTGCACATTTTTGCCTATCTGATCATGCAGACATTTTTGCATACAGCGCTGATAAGTTGCACCGGCATTTCTTAAACCAAAGCACATGACACGATAGCAATAAGCCCCGTACGGGGTAATAAAAGCAGTCTTTATTTGATCGATAGGGTTCAGTGGTATCTGGTGGAAACCAGAGTACGCGTCTACAAACGACAACAGGGCACACCCGGCCGTGGAGTCGATCACTTGATCGATTCGGGGCAACGGGAACGGATCTTTTGGACATGCCTTATTCAGATGTGTGTAATCGATACACATGCGCCAAACAGTGGCCGCTTTCGGGTCTTCCTTCTTCTTCTCTACCAGGACCGGGTTAGCTAACCAGTCCGGGTACTGCACTTCCACGATGGATTTCGAGGCAAGCAGCTTGGCTACCTCGTCACCAATGGCTTTTCTTCTCTCTGGGGCAATGCGTCGCATTGGTTGCTTCACAGGCCTAGCATCTGGCCTGACGTTCAGTGAATGCTCAGCCAACTCCCTCGGAACACCCGGCAGGTCCTGATTTGACCATGCAAAGATATCCCGATTCTCACGGAGGAAGTTGATGAGCTCGCTTTCCTATTTGCTGTCCAACCCGGCACCGATGATGGCGGTGCGCTCCGGGTTAGACTCGTCGAGCTGGATCTGCTTGGTTTCCTTGGACGCCTGAAATGTGGCGCTCTGCTGCGGGTTACCCACACCCGGCATGCCGAGCTGAGCTGACTGGGCCAACGCCACCACCTCATGGATCCTCTCCTTCTCCGCCGCAATGACCAAGGACTCGGCTAGGCAAGATCCGGCCGAGGCACACTCCATGGCACGCTTGTAATTGCCCGGGATGGTGATGATTCCATTAGGACCCGGCAGTTTCATCTTGAGGTAGGCCACATGAGTGGATGCCATGAACTTGGCCAACGCCGGCCTGCCGAGTAAGGCATGATATGGGCTCTTGAGGTCCACGACCTCGAACTGGAGGCTTTCAATCCGGCTGTTCTCCTTGTTGCCGAATAAGACATCGACCCAGACTGTGCCCATGGGTGCACAAGAGACACCCGGCACAATACCATGAAAGGTTGTCCGGCTGGGCTGCAGCATGTTCTCAGTGATGCCCATCTTGATCATAGAGTCCCGATACATATGTTGATGCTGCTCCCATTGTCAATGAGAACCCGGGTGAGCCTGGTGTTGATCGCGGGTCCGATGAATGTCGGATCCACAACTAGAGCATATCCCCCCGGGGTAGGCATGACCTTGGGATGGTCACTGTGGCTCCAGCTGACCTCTTGCTCGGACCAGTTGAAGTATTTCGGCACGGCAGGCATAACGGCATTCACCTCCATCGCGCGCCGATGTTGGCTCTGCTTGTCCATTGGCTCGGTCACAAAGACCATGAAACTCTGGTGGTGCTCCCGGTAATCATTCTGCCGGCTCGGGCCGGCGTTGTTGTTGCTGTTGCTGTTGTTGTTGTTGTTCACCTGGTTAACATTCTCCAGCCTCCTCCGGTTGTCCGTGTCCCTCGGAGGCGTTCGCACCCGGATGGGTACGGTGTTTGCACCTGTAAGTGGCGCAGCTCATGGTGCACCTCGGGGTGCAGCTTGTGGCAACGGTGAGAGGTATGGATTATCCGCCGGATTATCCCTCAAGATCCGCTGGTACCAGCTACACTGCCGGGTTGAATGATTAGATGGCCTGCTGGGGTTCGGAGTGTGGTAACTGCAAGGTCCATCCAGCATCATCTCAAAGGTGTACCTCGGTTTGTCCTCCCAAGGCTTCTTCCCATCGCCATATGGCTTCTTTCCTCCCGGGTTGCTACCCCAAGCAGGACCACTGCTCTTTTGACGCTGGCTACTGCCGGCATCCGGCTGATCTTGATCAACAGCAGCAACTTGGTTGGAGCCGTACCGGTAATCCGGCCGATCGTCTCTCCTCTTGGGTCTGTAATCCGGGCGGTCATTCCGCCTGAATGAACGGTCAGCATCACCGACCGGGTACCGCTTACTCGGCTCGACCGGGGTCAGTAAAGGCTGAGTGGGGTCACCCAGAGCATAACTATCAGCTATCTTGATTGTTTCGGCCAACGTGGCCGGCATTTCCCTCTGCAATCTCTGCCAGAGCATGGTGCCATGTCGGCACCCCTGAGCAAACCAAGCAATGGCCTGCGATTCAATAACTCCTTCACAGGAGTTGTGGATTGTACTCCACTGGGTCAAGTACTCCCGGTTGGTTTCATCATCCATCTGCCGGCACATGGAGAGTTGTTGAGGACGATTCGGCCTCTTGTATGTGCTAGCAAAGTTGCTGACGAAGGCTTCCGAGAAGTCCAGCCAGCACTCAATGCTGTTCTCCTCCAAGTTATTCAGCCAGATCCGGGCTGGCCCCTCTAACATTTGCGGTACATACCGCACTGCCCATCGGCGGCTTCCGCCGGCAATGTGCATAGCAGTGACGTAATCTGTCAGCCAGTCTTCCGGCTTAGTACTGCCGTCATACATCTTCGTGCCCCGAGGAAGCTGAAAGTTCGGCACCGATTCCTGCTTCATGATCCGGGGTCCAAACCAAGCAGGACCCGGCGGACCTTGTCCCTCCAGGAGTTCAGACAGATAGATTCTGTCAAGCTTGTTGCGGACATCATGTGCCGGCAGCTGGCGAGGTCCCAACCTAGCTCCGAGTGCACCCTCGGACACCAGATGCTCGAGTCTCGGATACCCGGCCCTCTCCATGGCCGAGTAACCATCATCATACCGGTTGACCCCTTGGTCACCCAGTGGCTGCTGAGTGGAATACCTGGCACCAAGATGTTGCCGAGGTGGGTTGGGTGCCGGATACCGAGGTTGCTGGTTTCGGTTGGCCGGGTTAACCCGACCTGCGCCTTGATTGCCTTGACCGGGATCTGGGACACCCCGACCGGCATTGCCTTGCTCGGCTATCTGCTTCCCGGCTAACACCGGATCATAGGTCTGCAGCTGCTTGTTTTTGCCAGAGTTTACACTCCGGTCACGGCTTCTGCCGACATGCGGCGACGAGGCCTGTCCCTTGGACATTCCTCCGGCACCACCATTCGAGTGAATGTACCGAGACCCGGCTAAATCCGGGTTTGCCTTGAAGTACGCCTCATTCTGCCGGTTGGCAGTAACCACTAATTTGTTAACCTGGTCCTGCTGCTTACGTCGAGCCTCACAGGATAAGCCCGGTAACTCGGCTGCGGCTGCCTCTGCAGCCCTAAGGTTCTTAGCTGGGGTGCTATATCTAGGCCTGTCATCCGACACATGACTAATAGTTCTGCCAGACTTGGCTCTACCATCTCTGGCTATCTCGGCGTTGAGGTCTCTACCTCGGGCATGCACCTCATCCATGTGACTAACAGGATTTGCTACTGGGGTAAAACCATGAGCCGAGTTATACTCATGCATAGATATGTCAAACTCTTGCCTGACTCGGGCTACCTCTATAGCCTCCAGGAGTATGTTCTTGCGCTGCTCCTCCAACTCGGCTTGAGTCAGAGCCGCATCTATGCTCGGAGCAACTGGGGTGGCCAGCTTCTCGATCGCGTCCTGAAGAGGACTCAGCACCACCGGCACGCTGGATCTACTGGCGGGCGCTGTGCGGTTCTCGGGCTTCTCCAGCGGCGGGTGCGCCGTTCTGGTGCATTGGGTGCCGGCATCCGCTTCAGCATCCATACCCCGGGCAGCGACGACCGGAGAAGTCACCATCACCTCCACGCAGCTAGCGGGGCGAGCGATATGCCGGCCGCGAGCTGCGCAGACAGCAGGAGGATCCGCAGCAACTTGCACCCTTTCGGGATACCTGCAGACAACCTCGGTGGCGACGTAGACCGTGAGGCCGCCGAACTTGATGAGGCAGCCGTTCCGCGGGAGCGGCCTGCCGCCGAAGCAGCCAGCGTTGTCACTGATGACGTTCAGCGAGCCGAATCTGTGGACAAGGCCACAGACTACCCGCTCGCCGGAGTCGATGATGGATCCCGTCCGGATGAACACACCAGCCAGCGCCGCTGCTGGCCCCACGGTGGGCGCCAACTGTCGTCGTGGTGAACAAACAGATGCCATGGGTAGGCTCAAGTTGGGGCCGATGGATGCTAGTGGTACCGGGGAGGGATTATGTGAAGGAAAACACACAGACACACACACACGCGGTTTACCCAGGTTCAGGGCCCTCGTGAGGAGGTAAACCCCTACTCCTGCTTCTAGATTTGATATATGTGGTCACAATCCGGGTTACAGAAGAGTTCCTTGAGCTGTATGCAAGCTACTGGTAATGGGAGAAGTGATTCTATCCTCCGTCGGTCGTCCTCGGATCCTCCTCGCGCAGGAGGGCCTGGGGCACCTTATATAGCGGTGCCCCGGGTTACAGTGTAAAACATGCTCCCTGTGGCCATACCCCTTGGTCGCCACCCGGCACACGCGCCGTTGCACCATACCGGGACCGTGTCAGCCCCTGTCGCCACGGTCCCCTCTGCCCTGGACAGGACGTTCAGCCACGCCTCGCACTGCTCCGCCGCGCCGCCCGGGTCAGCGGTTATGGTGGAGACATATCCCATCATCCACTTGCGGCACGCCGCCGTGCCTTGTTTCGCTCCGTGTCGGAAGGAGCTTTGACCATCGTCCGGGATAGCCTTCACCCGGCATAGCCATGCCATATGCTCTTGACTCGGTTTGCCTTCCCCTGCAGTTACAAGGAAAAGTGAAGCCACACCGACATAACGTGTATGTCGGTTCAGCCTATCTCGGCTGCGGGTATCTCGGTTTGTACCAGCTTAGGTACTTCCATCATGCCGGTTTAGGTTATGTCGGTAAACCATAACCCGGTCAACTCCGGGCCTTTACCTTTGACTCCTTATCTTGACCCTATCCGGGGTAGTCCCCCGACATGGTCAGCATCGAACGGACGTCGAAATAATCAAAGAGCACAACGCCACCTTCACGCGTTGGTTCAAACGCCACCTTCTAGATAATCCTCCGTCAATGACTTCCGCAGAAGGAAAACTCATATTCCTCGTTACAGGGTCCCGCGCCCAACCTGATGACATATCAGGCATACGATATCAACGGTTACACGTGCTACATGGAGCAAAAAGACAGGAATAGCGAATATCGTAACTCAGGGGTAACGATGGAATCCTTCACCGGTGACGTCAAAGAAAGGTACTACGGAGACAAGGTGCCAATGTTCCATGTCAGATGGGCTAAGAGCGTCAGTCCAAAAAAAGAAGACGGATATTTCACCACCATGTCTATAACCGAAGCCTCCAAGTCAGCTGCTACTGCGAGCGTCATCGCGAAAACTGAACCATTGGTACTGGCTAGCCAAGTTGACCAATGCTTCTTCATCACCGACCCGACAATGCCTAGCAGTGTTGTCATGAGAAGAGGAAAAAACAGCATCATCGGAATGGATGGAGTCGCCAACAAGCAAGATTTTGACCAGTACGGAGACCCAAAGATGGAAGATGATGACGACGACGATCAAGAAACATACACCACAAGAAGAAGCAGGACAACACTACCCAAGTCAGGTGGTCTTCCGTTCGCAAGAAAAAGTCGAGATGTTCCGGGGCTAAATTATTCAACCGCCACCAAGAAGGGAAAAAAGATTGTGAAACGCTAGCTAGCTGGTGTGGGAAATAGGATGCCCGATTTTGTAACCCTAGCAATATTATAAATTTAATATCCTAGAATTTATAATTCTAATATCATCAGAATATTAGATATCCTAATATTAAGTATTTTTAATATTTGAAATGTGTCTTAAAATTAAATTGAAATACGATATGTAATCCTAATATTGTAATGAAAAAAGGAATGCAATGGAAATTGAAATTCAATTAAAAATGAAATGCAATGAAAACTTGAAATTCAATGAAAAATGGAATACAATGAAAAATTGAAATGCAATGAAAAATGAAAAATTGAAATGCAATGAAAATTAAAATGCAATGATAAGAAATATTATAAATGAAATGCACAAAATGAAAAATGAAAAACAAATGAAAATATGGAAAATACCATGCAAAAAGAAAATATAAAAAAATCACCCATGGCGTAGGGCAACTAACCTGCGCCATGGTTAACTTACCCATGGCGCAGGGCATTAGACCTGCGCCACGGCTATTATACTTACCCATGGCGCAGGGCACCTAACCTGCACCACGGCTAACGTAGGCACCATATGACAGACCGGGGGCGCGAACCCTTCCCCAATCCCCAATTCGCGTAAGTCATTTCCCCCCAATCCCGCGCGCGACCAAGAACACCGCTGCCTCCTCCTCCCCGCCGGCGTCCTCTCCAGGCGCACGCCGCCATCCTCCACCGCCTCCTCCTCCCCGCCGGTGAACACCAGCGCACGCGCCTCCTCACGCCCGCCTGGCCTCCTCCTCCCCGAGGCGTCGGCCTCCTCCTCCCCGAGCCGCCGGCCGTGTCTTCATGCCGCGGCCGTCGTCCCTGCGCCCGGCCTCCTCCTCCCCTCCTCTGCCCATGCCGGTATGCCCTCCTCCCTGGTCCAATCCCCTCCTTCCTTTCTTGCCATTAGGGTGTTCGACAAAATGCCGAGCCCATATCTATGTAATTTCAGAACAAGTAGGATGATAGTTTTAGTGTTAGTGTTAGTGTCTTGGATTCTTGCATTTGGGTGGCAACTAGGTGAAGAAAAATGAAATAGGGTTAGTGTTAGTGTTAGGGTTAGTGTCTATTCTAGAATGTAGGATGTGTTATAATGAGACTGCCAATCTATACAAATTAGGGTTAGTGTTAGTGTACCAAAATGCAAAATGCAAAATTAAAAATGAAATAGGGTTAGGGTTAGTGTTGCAAAATGCAAAATAAAAAATGAAATAGGGTTAGGGTTAGGGTTTAGCACAATGCAAAATAAAAAATGGAATGCAAAATACAAAATTAATAATTTCTTGTATGCTACTGGTGGTTGCTAGTTGCTGGTGATATTTGAAATAAAAAAATATCAACTTTTGAATAAATTTTAATTTTCAAATTTTCTGGCAGAAATGCTCTAAGATTTTTCACCAACTCAATTCAACTATGATTAAGCTGAAAATTTTATAGTATGTCAACAATATATATAGCTTTCTTGTGTAAAATTTTAAAAAGATTCAGAGATAGTTTGTTTCACAGAAAAATTAAAATCTGCTGCTGCTTTAATTTGGTGACATATGAATAAATTAAATTCTGCTACTTTCTGCAGGTTGCTACTGCGTGGTGCTGCTACTGCTTGGTGCTTGTAGCTGTTTGGCAAGTTTCTGCAAGGTAGATGGCATCCGTTGATCAAAATCCCGAGTTGTGTGTGGGTGTAATGAATGTTTGCTATATGTGATGAATGTTTGTGTGCCGGAGTTGTGTGCCGGTTTTTTTGTCAATTTGCCGGAGTTGTGTGCCGGTTTATATGTGTGATGAATGTTTGTATCTTGCCGGAGTTGTGTGCCGGTTTTTTGTTGTGAACTTTGCAGGGATTTTAGATGAGTGCCATTGTTTTGCCGAAATGTCGATTCATTTCCGTTTCGGCAAATTTCCGGCACTCTTATTGCCAAAAATTAGCAAAGGTCATGGCGAATTTTTCCGAGAAAAATTCTGCACGACCTTTGCTAATTTTTGGCAATAGGAGTGCCGCCGGAAATTTGCCGGAATGGAAATTATTCGACATTTCGATAAAACATCGGCATATGTATTTTTTTGTTTCTTTTAACTAACTCGTTCCATTTTGCTGTCACACGCAGAACACATGGCTAACAACGATGAGGCCGGAGCTTCTTCTCGGCAGCTAAGCGTGGAATAACTAGCCAGAGAGAAGAACGCGGACTTCTGGAGCTACTATGATGAGCCGGCCGGGGATGTTGCCGAGGATGTCAATGGTGGTGACGAGGGCGCCAATAATAGTGGCGCTAGGGATGGCGACGAGGGCGCCAATAATAGTGGCACCGAGGATGGCAACGATACCACTACTAGTGGCGCCGGGGATGGCGATGCGAACACTGATGGTGGAGAACGCACAGATGGTAGCCAAGCCAAAAAGGCTAGGAAGGAGAGGAGTAAGAAGAAGGTCCGGGCCTTGAGGCAAGCGATCACCCAAGTGTCCAACGGTGGGGCGCCTCCAGAGCCTACAGGGGTCGCCGCAGGGTATGGCCTCCAAGTGGCATGCATCCTTCGAGAGGTTGTCCCGGTCTATGAGGATAACATAAGGGATGCTAATAAAACGGGTTTGCACCTCCACCTCATCAAGAGGCTGCACGAATGGTACGAGTTCCCGCGCCGATAAAGACGGTAATCATAATATGACTAGACTCAATGCCGTCAACAACTTTGCCCTCATGAAGATGAGCAAGGCCTTGTTCAGCTGGAGAGGTAGGGTCAAAAAATTGATCGAAGATGATAAAAGTCCCGAGGAGATCTGGAACAAGGAGCGGGTCAACGAAGAAGACTTTAGGATTTTCCGGGGCAGGCTCGGACTACCTGCATCCAAGGAAATGAGTGAATGGGGGAAGTGGATGAACTCGAATAATGTAGGTCACCACCATCTCGGAAGTGGTGGTTATTTTGCGGCAGAGCCAAAATGGGAGAAGTAGAATGCTGAGTGGGCAGCTAAGGGCGTCTCTAACCCCTACGACAAATTTAAAGACAAGCAGACTAGAAATTTTGTCAGGGCTCGGTTCACGGAGGACCCAGTTACCAAGGAACTTAAGACGGATCCTGCAGTCATGAAGTTCCAAAAGGCTCTGGAGGATGTAGAAAGTTCTAGAGCCGTGGATGAGAGCTCCTCCCAGGGATCGACGAAGCCCGTGTGGGACACTCCATTCAACTCGGCGTTGCACATGGTCAAGGGGTGGGATCTGGACAAGCCACCGGCAGGTGGCCGTGTTGTCGGCCATGGCAAGACCCTATGGTGTGACTATTATGCTGAGGACAAGGAGACGCGGAAGGAGAGGAAGAAGCGCAAGCAGGAGTATATAGTCAACGAACTAGTGGCCAAGGCGCTCGTCGGTTTCCTTCCTTCCGTCGTGACCTCGGTAACGGATTGGATCGACGGAGGTCGACAAGTGCTGTGTCCAGTGCCCAACTTTGGAGGCAACACGGCTAACACCGCGTCGGCGGCTTCGTCCGCCAACACCGCGCTGTCACCTCCACCTGTTCGGGATAATCCGCCGGTCCACACCACGCCGTCGCCTCGCCGGCCGGCACCGCGCCAAGCGGCGCCCACTCCGACCCCGTGTCGCAAGTCATCGGCGGTGTCTCGACAATGGCCGAGCTCGACGCCCTCACAGTATCTAAGCGTTGTAGGCTCAACGCATGTTACTTCATCCATTTTTCCTTTGCCTTGCATATCTAACACCCTACATGCATGTTCTTCGCAGGGCGACACTAGATGCACTCTCCTACACCATGTGAATGGAGAGTTGAAGGATGTTGCTAGGGCTACCATCATTGCGCCAAAAAATCACATGCACCACAACAGGCCGATACCCGATGGCTGCTTTAAGGTTTCACTGACTAGGGTGTTCTCGGGCTGCGATCAGGAGGATCCTCCTTATCAACTCGTGGGAGCCGAGGACCATCTTTTGCAAAGAAGACCCGGCGGATTTGATATTCGTGCGATTTGATGACATCTTCAAGATGTTCAACCTCAAGCGGCTCCATCCTCATTTAGTCCGCCTATTCTGTCTCAGTACGGCCCACCAGGTCTTAAAAGAGAAGATCGGGGGCGTCGCGATAGCGGATCCCTACTACATGATCGATACCAACTTCAGAAACCATGATGGCTGGCAATTTATTTCGAAACACCTCGAAGAAATCATGGTGGAGAATAAGTGGAAGGATTACATTCTCTTGCCTTACTATCCCGAGTAAGTAGTCATTCTCTACGCCATAATGAAGATGCTTCATTAGATTTCTATCATTATTTTTCTAACACTCTGTCTAAATTGTTTTGCCCAGAGACAAGTACTGCGTCCTGCTCGCTATTTGCCCGACATATTCCGTAGTCACATATTTGGACTCGGGTAGGGAGGACAAGCCGAAAGACTACACCAACCTCAAGAAGGCTCTGGATAATGCTCTAGTTGGCTTCAGTATGAGGGGAGGCATCTTCAAAAGGAGGAGAAAGGGAAGAGGAGGTGTGCCAGCATTCCACCACATTATCAACTTCGCGTGCGTCTCGCAACCAAAGAACAACGAGAGGGATGCCTACTACGCCATTCATCAGATCCGTGCCTTCGTCCGGGATGAAGAGAAACTCAAGTTGCCAGATCAACTCCAACGCTGGGCTGAAAACTTGGCAACGATCCAGGATCGTGATCTCCGACAAGAATTCTATCGCATCCACGAGACGTTCATGCGGATCATACTACACGATGTCTGCACCGTTGGAGGCATGTTCTACTACGATGGCGCTCCACTCGATAATGCGGAAATGGAACGGCGTATAAAGGCACAAGGCGACATCCGGCCCTTCACGGCGAAAGAAGGCGTCCACCCCTTCCCGGCCCCGAATACCGTCGACGCCTAGCTTATCTAGCTGTGTAGCTTATGTTCAAACAGTCAATGAAATTCGTGTTGTATTTAAACATTCTTTAGTTTGTAATGTGATGATCGAACTTGCTACTCGATTTTGATGGAGATGCATGTAATGTATGTAATTTTGTCTACTTATATCTATTTTCATTTATAATGCACGTGATCTATGTATTTTGTATATTGTTCTGCAAAATGTATTATAGAATATGTCTGTATAAATACCTGTATTAGCATCTGTATAAATACGCAGTATATAAAAAAATACAGAAAAACCTAGCCGTGGCGCATCACAAACCCTAGCCGTGGCGCACGTTAGCCGTGGCGCACAACAGGGGTAGTGCGCCACGGGTATGCCTCCTTAGCCATGGCGCACATACGTGCCTGCGCCACGGCTAACTACTCGTGGCGCACCAGGACCTGTGCGCCACGGCTAACCGAATATACCCGTGGCGCACATGGTTGCCTGCGCCACGGCTATATATTACCCGTGGCGTGGCAATCCGTGGCGCAGGCCCCTGCGCCACGGGTAACCATTTTCGGTGCGCCACGGCTAGGCTTTTTTGTGGTAGTGTTACATTTTGCGGTGCAATGTGCAGCCAGAGGTAGGAGAGCCTGTGGGAGCCATCAAGCACCCGACAGATGGTTGGGATAGTGTCTGGCAGGCAACAATGTGGTTTAAGCCTAGCCTTGGTAATATCAGGATGCTCAGGAGTGATCCGGCAGGCAGCGATGCGGTTTAAGCCTAGTGTCGCTATAGATGTAATCATGTCAGTACTATATATTGCCATCGAAGTTGTAATGAATGTATCTCTGTTTATGTTTTTGCGTCATGTCAGACCATAGTTATTTGTACATACTATATATAGGCACCTTCTGTAGCATAGCTAGTCTTCATTTTGGCTCAACTCTCACTAATTGTCCACCATCTATCAGCCTAAGCGAGTTCTGCTCAAGTCGTGTCTATAATGATCTTCTATGCACTGTGCACTCATCAGCTAAACATTTAGTGAAGCATAGCTTCAGGTTGGCACTGGTCAAGTTATTCAGCTCTAGCCAGGAACCGGCCAGAGCAACGGTGGCAGGCGGTGTGCTACTGGCTTTCTCTTGCATCCCCTGACAATAGGATCACGCGATCAGCCAGTGAAAATAAGCAATGATCATTTCAGGTTTTCCATAGAACGTATAGAACATCTACAATTTCGATTCATGTAAAAAAACGGCTAGTTATTACAAACATCTACAACAAAAGTGAAGCGAAAAATTAACAGAAGTTGCAGACTTTGTCCAAGCAAAGATTTTTTAACTTGACACCCATAATTTCAAAACAACCATAGATACCAATATTCCAAAAGTAACAAAGTACATCACCAGCCCACATACGATATTTTTTGATGGATTGGTGCCAGCAGGCCGGCCTGCTAACGTGTCTCATCGAGGCTGGCATGCAGCAGGCCCTATCTCTAAGTTGGCGTGGGTTCAAATTTTTTTTGAACCCACGCCAACCTAGAGATAGGTTGGCGCGGGTTCAATTTGGTTGGGTGCGACCGTGAAAATTGAAAAAATGTTTGTTCTATCTTCTCCCTCCCTCCCCAAATCGAAATAGCCAAATCTAACAATCGATTCCCCCTCCCCCCTACCCATACAATCTCCAAGCGCCGCTATCACGGCCATGTCATCTCCTGCCGAGGGATCAATAGCACTCAGGCCTGTCCATCCCGAGCTACGTCCTACTTTTGGGCACTGCGTGCTGTCGCTCAATCCCAGCATGTCGGCGCGGGACGACGAGTATCGCGGTAAAGTCCTCATGGCAACCGTGGAAGGGCTCCGGCCTCCGGTGTCGCTGGAGGACCTTCTAAAAGCTCTGGATGCTAACCACAACATCTGGTGCCATGACATCCTCGTTGAAGTCTGCACGCCCCCAGAAGATTTTATGGTGACATTCCGGAACGCATCTGAATGCACTCGTGTGTTCAAGTGTTCCCCCGTGATCTGCCAGGGCGTGCTGGTTAGCTTTGCCCTGTGGCACCAAGGTTGGGGTGCCTCGGAGTCCTCCTTGTTAACGTTTTGAGCGAAGCTGAGATTCGACGCCCTGCCAAGACGGGCTTGGGACCCCGACACTGTGAAGGAGCTCCTTAATGCCTTCCACGGTGAGCTGGTAAAGATGTTTTCTCCGAAAGACAGCTGGTGTCTGTCGATGATTGCTTGGTTAAAGGAACTTTCGGACGTGCCGAAGGTCCTCTCTGTTGAGTTGACGGTGCAGGAATCGATGGTGGCTGCTGCGATTAAAACGCGTCACACGAACACGTCCTCGTGTACCCGCGGTGCCGGGGGAGATACTCCGCAACTCGCCCCGCGGGAGGCCGGGTCTCAGCGCGATACGCAAGACAGAGACTCGGCGCGTTTAAAACCAGACGCCCCAGCCCCTCGGGAGGGACCCCGTCGGAGGGAGCCGGCGACGATTGGCTGAGTTAAGCCGGACCTGGCCGCTCTCAACTCGGTTGTCGATATTCGATGAACTCGTGAAAATTCGCCGAATAACGGAAGCAGAAACAAGGGTTTGAGGGTAAAAAAGTAGGGTTTGTATTGATTGTCGATTGTTTGCTTAGCTTCAATCGGCCGTCACCTCCTACATATATATAGCGAGGCGGCTGGACTTCCCGTACAAGTATTGGACTTCTACAAGGATTACAACTCATGGACTAGGTCGGTTTCTACTTCTAAACTAGGCAAGACTCTCGGTCGGGTTCATGCTGGACATCTCCGACTCCTTGGAAAGTCACCTTTTGTCTTCCGGGTTGAACCCGAACTCCTTTTGGCTCCACCGACTTCTGTTTTGGGCTTTGGCAAGTGTTAAACTTCCCCACGTCTGGCTTCTCCGATGCGGCTCTGGAATCTTCAAAAAGCTTCAAATCTGGCCTGCACCGGGTTCTGCTGAACCGGGCTCTAGCTATGCCGGGTTCTGTCTATGCCGGGTTCTGGCTATGCCGGGTCATGACCCCAGGTTTTCTTTGAGTCATCTTTCCTTCCGAGTAAGCACTTGAACCCGTGGTCCGGGTCATCACAAGCCGACTCCTGGATATATTGAGTTGGCGTCCTGCCAGGTCAACAACGAGTCGCCATTTCCTCCTGAGGGCTCTTGAACCTAGTACCTGCCAAAAACGGGTGCTAACACATGCCCCCTGTTTTCTTGTAAAGTTTGCGTATTAGAAAATATTCAATGTAGAAGATTTGATCTAAGGGCGATGCTTAAGCTCATCGGCCATATGTGTAGCTTACGCGGTTTGCCACACGCTTGGGTGGAATTTCATCAGGTATTTCCCATTGATAGCTCGAGGCAGTATGCCGCCTTCCAATGTTTCCACCAAATATGAGTTGCCGGGCAGAATCCTTACGACTCGCAGTGGTCCTTCCCAACTCGGTGACCATTTGCCGAATTTTCGGCTTCTTGATCTGATCGGCAATATAACTTTCCAGACTAAGTCGCCAATTTGAAAATCCTTAAGCCGGACTTTCTTGTTACAAGCTTTTGCTACCCGCAACTTCTCCTTTTCAATGTCCTTCAGTGCCTTGATACGTTTGTCGGCTACTTCGTCGATGTTGTCCATCATCAAATTGTGCTAATCCTCAGCCGACAAATCGTTTTGCTTAGCGAACCTCAAGGCAGCCAGATTTACTTTTATCGGTAAAATGGCTTCTTGTCCATAGACTAACTCAAAAGGAGTTACCTTGGTTGCACCATGTCTTGAGATCCGGTGAGCCCACAATGCCTCGGACAGTACCTCATGCCACCTCCTTGGGTAGTCCTGTACTTTCTTCTTGATCAGCCTGACCAGAATTTTGTGGCTTGACTCGGCTTGTCCATTGGCTTGAGCGTAATATGGAGATGAACTGAGCATCTTGATCCCAAGTGATTCGGCAAACTGTTTCACCTCTTTGGCCATGAAGGAGGTGCCTTGATCTGTAGTGAGAGTCTGCGGAATACCAAATCGGTGAATAATATGCTCTGTAATAAATTGGATTACCTCTTTGTGGGTCATATTCCGGAGGGGTACTGCTTCGGACCACTTGGTGAAATAATCAGTAGCAACTAACACGAACCGATGCCCTTTGGATGAAGCCGGGTTGATCATGCCAATGAAGTCCAATGCCCATCCTCTAAAAGGCCACGGCTTTATCACCGGGTTAACAAGTGAAGCCGGTGCTAGCTGAATATCTCCGAATCTCTGGCACGCTTCGCATCCTTTGTAGTACCGGAAGCAGTCATTGATCATCGTCGGCCAATAGAATCCGGCTCGTCTGAGCATCCACTTCATCTTGTGGGCCGACTGATGTGTCCCGCACAACCCGTCATGTACTTCTCCCATGGCAACCCGAGATTGATCTTCATCTAGACATTTGAGAAGAACACCATCGGCTCTTCGGCGATACAACTCGTCATTCATCAGAGCATATTTGAAAGCAAGCCGCCGAATAGCCCTCTCAGTTTTCTGACTCGGATTCTTCAGATAATCAATAATGGGTGTCCTCCAATCAACTGACCGAGTCTCGCCAGGTTCTTCTGGAGCCGAAATAGATGACTCGGCTTTTCCTCCAGCTTCCGAGTTAGATGACTCGGCTTTTCCTCCAGCTTCCGAGTCACTGACGACAGCTAGCATCGGCCTCTCTGCTGTGAAAAATACTCCATTGCTGATATGATAGCCTGATGCCTGCTGTGCCAAGTTATTGGCGAGCCAGTTGTCTTGCCTGGAAACATGAGATATAGAAAAATAATCCAAAGTTGATATGATATCCAGGCATCTGTCGAGGTATGTGTTGAGTGATCCACTTTTGCACTGGAAGATCTTGGACACTTGCTGGACGACAAGTAGTGAATCACCATATGCCTCGACATGAGTTACTCCTACATCTTTTAAAATCTCTAACCCGAATAGAAGGGCTTCGTATTCGGCTTCATTTTTAGTGCAAAAATAATCCAGATGACAGGAGGCTTCAAAGATAGTACCGCGGGGTGATATACACACAATGCCGGCTCCTTGTCCACTGCTGCAAACCGAGCCGTCAAAATAGAGTTTCCACGGTACAGCCGACATAAGATTTAAGTCGGCTTCTTGTTCCAAATCAATCCGATGTTCAATGATGAAGTCGGCTACAATCTGGCCTTTCATAGATTTGAGGGGTTCATAGGCCAAATCATACTCAACCAACCCATACGCCCACTTGCCGATTTGTCCACTAAGAATCGGCCTATGTATCATGTGCTTGATGACATCGGTTTGACTAAAAACTTTGCACTCACTAGATATAAGATAATGGCGCAATTTGGTGCAAGCAAAGTAAAGAGACAAGCACAACCTTTCCACAAAGCTGTACCTGGACTCGGCATCTAACAGTCACCGACTTAAATATGTGATAACATACTCCTGTCCTTCGGCTTCTTGAGTCTAGGCTGCTCCAATTACCTTTTCGTCGGCAGCAGTGTAAAGCCGGAATGGCAAACCACGAGTCGGCTTCCTCAGAACTGGAGGTTTAGATAAGCAAGCTTTTATCTTGTCAAATGCCTCTTGCTGACTTGCCCCCCAGGTGAACTCGTCATCATTCTTAAGCCGAAGGATCTGTGTGAACGCATCAACTTTCCCAGACAAGTTAGTAATAAACCTTCTCAAATAATTTACCTTGCTCAGGAATTTCTGCATGTCCTTTTTACAAGTCGGCGCCTGCACTTTCTGGATAGCTTCAATCTTTGCCGGGTCAATTTCTATGCCGGCTTCATGTATGATAAAACCAAGGAACTTTCCAGCCGACACGCCAAAGGCACATTTCAACGGATTCATCTTGAGCCCGTACTTCCTCATCCTTTCAAATGCAAGGCGTAAGTCGGCCAAATGATTTAACTCACCGTCCGACTTGACAACCACATAATCAATGTATACCTCTAGTACGACTCCAAGAAGATTATGAAATATTAAGTTCATCGCTCTCTGATATGTGGCGCCAGCATTCTTCAACCCAAAAGTCATTACTGCCCACTCGAATAAACCAACAAACCCGGGGCAGCGAAATGCTGTCTTAGCCGAGTCCTCTTCGGCCATAAATATTTGATTGTACCCCGCGTTCCTGTCCAGAAAGCTGATGACTTTGTGTCCTGAGGCATCATTGATAAGCATATCGGCTCTATGCATAGGATATTCATCTTTAGGCGTAGCTCGATTTAGATCTCTAAAGTCTATGCATGCCCAGATCTTACCGGACCCCTTCTTCTCAACTAGCACAATGTTGGAAATCCAGTCGGCATATTTGCAAGGCCGAATGAAGTTAGCTTTCAAGAGTGTTCCAATCTCTTCCTTGATCCGGTCATATATTGCTGGGTTGAATTTACGAGCCGGCTGTTTATATGGCCTGAAGCCGGCTTTTATTGGTAACCGATGCTCGACGAGCTCTCGGCTTAACCCGGGCATCTCGTGATACTCCCAAGCAAAGCAGTCCACGTACTCCTTGATTAGCCCGATTAACTCAGATTTATAATCGACCTCTAGATTCTGGCTTACAAATGTCAGCCTAGGAATAGTACCATCCCCGATATCCACCTCTTCGAGCGGGTCGGTCGACGTAAAACCTAGTCCCAACTTATCCATGCCGTCTGGTTCTTCAATTGCTTCACACATATCGTTCCTCTCGGCCCGATACTTGTCCAGACGTTTCTGCAACCACTCATTATTGTTGGGATTCATTTATTTGAGTCGCAGCCAATTATCTCCAACCGGCTTTAAGGATACTGACACGAATCCGTCCCTGGTAGCACTCAGGAAATCGAACCCGGATAAATCACGTCCCGAAAGACATGTGACATTGGAGTGTTGCCAATCAACAATGGACTCGGCTAAGGCAATACATGCCGAGTTATCAGCATGAACGACTTCAATTTCATCGTCGATCCATTGTACGAGTTGCTGGTGCATGGTAGATGGCACACATTGATTTGCATGGAGCCAATCTCGTCCGAGTAGCACATTGTAATTCCCCTGCACCTCAGCAACAAAGAATGCAGTAGCCAAAGTTTTGCTTCCCACTGTGAGTTCCAAGCTGATGACTCCTTTGGCTTCTACTCCTTCTCCTCCTTCGAACCCGTTCAGTACCATGTTCGTCTTCATCAGATCATCATCCTCTAGTTGCAATTTCTTGAAGACAGAATACGGCATTAGGTTTACCACGGCTCCTCCATCAACCATCATCCTGGTAACCGGCTTCCCGTTAATATGTCCTCTGACGTACAAAGGTTTAAGGTGCTTAACCGGTTCCTTAGGTTTCTCGAAGACAACATTCTTGGGTCCGAAGTTGATTTGCGCTACCTCGACTTCTTCTTCTACAGCACGGAATTCAGCAGGCAAATAATATACCATGTTAATGTCCATACCTACCCGAGTCGGCGTACCCTCGTAATCCAGTAACTCTTCATCTATTGGATTTCCCGACTCGTCTACTGCCAAATCCTCTATCGGGTCCTCATTTGCCGACTCGTCTATTGCCGAGTCCTCTGCCGGGTCCTCATTTGCCGACTCATTGTCTGACTCGTCCATTGCCGACTCCAGTGTTTCTGACTTGTCTCCTGCCGACTTGTCCTCTGCTTCCAGGTCTACTGCTTCCACTTCATTTGCCCATGACGAATAAGTAATGGTCGGTACAGAAACTGGCTCCGCTTTGTTGTTTACAGCAGGACTTGGTGCAATCATCAAAGGAGTTGTCACAGGAGTTGGCTTTGGTACCCATATTGAGTTGACACCATTGGCCTTTCAGAGTCGAACTTGGCATCTCTAACTTGTTCAGCCTCCTTTTCTGCCCTCTCCCGGTTCCTTGCCCTTTGTAGTTTCCGCTTCTGTGTCTTCATTATACCCGACGGACACCACTTTGGCTGAGTATATTTTGGATCCCGGGGTTTGGCTACCTCGGTTCGGCTGGATCCGGCTTCATGGTCACTGGATGTTGCTTTGGGCACGATAGCAAGTATCGGCTTATCATCTGCCGGCTTTGTAACCGGGTCCTTCAGCTTCAGCATATGCGTCCCAATGACCAATGAATTATTAGGGACCACTCTCCTCCCCATGTTGGCTGCCTTGGTTCCTTGCTCCTTGACTCGCCAGTAGGAGGATTCACCGGGATACACGAGTCGGCTCTGCATAGTTTGCCGGGTTACTTGACGCTTGGACTCCCCGGCCGACTCTTGGTATCGGTGACTCCTCTCGGTGGATGGTGACCTCGGTCGCTTCCCATATTGCCGGGTTACCTTGGACCCGGCCTGGCGCACGTACTTGTTCAACAGCATATCGAAAGTCGGCTTGATCTTCTTTGGCTTGTATTCAACCTGATTTGTCTTCCACTTGCCGACTTCCGGGTTCCGGGGTTTCATGAACCGAGGTTGTCCCCCGAGTTCCGGGTTCCGGATTCCGGGTTCTCTAGCTTGTGGTTGTTGCCCCCCGAGTGTGGAGTTCTTGACAGTAATCTTGATAATCTCCTTTCCATCGGGTTGCCGGCTCAAAGTGATCTCTCTCCTTGCTTCCTTGATGCCGGCTTCTTTCCTGGGCTCACCAATAACCACATTAGATTTGTTAGCGCCTTCGGCCACCTCTGGCCGAAGAAGAACTTTCTTTCCCTCGAGATCTAGCACGTTCATTGGGAACGGCTGTGTGTCAATGGCCATGCCGGCAAAGCTTAATCGTCCATCATTGAGGGCCGATTGGATCTGTCGACAAAAGACATTACAATCATTAGTAGCATGAGAGAAAGAATTGTGATACTTGCAATAAGCATGTCACCTTAATTCATCAGGTGACGGGATGACATGGTTAACTCGGATCACTTTATCTTTTAACAAAGCATCGAATATTCTATCACATTTGCCTACGTCAAAGCTACACTTCATCTCATCATCCCGATTCTGACGAATCGGCTTCAAATCATCACACACATAGGGTTTGGCCTTACTCGGCCAAACAAACTCGGCCACATAAACATCCGCTTCATCACCGGAGTTGGCATCATATTCAATAGCATTAAGCCGACTCCTGCTCATCCGATGCGAGTCTTTGGACTCGTTAACTCGGCTTTCATGAGACAGAGCCCTCTCCTGGACCTGGCCGACAGAGGAGAACTCGTGCCCTTCTAGCTTCTCTCTCAAATACGTCCTTAACCCGTTAAAAACTAAGTCGGCCATGTCTCTTTCGGTTATCGCCAAGCTATAACATCGGTTTCTGGTGTTTCTAAATCTCTTGATATAATCGGATACCGATTCATCATGTTTTTTGCTTAACCGATGTAAGATGGGACAATTTTAACTCGACCTCTCCGGCATAGAAGTGCTCATGAAATTTTCGCTCCAAGTGGAACCAGGTATGTATAGAGTTAGGAGCTAAAGCCGAAAACCAAGAAAAAGCAACCCCGGTTAACGACAAAGAGAACAAGCGAACTTTGATGTGATCATGATTAGCTTCGCCTAATTGAGCCAAATATTGACTAATGTGTTCCCATGTCGATTTATTATCCACCCCATTGAATTTAGAAAACTCAGGGACTCTATAGCCAGGTGGATAGGGTTGTAGATCGAAATACTCGGGATAGGGTTTAACATAGGTTCTAGGTTTTGGTATAAACCCGAGTCTGTCATATGTCAGCTGGTCTAATCTTTTATTGAACTCGACCACTAAATCCTCCATGTTAGATGGTTGACTCGGGACAGGAACATAATTGGTCACTGGGCCAGATTGCATCCAAGGAGCCGAATCTGAATTCGGCACTGACCCGCGTCCCAGAAGCTGCACCGTTGGTCCCGGCTGTGCTGCCGGGTAAGATGCACTCCGGATCGGGGTTGGACAGGGTAATGCACTAACAATCCGGTTTTCCCTATTCGGGCTCATCGGTTGGGTGTCCGATGTCTGGCCTTGGGTGGTGTTTTTCTTAGCAGCATCATGTTCTAGCATAGCATTATAAACTTTATCCGTACCTTGTGAAACATGATACTGGATCTCGGCTAATTGCTCAGAAGTAAAGATACTGTTACTTACAGCAGGTATGTCGGCGTTGATACCCAGAGGTACGTACTCCGGCTCCTTGATCGGCGCGGTTATGCCTTGCCGATCCAATTTGAAGCTGGCCATGTACAACTCCTCATCTTCCCGATCCTTCTGGCGTAGCAGTGCCTCGACTTCCTCGCGTCTCTTCTTCTTCCACGCATCCAGGCCTTGGCGTTGTTCCTCCGACAGATCCTTGATAGTAGGCTTGATGATGTTGTCAGTGGTGATGCCGGACAGATCTGTAGCCTTAGAACCGGCCATTGCTGTCCGATTTAGGTTTAGAGATGTCCCCAGCGGAGTCGCCAAAAAGTGTGTTGCGATTAAAACGCGTCACACGAACACTTCCTCGTGTACCCGCGGTGCCGGGGGGAGATACTCTGCAACTCGCCCCGCAGGAGGCCGGGTCTCAGCGCGATACGCAAGACAGATACTCGGCGCATTTGAAACCCTACGCCCCAGCCCCTCGGGTCGGAGGGAGCCGGCGACGATTGGCTGAATTAAGCCGGACTTGGCCGCTCTCAACTCGGTTGTCGATATTCGATGAACTCGTGAAAAGTCGCCGAATAACAGAAGCAGGAACAAGGGTTTGAGGGTAAAAAAGTAGGGTTTGTAACTTTGTATTGATTGTCGATTGTTTGCTTAATTTCAATCGGCCGTCACCTCCTACATATATATAGCGAGGCGGCTGGACTTCCCGTACAAGTATTGGACTTCTACAAGGATTACAACTCATGGACTAAGTCGGTTTTCTACTTCTAAACTAGGCAAGACTCTCGGTCGGG